>BPTQ01000007.1:117354914-117497014 GCA_019973895.1 Chrysanthemum seticuspe
TTTTCTAATATTTTAGATTTTTCTAAGTTAAAATTTCATTTTTCCAGGTTAATTTTATATTTTCTTGTATTTAAGTGTAATTTAAATAGCTAATAAATAGTAATTAATTAATAATAAATAGATAAAAAGTGTAAAAAATATATTTTCAATTTTAAAATAAGTTTTATAATATTTTAGATTTTTCTAAGTCATAATTTCATTTTTCTAGCTTTATTTCATATTTTATTATATTTTAGAGTATTATTAAATAGTTTAAAATAGTTTTTAATTAATAATAATTAAATAAATAGTTATAAAAATAATTTTCTTTTTCCAATAATTTTCTTTTATTATTAGGATTATAAAAATATCATTTTCATATTTGTAGGTCTTTTATTTCTTAAAATTTACGTTTTATTTTATACGTTTACGTAGATTTTAATAAACGTACGCGTTTAAGTTTGTTTAATCTGATTGTTGTGCTTTACAATTCTGTATCCAAATACCATTCCAATCAATCAGTAGTGTAATTTTCAATCAAAATCCTTACAGATCATTATCCTTAGTGATCATTCTATCATCTGAACGTTTTTAAGCACCATTAATCCTCCGTGGGACTTAACGACCCGGGAATCCACTATATTCCAAGGGAAATTGCATTGGTTTTAGATTGTTTGAATTTTATTACGGTTGACCATTCACAAGTGGTTGACTTGTGTAATAAACTTGACGGTTTGGACCCAATCACTACCAAAGGTTAATGACTACAAAATCTCTAGGATTTATAAACTTTAACTCTAAGGTATTCTTTAGATGTATAGCCTACAATTACTCTAGGTGATTATAAACTAAGATTCAACAAAGATTAATCAAGCATTAACAACACAACGAATGACCTATCGCAATACTAGGTCAATCACAACTAAGATAAGAGACAATCAATCAATATTCAGTAACTAAGTTTCATATTACCTAAGCAAACACACAAGTAAATTAGCCGGACATGGGGAACATGCAAGCATACACACAATCAATTGAAGACATAATTAAATTAACGAAGTAAAACACTTATCTTGATGTAAGATAGGGTATGGAACCCTAAAATACTGTACAAGATAGCCTTGGTTCGGTTTAGGTTTTTACTCCACAAAACTACACACTGAAAACTAAAAAATTCGGTTTCTATATATAAGGTTACAACTGCGACGGCGTCACCCTTTAGTTTGTGACGCCGTCGGGTCGCCGTCATTAGGGTTTCGTCTTGGCCATGTTAGCATTGCGACGGCGTCACCTTATGCCTGTGACGCCGTCTCCTTCAGTCTCTGACGTCGTCTGGATCAAATCTAGGCCGTCTGAGCTGCGACGCCCTACTCTTTTAACACCTGATGCCGTCACTTGTAAATAAGCAATTTGGCTACTGAGTCGTCACAAAACTTGTTCCGACGGCGTCACAAGTATAACCTGATGCCATCCTATTTTAATTCAGCAGATTGAGTGTCTCGATTCTTGAATTTGGCCATTTTCTTCGTATATTCGCGCCTTTTCGTCCGAATAAGTGTCATTCCAGCAATTTGCCTTCAAGAGACCTAAAAAGTGAAAAGGAACGATATTAAGTAATAACGGATACAAAAGTGATCAAATAAGGGCTTAAATGACCCTTCAAAAAGGTACATTTTAAAACCTTATCAATAATTGGTAGAATTACCAACCCCCCCACTCTTCAAACCCTGAGATTTTACTTGTTTTTCTAAAAAAATATAAAAAGATAAAAAAAATCACCCTCAACCTCACCTTTTCGTCATACATCTCTACAAGCATCTCTATTCCCTTAGAGAACGATCAACCCCCTGGGCTTACCCATACTAAACTGCAACGATTAGGTACACTGCCTAGTGGGTTGTAAAGCTTGCTCGCAGAAAAGGAAGTCTTTCGACCCCGAACCACACATAAAAAACCCACCTTATAAGTCTAGGCTTGGCGTCCTGTTTATTAAACAAATACTTCAAGGCAGAATGATCAGTATAAACCACGGTTTTTGATAAATTAAAATAGGGGCGAAATTTATCAAATGCAAAAACAAGTACAAGAAGTTCTTTTTCAGTGGTGGTGTAATGCTCTTGGGCATTGTTTAATGTTTTGCTAGCATAATAAATTGGTTTAAATTTCTTATCAATCTTTTGACCAAGTACTACCCCTACAGCATAGTCGCTAGCATCACACATTAATTCAAAAGGTATATTCCAATGAGGAGAGATTATAATAGGTGCAGTTATTAGTTTTTCTTTCAGTATATTAAATGCCTTTTTGCCATCATAGGAAAAATCAAACTTTGCATCTGTTAGGAATTGGAAATTCCATGTTAAAGTGTCGGTCACCCCAATTATGGTCTAGCATATGTTAGCTCGTAGACGTGTCGTTATTTACGTTATTCAGTAGATTAATTAGTTAGTTTGTAGCATAGATTAGTTTAGTGCAACACCGTGGAGGAAGGACGGGTCTTTACCCACTGTATGCCTGATCCACAGTCCGAAGGAGGACGTTTATTATGTAACTATAAATACCCTCTACCTCCCAAGGTAGAGGGTTGGACCTTTCAATCTAACCTTCCTTCTTTTGTTACTTTCTCTCTCTAGAAAGGTTTCCACACTACTTTCTCTCTCTAAACTCTCTTGCCTAATTCGTTCCATATATTGAATGTATTATGTGTTTGTGAAATCCAATATCTAACAATTGGTATCAAGAGCCATGGTTTGATCACTCATCTTTTATGCTCTTTGTTTTGGTGGATTTCATAAGGTTTTTGGGGTTTTAAGTGTTTAAGAGAGTTTGAATCAATTTGGTTAATTTCTAGTGTTAAAGTTTGAATTTTGATTGTACTTTTGTGCTTAGAATCATTATAAGTGTTTAGGTTTTGATTTGGAAGGCTTGAATCATCGTGGTTGGGTTGTTTTTGGATTGAAAAGTGGTGTTTTTGAATGTTTATTGGATGCGAGTTGAGACACATTAAGCATTTCTTGGATGCGAGTTGTGGTTATTTTCATCAAAGCGAGTTGCCTATGCAAGTTGCCTAAGCGAGTTGCCTATGCGACTTGTCCAGATTCAACGTATCTAAAGCAAGTTTCCTAAGCGAGTTGCCTAAGAGAGTTGCCTATGCGAGTTGTCTGCTTGCTTATTAAAGCAAGTTGCCTAAGAGAGTTACCTATGCGAGTTGTCTGCTTGCTTATTGAAGCGAGTTGCCTAAGAGAGTTGCCTATGCGAGTTGTCTGCTTGCTTATTGAAGCGAGTTGCCTATGCGAGTTGTCTGCTTGCTTATTGAAGCGAGTTGCCTAAGTGAGTTGCCTAAGAGAGTTGCCTATGCGAGTTGTCTGCTTGCTTATTGAAGCGAGTTGTCTTATGCGAGTTCGATCCGCGGAACAGGGGGTATATATAAAGAACTAGGGAATATCACAAACTCAACCATAACACCAATTGATCTTCACTGCCTTATCATCTTCTAGTTCCTTTACTACATTCTACTTCTCACCTTCTTACGGTTTGGTCTTGATTTTAGTAAAATCCCGCAAAAGATTCTATTTCTCAGTTTAAATCACAGACTTGTAAAATCCCGTGTACACAACAACATCATGTCTTACACTCCTGATTCAGTAATTTCAGAAGTACTCAAACTGTATGATGTTGTTGACAACCATGATAATATTAGTTATACTGAACGGTTAAAGATGATGGAATCAATCAATGAGGATGTGAGATCTCCGTGTTTAGAATCTAAAGAGACAGAAATGCACCAGTCAAGGTTACAGAATGCTCTTGCAAAGGGTAAAGAAAGTTGCATTGAACCTTATCGACAACTTCATTCACACCTCATGTTACTTAGAATTGATGACAAATACACAATAGGAATTGAACGATCATGTATTACACTCTTTTGTCAAGAATTATCATCGATGGCTGGCACATTGTTCTTGAACTTGGAACAATTAGAACAACAACTTAATAGGAAAAAGGTTCAAGAAGCCAGTTCTAAAGCTGCACTTCAGGTGATCAACAAACAACTTCAGTCATTCATCAAAAGGGAATACACTTCAGATTATGATTATCTGATGACTGAAATGTGCTTTAAGAATCACACTAGGATGGAAGCTAATGTGTTCAGAGAGACATTAATCCAACTCATGGATAATGTGGAGAAGTATATTGAGGAAGTTATTCAGAATGATGAAAAAGTGGATGAGTGTCGGGTACAATTGAGAGATAGTTGTGATGAGTTGGGTAATGTACCAGTTGAAAGATCGGATGTTGCTGAATGCAGAATAACAAAGACAACAAAGAATGATGCAACAAATTGTTCAGTAACTCATGACAGACAAGATGTGGATACGGTAATCAGAAAGGTGAATGAATGTCAAGTGCAATCAATAAATTGTAGTGTTGAGACCAGTAAGGCATCGGGTGATGGATCAGTTGACACTGAATACAGAGGCTCAGAGACAGATAAGCTTGAAACAACCAGTAGTTCAGTGACTCTTGTTTCACATGATGTGGATGCAAATATCAGACCGACAAATGAACAGGTGTCATGTGATGAGGTACCCTTAACTGTTCAACATAGTGTATATGCTAATGTACCTAAACAAACTGATCTTAATACTGAACATGATTCTGATATATGTTCCTTGGTTGAGGCTGAGACTAAAACATTCAAAACAAATGATATGGTTGATAAAAAGGTTTTTGATGAACTTTCAAACAAATTCTCAAAACTTGAAAAACATTGTATCTCTCTTGAAATTGCAATACAAAGAAAGGAGGAAAGTTTTCAACTTAACAAACCATGTAAAAATCCGGAACTTCCTGAATTCCGTGAACTCTTTGAAATAAATGATTTAAAAGCTCAGCTTCAAGCCAAAAACTCGACTATCAACAATTTAAAGAAACATATGTCTGGTATGCATGTGAAAAGTAATTTGGTTACAAGTAATTCTGATGTTAATGCTATTTATGATATTCAAATGAGAAATGATGAATAAGCAATTTGTGTGGCCATATTACTAAAGGAAAATGAGTCTTGGAGAAAGCATCACATAGAACTAAGTGACTGTGTCAAAGAAGCTAAAACTTAGTCAATGGAACAAACAAATTCTTTGATAGCAAAAATTAATGAACTCAAAGCTCAACTTCAGGAAAAGAGTTTCGCTATTGTTGCCTTAAAAAATGAGCTTAGGAAAACTATAGGGAAAAGTGTGAACACTAAATTTACAAAACCATCAACCTTGGGGAAACCAGTTTCTCATCCCATTAGAAACCGGTCCATTGTTAGGCAGCCTACTGCGTTTATATCCGAAAGACCAAAATTTTCAAAAATACGGTTTGCCTCCCAAGTTGATGAGAAACAAGTTTTGTCAAAACCAGTCACTTCACCTGAGTTACCTAAGAATAAGGCTTCTAGCTCCGTTAACCCTCAACAAATAGCCACTTCTACTACCAGCACCTCTAGGATTAGTTCAAAAACAGTGTCAAAACCAAGCATTAAAATCCAGAATTCATATGATATGAATGACTTGTGGAAGAACTATTATCTAGAAAAAGCTAGGAAAAAGGCACAGATTAAAAAAGACGGAATTTTAGGTGCAAGACCTAGGGTGAGGAATTCTACGAGATTTCAAGGCACTGCTAGTAGTTGTAAACCACTACCTAGGAACACTCAAAAGACTAGGGATTGGCGTGCATCTAAGAGTAGTTATGTGCATAAGAATGCTAAGCATGTAGAAAAAAAAAACTAGAAATTCTGAGTCTTTTCCACATAAGAAACATTTTCCTAATTCACATGCCAAGGTACAATCCACTAAGACTACCTACATGGCTAAGGTTCAACATGTTATGATGCAAAACAAACCTAAAACTTCATCTAGATGGATCCAAACTGCTAAATCTTTGGAGTCTAGGAATATCGATAAGTCTTCCACTTTGCATAAGAATATCAACAATCGTAGACCTTGCCATAAGTGGATACCGTCTGGTAGAATGATTAAGGATGCTGGACTTAAGTGGATTCCTACCGGAAAGCTATTTACCGATGAAAAAATCAAGGTTGACTGTGAAACCCCAAAGGGTTTGGATACTAATGTCACTAACCAAAATATATGCAATCAAGTTTGTAATATTAGTGCAGGTAGTCCTTACTCAGTTGCAGATACTTCGATCCTTCACTACATGGACTGGCTTAAAGTATGGATTACAAATGGATTGATATCTCATAACTCACGGGTTCAAGTAACTCAATCTTGATATTCATTCGGCTATGACGTCTGTTCACATCAGTTCAGGCCTCGTACTTTATCATTATGGCGTCTGCAGATATCTCTTCAGGCCCCGTTCCTCTAAGAAAAGAAAGGTGTACGCTTCAGTGCGCTTTATTTTCAGAAGAAGAGAAATCTTCATATTTATGACCATTCTCATCGACATTATTCATTAACATACTACATGTTTCTCCCATGCTCATTCAGTCATCAAGTGGATCTACGTTCATTGGTGTACACTCTTATTCACTTGTTAAATCAAAAATGGCAACTTAGGATGCAATTTTTGAGGGGGAGAAGAGTGAATATACTACATGATGATGGATGTTTGAATAATGGTCATACGACTTAATTTTTGATGACGATGACTCCCCTCCAACACCTAATGCTTCTCTTACTAAGGATAACTGGGATTCATTGTTTGGGATTCATTGTTTTTCAAAGATATGTTTGATGAGTACTTCCAACCTCCGACGAATGTTGATCATCCAGCTTCTGAAGCTCATGCTCCGGTTTCTACTGACTCAACTAGTTCACCATCTAAGAAGTACTTCTCAGAATTCTCAAGAAACCTTATCTCCAGTTACTTCACAAGGCGTTGATAATGACTATCATGATATTGTAGTTGCACTACTGAATAATGATCCGCTCTTTGGTATTCCTTTGCCAAATCTTCACGGATTATTGTTCATGAATAATGATCCGCTCTTTGGTATTCCTTTGCCAAATCTTCACGGATTATTGTTCCTCTCATTGTGCACGCTATAAATCAACCACATGAACATTAAGGAAAATGACTACCTCATCCGCTAGAAGACAATTTTGGTAAATCTTCCAGATCAGCTTCTACATGTATACCTTGAGGAAGAATGCATTGATGTTGAGGAATCATTTGCTCCGGTTCATTCAGTAGGTCAATGGTCATCTGATTCTATGATTATTCAAGTGTTGGACATTTGACACAAGTTGATTACTTCGAAGTTACTTTTTATCACTTATTTGAGGTTGAAGTTGACATTCACAAAGGCGTGTTCTTATTTGATAACTTGCTCGGGCTTAAGAATTTGAGTTGAAGTCTTGGGTTATCTAGTTACTAGCAGTCGAGGTGGATGGTTGAAGACCTGGTTAACTATCACTATTAGGAGTTACTTTGTTTTACTCAGTGTCACACTCATATGACGGTGTGGATAATCGTAAGAGGTGTTAATGTCTCATACTTTGCTTGAGTAGTGAGTACTTAGAAATTTGCTTGAAGCATAAATTCTCGACACCGTTCTTCCATTATTAAGTGCAAGCTTAAGATACAAATGTGGGAATTTGACTTCAGTTTCAAGTTTGGTATATCGGGTATTCTTCATCAGTGGTCACTTCAAAATGTCTACATATGGGTTGATAAAGATAGTCAGAGAGAGTTTCTGTTGCTGTTGATTCTCACAGGATTCATTTGGGCTATTTGAGTTCTTCTCACAAGATTTCGAGTTTTTGGGTATATTATGTTTTGCTGAATCTGAGGTATCAAAACCAGCAAGGGGGAAGGAGACATATATCTAAAAGCACAACGAGTACACATGATGAACTTAACACTTCTACCTGATTGAAGTTATCCCGGAAAGACAATGGTCATAACCGTAGAGAAACTCAGTGTTTAACTCGTAGCCTTTGGTGTATTATTCCAACTAATTGGGGGAAATGGTCTCTGGAGACTTTTGGTATATGTTACTTCAGCGTTCAGTTATAAGAAATGTGAAAAGAATATTTGGTTCGTGAGATGATATTGCATATCGACATCTTCTATATGATTTATGATAAAGTGCTTCCGGTTAGTGCTTCATGTACACAATGTAATGATGATTCTGATGAGATCGCAACGATCAGGGGAGATATATGTGTACATCAGGGTCGGACAACATATTCACATGATTGAGCTTAATCAGTTATTCTAGAGTTGACATCCGCAGAGGAGATCAGTGATTACCAGTTAGTGTGATGTTGTTGTCTCTACTCTGGTTGGGTACTTGTGTACATTAGGGCTGATTGGTTATATGGAAGATAATTGGAATGCATTTGGTAAAATGAAGATGTTGATGTATTGTTCCCCTGAATAAGACAACTGGTCAATCTCGAAGAGTAATGTGTACATCAGGGACGCACAACAGGTTCATGTGATCGGTCTTCATCAGTTATTCCAGATTTGATAACCGCTAAGACGATCAATGTCTTAACTTGTTACCTCGGTGTTCTCATGTTCTTCGGGGTGCTGAGCTTCATTCAAAGAGACTGTTTCTCTTCTCATCCTTCTTCTTGGGAAAATGGTTTTTTTCGAAGATTGTCGGTATGGGGGGAAGCTACCAAAGTCTCACTTTCTGCAGGCTCAATTTTTGACGTCCATTCAAGAGCCTCGGAAGCTTTGGTGGTGAAAGTTTTAGGGATGATGACTTCTATCTTCTACAACGGGGTTGCTCGATATCTTCTTAAACTATATCATCTAATCTATCTGTATATATATTTTTCAAAAAGCAAAATACAAAAATATAAAACCAACAAAATCAAAATAGAAAACTATAAAACCAACAAAAACCCATAAAAATTAGAAAATTTAAAAATACCAAAAAAGATGTTTTCTCAAGACATGTATTCTGGTATCGATAACATCTACGGTCTTAGAAATGTCATTCAATAATGGCACGGGACTTTAGATGAAGTTCGAGCAGGAGGTGTAAATATTCTTTCTAAACATGTCTCAAAATATGGGTTACAGTTATTTCATACTGTAACCCGGGCTTCAAATAATGGCTTGCTATTATTTCAGATAGCAACCCGTTCTTCAAGAAAGGAAACTGCTGCGCTAAACCAATTTTCAAATATTTTGTGCACTTATCCTAAAAACAGAATGAGGAAAGTATGTCGAAGGACTGCTGTTCCTACACAAATGTTTTTCCGTCTAAAATTCTTCAGAAAAATATTTGTTGTTTTTCTAAAATGGTGGTAAATGAGTTGCTTGTAAATCAATCAGATTCAGAGTTTTCCTTAAAATTGAAAGCTCAATCAATGACTTCAGCGCTTTTAAACTTTTCAGAAAGAGTCATTGATTGAGGGGGAGAATGTTTTTCAAATTTACATCATCTAACGGGCTTTCTTAATTATCCTAATTAGCTTAATTAAAAATGATGTTAACCTATGTTGAAGGACTAGGTGCCTAGGATAAGATTGTTAGGATTAGATGATTAGAGTTTGATAAACACTTTATTCCCATGCCATATATGAATTGATTGACATGTTGAATTGACTTTTATTAGTCGATTGCTGTTTGGGTGATGTCGACCACCATATATTTGTATGTGTTTTCACTAACGTATGCAGGTATATTGGTATATAAGAATGTTTCCGATCCGGATCCCACAAATGAAGATGATTGGATGCCGAAAGGAAAGGGTAACTATATCTTGGGTTGACAAATGAAGAAACGGAGCTTAATTGGACTTCTATGGAGAGTTGGCATGAAAAAATGCAACGTAAGAGGTCTCACTGCATCAGCAGATGTTTTTCTTCATCAGCAAATGAAGAAACGGAGCTTAATTTGACCTCAGTTGGCATTAAAATGCAACGCAAGAAGTCTCACTGCATCTGCAGACGGTTTTTCTTCCAAGCCCTACAGCAACAACATAAGCTTCTCAACCACCTAACGTATCTTTGTGCAGGATACCATTTTTAAACAATTTTGAAAAATTTGAATAAATTGTTTTGAAAATGGAAAATATTGTTTTGAAAATAATTTGTACTTAATTTTGAAAATCACCGGACTTCATTTTATCAAAACTTAAGTCACTCAATCATCGACTACGGTCATCGATTGAGGGGGAGTGTGATTTAAATTAAAATATTTTCAAACGATACTTCTTCGCAAAAGTTCCGATTTATACGAAATAAAGTGGTGATCTAAAGATTTAATGTTATGTCATGGTATGATTTTCTTTAAAACTCAAAGATCTTTCAAAATGAAATTTTTTCTGTTCTTGTTTGATTGTGAAATTATTTTATTTTAAATCAAGATCTCTTAAAAACTATCATACCTGACACTAACAATCTTTAATGTCTAAAATTGATCCTTATCTGTCATTTTTCAAAATCAAATCTTGCCACATCTTTCCCCAAAATTTTCTAAATGATTTAAATCTTTTGGGATCACAAATCTCAAATGGTTTGAAATTTTTGATCGCGGGAGAGATCGTGATTTAAATCTCAAATCTGTTTTAATGGAATTGGTTTTAGTCCTTCAAAGGCACTCCTGCCTCCATGTGCCAAACGATTTCAATATATGATGAACATGATTGAGGAGGAGCATTTATCCAAAAACAAGATGAGTATTTAAACAAGGCCACATTTTCTCCCATGTTTTCTAAAACTAATTAAATCACTTGAGATCCAAAATCTCAAAGGGTTTGATATTTTTGATCGGGGGAGAATTTGTGATTTAATAATGAAATTTAATAATAGGTGATCGTGTTTTTTTTTTTTTTTTTTTTTTTTTTTTTTTTTTTTTTTTTTCAAATGTGCATGCTGCTCTCCCATATGTGCTAAACGCTTTCGAATCTCGAAGCACATATTGAGGGGGAGCATTTCAATTTTTTTTGATTCAATTGTGCAGGCTGCTCTCTCATATGTGCTAAACACTTTCGAATCTCGATGCACATATTGAGGGGGAGCATTTCATAAGAAAATAAACTATCGAGGTGCAAAAGCTTTTATGTTTTAACATAAAGTACCTTGATTGAGTTTTCAAATGATTTTCTTAATGGTTTTTGTGATCGTGGATGTGCTTCAATAGAACTCTTTCCTCTATGTGATAAAATGATTTCAAATATCCTATGCACATATTGAGGGGGAGAATTTACCAAAGAAAATCAAATGGCTTTTTCCATGGAAATTGTGATCAAGAATTTATTTCAAAAGAACTCTTGCCTCCATGTGCTAAACAATTTATAAAATCATATGCACATGTTGAGGGGGAGCATTTCTAAAAGATCAAAACAATTAAGGTACAAAATGTTTTGATTTTATATCACAAGTACCTTGATTGGATTTTCCAAATGATTTTTCAATTGGTTTCGAGAAGGAATGAACTGTACCTAAAGACCGACCATTTTACTTTATGTATGGAGTTATAAGGATGGTTAGGTTAGGTATTCGTTCCCACGATCCCGCCAGAGCCGAAGGGATCTACCCAGGGACAATCCACTAGTTAGTGTAGAAGTCCTTAGGTATGATGAAAAAAGGAGAAAAGTGAGATATGGGAAGAGTGCGGACTGAGATAGAGCTAGAACTGGAATAAACACAACAAGGTTCTAGTTATGAAGTCTCGGTAAGCATTGAAGGGGTTGAAGAATGAAAAAGAATGAAATGTGAAAAGGGTGAAATGAAATAGCCCTCCAATAATTCAACCTTAGGGCAGTAACCGGGTTCAATACATATGCTACTGGCGGTTACTAAGGTAACGCAAGTATTGAAGACAAGACGTCATGGACCCAGTGACACACTGCACTACAACTTCCCAAGCTACTCAAGTTCCTCTTAAAAGGACTTGTTTCATTCTCACATGGGAACCTACATAATCTATCAACTTTCTCCTAGAGATTGTTGATATTGAAGAAGGAGACCCTCTCCCTAGTCTCCGGCATAGGAACCAAATGTGCACCATTGAGTCTAGAGCCAAGAGATCATCCACAATATCTCATTAGGACACTAAATTAATGAAGACTTGTTGTTTCACACAATGTGGAAAGTAAGAATATATTAAGAGTCCTACGCATTATCCTTGTGGTATTGCTAGAACATCCGAGTGATATGTAAAGTATTCACGATGAATATGGAAATCCTTCTAGAGCCGACATCAAACAAGCTCTTGGTGGGTGACATGTGAGATCTTTTCTAAAGATCAAGCTTGTGACAACTGGATAGAAACAATGGGGCAATTCAATCTTGAATCAAACTTGGTCCAGGAATGGAATTGATGAATACTTTTGGAAAAACCATTCGATGTGCAAATCTTCTTTTCTATAGCACATCGAATGTGTATTCATATTTCAAACACAAAAAGTATCTCTGATTGAAAAAATACTTTTGGAAAAACCGTTCGATGTGCAAATATCTTCTTTTCTCTAGCACATCGAATGTGTACTCTTTTCAAATACAAAAAGTATTTTTGATTGAAAATTGATTTTCTCATAAAACATTCGTCGTATTGCAAAACTCTTTCTTCAAACAATACGCAATTGTTTTTCAAATCATTTTTCATCAATCAGTAAATCTCAATTTGCTGGTTCACTCACTCCGTGTTGTCTTCTTTGAGACGTTCCGGTTTGAGAACGGCTAGAACAGCTGCGAAACCCTGTCAAGGAGATTCTTCGGAATTATACCTGATCACAGGCAGTACTTGTACTGATCAATGGGGAACCGTGGGCCGTGTACCTCAATTCAACGAAAGTGATCAAAGACACTTTCATGTGTTTTATTGCTAACTGTTGTCTGCAGGTACATTTGGACGGTTGCAGCTGATCAGAATTGAGAAGTCAATCCAAAGCCGCATGCTCACAGCATCTACACTTAATTGAAGAAATCATGACTTGTGCATATCTACAGAACCTGGCTCTGATATTTTTATACTATGTTTCTGCTACGCTGCTGCAAATATCATGAGCTAGTAAAGCTTCCGCTACTCTGATGGAAAGATGTCATGATCCTGAAAGTGTGAGCATGTCGGTCCGAAATTCACAACTTCACATGATGGCAACACAATAAAGGGTGATCCAGAGATTTGCTGTGGCTGATGATCTCAATGAAAGCTCGAAGATCATCAAAGATGTGGATCAGTTAAAGGCCTCCACTTAAAGTACAAAGTAATCGGACTTTGAAGAATTGCTACTAAAGCACAAAGATTGCGAAAGTGAAGAATTAAAGTCTACGAGCTCAGAACTAAAGATAAAGATAGAATGCTAGGATGCAAAATGTATTTCATGGGGTGACCTCCCTTTAGGGGAGATTGTTAGGAATTGGAAATTCCATGTTAAAGTGTCGGTCACCCCAATTATGGTCTATCATATGTTAGCTCGTAGACGTGTCGTTATTTACGTTATTCAGTAGATTAATTAGTTAGTTTGTAGCATAGATTAGTTTAGTGCAACACCGTGGAGGAAGGATGGGTCTTTACCCACTGTATGCCTGATCCACAGTCCGAAGGAGGACGTTTATTATGTAACTATAAATACCCTCTACCTCCCAAGGTAGAGGGTTGGACCTTTCAATCTAACCTTCCTTCTTTTGTTACTTTCTCTCTCTAGAAAGGTTCCCACACTACTTTCTCTCTCTAAACTCTCTTGCCTAATTCGTTCCATATATTGAATGTATTATGTGTTTGTGAAATCCAATATCTTACAGCATCTCTTAATAAGATTTGAGTCATTGGTCTAGATATCATGGAAAAATCTTTAATGAATCTTCGATAAAACCCAGCATGTCCTAGAAAACTTCTAACCTTTTACATTAGTGGGATAAGGTAACTTAGCAATAACATCAATCTTAGCTTTATCAACCTCAATCCCTTTCCCAGAAATTTTATGTCCCTGTACAATTCCTTCCTTTACCATAAAATGATGTTTTTCCCTATTAAGAACAAGGTTAGTTTCTTCACATCTAGCAAGCATTTTATCAAGATTAGCAAGACAGTTATCGAAAGAGTTACCAAACATCGAGAAGTCGTCCATGAAGACTTCCATAAAATCTTCCACCATATCATGGAAGATTTCCGTCATACATCATTGAAAGGTTGCAAGGGCATTGCATAGTCCAAATGGCATTCTTCTATAGGCGAAAGTTCCTAAGGGCAAGTGAAAGTTGTCTTCTCTTGGTCTTCTGGAGCAATTGGTATTTGAAAGAAACCTGAAAAACCATCAAGAAAACAATAATACTCTTTCTCTGATAATCGTTCTAACATTTGGTCGATAAATGGAAAGGGAAAATGGTCTTTTTGTGTCGCATCATTGAGCTTGCGGTTGTCAATGCAAAATATCCACCCAATTACGGTTCATGATGGGATTAGTTCATTGTTGTCATTCAAAACCACGATAATTCCTCCTTTCTTTCGAACAACATGAATAGGGCTGACCCATGAGCTGTCTGAAATTGGAAAGATAAGTCAAGAATCAAGCAATTTAACAATCTCGTTTTTCCCAAAATCTTGGAATTTCAGATTCAAACGTCTTTGGGGTTGAATAGTAGGTTTGAACTCTTCTTCCATAAGGATCTTATGTGTGCAGAATGACGGACTAATTCCTTTGATATCAGACATTTTCCAAACTAGCGCTCCTTTTCGTTTTCCTAATACCTGCAAAAGTAAACCCTTTTCTCTTTTCGTTAAATCAGTTGCAATAATAATTGGGGAATATTCATTATCATGCAAATAAGCGTATTCTAAATTAGAGGGTAAATCTTTAAGTACTGGTTTAATTTCATCAATTTCATTAGCACTAGCGGAATAAACTAGCTACCTTTTAAAAGGATCGCTGATCTTAGCTAGATGCGCCGCATCGATATTATCGATACGCTGTATTACATTACATACAACATAATCAACAGTGAAATAATTATAGAAAGGATTATCATCAACTTGATCTTCAATGGCTATTGTTTCTTCCAGATTTTTAAGCAGACTAGAATCAAGTTGATTATTTTTTAATAACACTTGAGTAAATTGGCTAATAGTTGCATTAGCAACATCAACACTATAACATTCATCATCACCTGAAGAGGAGTTTTTCATGGATTGTTCCATATCAAATACTGTTAATACAAATAAGCCGTAAAAATGTTTATTTATATTTTACGATCTTCTAATGTTTTGTCGATAACAAACGTAAAATCATTTTAACAAAACAAATAAAATACGTAAATGGTTTGAACACTAAAACAAGTATAAGTGATTTTATGATTTAATATTACATATGTACAATAACTAGTGTTTACATATTTGGGTAAAATATACACATAACTAGTATGTAGTATATTGGGTAATATAAATGGGTAGAAACTTAAGTATCATAACCCATTGGGAAAATACATTGAATGTAGTTGGGTACAACCCAAAGCCCATGACCCATGGATCTTGACCCATAACCCATTGCATGACATCATGCTTATATCATACATGGATAATATCCATAACCCATGGATCAACCCATACCCAAGTGACTAAGTGCATTGCACTCAAGAGATACATTGTATCTAGCTAAAGATCCATGGATCAACCCATGACCCATAACCAAAATACCCATGGGTAAAAGGGAGCGTCCCACGGATCCCTAGCTTTACGCTAGACGAATCCCTTGTGGAAGGGATCCGTGGGATCCGGGGAACAGTAGATTTTTTCTTCTATAAATAGTGAGCCATTTCTTCATTGTTTCTCACCCCTTTCTAACACACTTTATCCCTGAGTTAAAAACTCACTAACCTCAGATCCAAGAGATCTATGTTTGTAGTTTTGTTTTTGTGTGATCTTCTAGGTTCCTCTTAAAGGCAAGATCACCACCTTTGAAGTCGAACAAGCTCAAGTCCATGAGTTGCCATGCTTCCTCATCATCAAGGCTACTGAAGTCTTCTTGTTGATGATTCCTTTCTTTCTTCTAAGAAGTGTAGTGTTGAAGACATTAGTGAAAGATGTCTCAAGGGTCAAGACGAAGACATTAGTGAAAGGTGTCGATCGTCCATATTGTAGGCATTAGTGAAAGGTGCCTAGAAGCCAAGTTACAAGACATTAGTGAAAGGTGTCTTGAAGATCTAGCCACAAGACATTAGTGAAAGGTGTCTTGAAGATCTAGCTAAAGGCATTAGTGAAAGGTGCCTTAGATGTACATTCGATATGGTGTGTTTCGATGTACAAGATAGACTAGTACTAGATCCAAGGATATTGATATCCTTGATGATGTTGTAAAGGAGTAGATCTCCTTTGGGATTAGTCGTTGGTGTAGTGTTGGGTAGTAGTTCCTCCATTGAAATGGAACTAGGTGCTTAGCCTAGTACCTAATAAAGGGTAGGCGACGTTGTGTAGGTGTAGTTCACCTTGGAGTGAAAGAACTAGGTACTTAGCCTAGTACCTTATAAAGGGTAGGCGACGTTGTGTAGGTGTGGTTCACCTTGGTGTGAAAGAACCCAGTGGTTAGCCTAGCACCGTATAAAGGGTAGGCGACGTTGTGTAGGTGTGGTTCGCCTTGGTGTGAAAGAACTCGGTATTTAGCTTTGTACCGGAAAAAGGTTAAGCGACGTTGTGAAGGCTTCTCCGCCATAAGGAGATTGGTGTAGTGTTTACGAACTCTCGAGTAGGTGACTCAGGGAGTGGAGTAGGGCAAGGAAGGTGTCCTTGTAGCCGAACCACTATAAATACTCGCGTTGTGGTTTTGTGCTTCTTACTCTTATCTTTCATTACATGATTTTATATGTTTGTTTATCAACATCCAACACACACATCCAAATAGATTGACATAAGTCGATCTAAATAGATTAAAAGGAAGTTTTAATTGGCAAAACTATTCAACCCCCCTTCTTGTTTTCCACAATTGGCATTAGAGCTTCGTTACCAAGTTTCTTGAAGTATATTGTACTTTAAAAACTTGATACGATCCATGGTTAATTGAAAACTACAAAGAAGATTTTTCATAAAAACAAACACCATGTCTTTTAAAACTATATGTTTGGATGTTGATGTGATAACAACATTTTTTTTTTTACTTTTTCATTTAATTGCACTAATCTTCTTTGTCATGTTGATTAGTCAAAGCTCATACCCACCAAGCTATAGGAATCAATTGGTAACAAGAATACCTTCCTTAAGAAGGTATCTTAAACGCAAAGGAGCGGGAATCGTCTAATTGACATTTGTTGTGTCATTTGTAAAGACATTCCTAAGTGCGCTAGAGGTATGATTTTCTTTTTATTTTACTTGATAATTAAGTATGCCTATTTAGGTATTTATATGATTATCTTTTGTGCATATACATGTTTTACATGAAGCTTCATTAGGAAGCCTTTTTCTCACATACGTGTTATTTTTCTCGTCTAAAGTCGTGGTATATAAAACTTATGTTTTATTTCTTTTAATCCAATAATAAAACAAAACACGAATCTCCAAAATTCCTCCTTTCCCATAAATACTCCCACCGTCAATCACTCTATCCTCACTTTTTCAAATCTTCCAATTTTAAAAATTTCTCTCATTCAAAACTTCATCTTCCTCTCCATTTTCGTCTCAACCAAAACCAAGAAGGATCATCTTCAACATGGTTTACATTGCCCTCGTGCTCATCGCCTTAACACTCATCGCACTTGTGTTCCCTATGATGAAGTTCACATACGGAGACATTTACTTTGTGTTGTTAATCTACATTGGGGTTATATACCCAATCCTTTGTATCATTCTTAGTATTGAAATGAAATATTACTAATAGTCTAGTTATCTAGGTTATTATGTGTTTATCATCTTTCTTTGTTTTATTTCTTTCTTTCGTGATACATTAGAAGTCATGTATGCATGTTAAAAGAAAATGTAGGCTAAAACACATATCTTGGTATAAACTATGAGATCTAAAAACCTATGCTTTTCATAAAATCTGTTTATGTAATTACAGGTCTACGGATCCCGGAAGTTATACCGCCGGATCCCTTTTGAAAAGGAACCGTGGGATCCGTCCTACTGGAGAGCAGTTTTTCATGCAAATTAAAAACCACTTTTCTTCTAAAAAGTAATACTCCACTAGAATGTCAAAACCATAAGTGAGTTAAGTGTCCTTCTTGTTAAAAACCATTGTTAATAAAAATCTAATAAAAACGTTAGATAATCATAGGTTGATCACAAACATCACTTTATTTTAACTCATCTTTTCTATAGGTGTCACTATGTCGCACGTATATGAGTTTGATTCTTCACTCTCTAGCGTCTACACTCCTAACATCTCTCTTGAACCCAACACACCTGGCAATCATGTCCGTGGGTTCAACAATCTTGAAACCCGTCACTTCCATGAAGGACGTATTGTAGACACCTCTCTACAATTCGAAGAAGGTATCAATACCTCCTTCCGAGCCATAGGACTAGAATGTCTTCTCGAAATTAACGAGAAAATATTCACATGGTTTGTATTGGAATTCTTCCGTCAAGTCGAACTCGTTCGTAACGAGGATCGTTCTCTATCTCTTTGGTTTTGGATCAAAAACCAAAAGTTTGTTTTGACTCTTGGGCAATTTGCTCAAATTCTCCGAATTCCAAATTATGGACAATGTGCCTTCAATGAAGATTGGTCTCTTGATTCTCTCTTCAATTTTCGTGAAGAAAATAGTCCGTATTGTTCTCACATTCCTTCCCCACAAGACTTAATTCGCATATTATGCAAACCCCATCACTCCAATCCAAACATCATCCACACACGGGATATTCTTGAAGAGTACAAGCCCCTTGCACTCATCCTACATGAAAATGTTTGGAGTCTTAAGGGAAATCGAGAAATCCTTCCCGCCTGTTGTGCTCACATAATGTATTGTGTGCTAACACAACAACCATACAATCTCGCCTACTTCTTTGCAAGGCGAATTGTAAACCTTCAAGGCTCCAAGAATAAACTCATTCCATATGGAATGTTCTTGACGCGCCTCTATCATAATGTCATGCATTTTCATCCTCAATTTCAAAGTCCGTTGTACGTACTTGTGAACAAGATGATGGAACCGCTGAACATTTCCCTCATGAAGACGTTCTTCATTCCTGAATCCGCCAACACTCATCAACCATTTGATGATCCATCTAGCGAAAACACTCAAGGAACTTAGTAGTATTTCAAATAGGATCAATCCTCTTGTACTCGTGCTTTATCAATGTAATCCTATTTCCTTCATGAAATAAAACATCTTACATTTGATATTTTAGTGTTAGAACTCCCTTTAAACCAACCTGGGAATATAATGCATTGTCAAGATCATTGCATACCTTTATTAAAGGTTCTGCTGAGCAGATGGACGGATCCCAAAGTTTGTGCTAGACGGATCCCTACACTTAGGGAACTGTGGGATCCGGCAAACAGAAAATGCAATTGCAAGCATTGTATTTCAAACATATCCTTAGAACACCTCACACTAAGCTAAACATAGTATCTTAAGGCAAATTAAGTCCTTATCAAGTTAAGTAGATCCTTCCTACTCACACATAACTCACCTAGATCATACTCAAAACGCTTGTAGATCTATCGTTTTCACTTAAACCCATTACTCTTCCGCTCTTTAGATCACTCATCATTCTCACATGATCCCTCACATCTAGCCTTAGAAATCTTTCGATTATGGCAAAATTGATCATAAATCATCCTTGTCTCAAAGTTGATCAAATTCTAGTTTTCCCATCTCAAAGTCTTTAGGATATTTTCCAAAACACTATCCTAAGTCACAACCTGATCTCTAGGATCATTTAGCTTCAATTGACACTCTCATCTTTAGTGTCATCCTTGCTCATTCATTGATACTCATGAAAGTTCCAAATCCTTCCATAAAAGGTAATCATTAGCTACATCACTCATTACCTTCATGTACTTAAGCACCCTTTCATTTAAGACACTTAGGAGGACTGAAACACTCAAGGTGATATAGATCTTAGATCTTAGA
This sequence comes from Chrysanthemum seticuspe, assembly GCA_019973895.1. Lineage (NCBI taxonomy): Eukaryota > Viridiplantae > Streptophyta > Magnoliopsida > Asterales > Asteraceae > Chrysanthemum > Chrysanthemum seticuspe. The sequence goes on from BPTQ01000007.1 coordinate 117,374,879, forward strand.
AACATCATTTCTACTCTTCCATAGCTGCTGAGAGCCGGATCCATAGGATTAGCCTAGACGGATCCCTCTGAGGAGGGAACCGTGGGATCCGGATGACAGTCTATGACAAATCTTGCTAAAACAATCATTTTAACTCATCTTCCTAACTCAAACACTCCATCTCATCTTAAATGAGTTCCTAGAACAGTACAAACTCTGAAGTTGACTCTTGTGCATGTTAATCATCACATTCCAATGTATTTTAGTGGCTTAAGGCTTAAATGCACTTGCCAAATCTCTTGCTTTATAAACCACATTGTTAGGACTTCCATAGTCATCACCTTCATCCTAACTTTCAGCACTTTAGAAACCCTTACAAACCTCTTGAAATCAACTCATCATGAGGAAAACCCCAAGTAGTAATTTATCCACCAAAGACCCACCCAAGAAAAAGGCTCGTGTTATACACGAAATCTCTTCAACCGAATCATCTCCGGTTAAGCCAACAAATGCTAGGATCTTTCCTCAACCAATCAAACCAATTCCTAAAAGGATAGTACCCACAAAACTACCTATGCCAAACACCACCATACCTCCTAGGCCAAACAATATCATCTCCACTAAACCATCACCATTGGTTCCTAGAGCTATCTACTTTACATCTCCACTATCATCACCACACCTCTACAATTTAGAGGATTTGCCTCCTAGGCCGTCTCATCCGCCTCCGCAGACAACATTCTCCTCATTAAGAGGAATAATGGTACAAAATCAAGGTGTTGAGTCAACACTAGCTCCGGCTTCCTTTTCGCCGTTTCCATCATATAATCCCATTTGGATTATGAGAAATCATCAAAGTCAACCACCCGACCATATGGAAGTTGACACTTCTCTACCACCACCATCATTCTTGGTCTAGCCATTCTCAAATGTGCCTCCACTAATCCCTCCATCGTTTGAAGCTCCACAAGCCGCTTCACTTGATCCTTCGCATCAACCCATTTCATTTCTTCCACCACCACTACCTAGCCATGCCAAAGATTGCTATCATTGTCAACATGTTGAAAGTTTGATACATGAAGTACGAGAAGACCAACGTTTCATGTTCTATCATCTCCTCGAACATTTCGACGAGATCAAACCTAAACAAAACTTGAGCTAGAAGATTTTAGTGGTGTCTTAACATCAAGCGATAATTGGTCTAGAAATTCCTAGTCATGTATTTTCTTATTTTCTTAGTTTTTAGAGTCATGTATATCATAACTCTAGTTTTGTTAAATGAAATTACATGCTACTTGTTATATTTCTAAGTATATGATTACGTTGTATTCATATCTCACCTTTGTGATAAAATTACTTGTTATATCACCATTGCTGAAATTAATCATCAGCTATACGGATCCCTCAGAATTGCCTAGACGGATCCCTACTAGGAGGGAACCATGGGATCCGTGAGACAGAAAACTATTTTCTACTAACTTGGACCACATTTGCAGGAAATTGTAAATTATACTTGTTTTCTAACCTTTGTTTTGTAGTTTTTCAATTTACACATGAAGACTTTGACATCCTAAAGCTAGGGGGAGCTTTATGTCAAAGCAATACATTGCAAATTACTTGCAATATTAGGATTACATTTCGTGACATCCCTTTGAAAAATTGCAATCATCAAGGGGGAGCACATTCGTCACTTAGACGAAATCTTTTGCAAACTTACTTGCAAACAAACTAGATTAGTATTACTTTTTTGACGCCCTTACACAGGGATGGACTCGTCAAGGGGGAGTAAAGACGAGATCCTTTCCCGTTACTTGCTCTCTATTTCTTTTTATTTCTTTCACATATTTTTCTTAAAAACAATGTGTTGCTTTCTTTCGAAGCTCTTTTTGTTTCGACAAAAAGGGGGAGAAGAAAGTAAAAACTACAAATTCAAACTCTTACGAATTTTAGCTTTTCCTTAAAATAATTTTATGTTTTGTCATCAACAAAAAGGGGGAGATTGTTAATACAAATAAGCCGTAAAAACATTTATTTATATTTTACGATCTTCTAATATTTTGTCGATAACAAACGTACCTAATAAAGGGTAGGCGACGTTGTGTAGGTGTAGTTCACCTTGGAGTGAAAGAACTAGGTACTTAGCCTAGTACCTTATAAAGGGTAGGCGGCGTTGTGTAGGTGTGGTTCACCTTGGTGTGAAAGAACCCGGTGGTTAGCCTAGCACCGTATAAAGGGTAGGCGACGTTGTGTAGGTGTGGTTCGCCTTGGTGTGAAAGAACTCGGTATTTAGCTTTGTACCGGAAAAAGGTTAAGCGACGTTGTGAAGGCTTCTCCGCCATAAGGAGATTGGTGTAGTGTTTACGAACTCTCGAGTAGGTGACTCAGGGAGTGGAGTAGGGCAAGGAAGGTGTCCTTGTAGCCGAACCACTATAAATACTCGCGTTGTGGTTTTGTGCTTCTTACTCTTATCTTTCATTACATGCTTTTATATGTTTGTTTATCAACATCCGACACACACATCCAAATAGATTGACATAAGTCGATCTAAATAGATTAAAAGGAAGTTTTAATTGGTAAAACTATTCAACCCCCCCTTCTAGTTTTCCACAAATACTATTTTCTCATCTCCTACCTTAAGTGTTATTTTCTTGTTAAAGACATAATCATAGTGCGGGCAGTGGCTTAAAAGGGTCGACCTAATATTATAGGTGTCCTAGAATCCTAGGGCATATCAAGTATGACGAAATCGATAGGTAAGTCAAATTTATCGACTTTAATTAAAATATTCTCAGCTACTGATCTATCTGCTAGTTCTAAGCATATCCTAGTAGGTTTAGGTTCCCCTAGACCTAATTTCTCATACATAGCAAGAGGCATTAAAATAACACTGGCTCTAGATCAGCTAAAGCATTTTCAATATGCAAATTATTAATTTGACAAGGAATAGTGAAACTTCCTAGGTCCTTTTCTTTCGATGGTAGCGTATTGAGTAGTACAGATGAGCATATCTCATACATCGTTACCGTACAAGCTTCTTCTAGTTTGGATTTGTTCGCCAACAAATTCTTTAAATACTTGGCAATTTGTACAAGAGCTTCAATAAATGGGATGTTGAGTTGGAGTTGCTTTAAATTTTACAGAAATATTTTCTGATAGGCATCTTCTTTCTCTTTCCTCAAATGGTTGGGAAAAGGAAGGATGCTCTTGTTGGTTCAATAATGGGCTCATTCCTGACTTCTGGCTCTTTGGCAATTTTCTGCTGCACCTCATGTTCAATATGTTGAGATCCAAGAGACCTATCAACATTTTTGCTAACTTCAACAGTCTCGTCAATTTGAAATGTAGATTTGCCACCCCTAGTTATTATTCCTTTCAAATCATGCTTTTGGAACAAAATGTCTTTCACTATGCTTGACAACTGGTGCACTTCAATTGCCAATTCACTTATCATATTGTTTTGCTCTTTCAGCAAGAGTTTGTTAGTTGTCCTGAATTCTTTGATAAAGGTTTCGATTTCATACTGCTCTTTTACGCTTTCACTAGCAAATCTTGAAACGATCTCGCTGATTGTCATCTTGATTTGCGGATATCCGAACCAACTTGAGTAAATGTCAATCATGATTCCTGGAACAGAAGGTGGAGAAATATAAAAGTAAACGCTTCCTAAAGGACCGGAAAAATGAACACGGAATAAAAGCTTATGATATCTGCAGACGATACGCCGTATCCAATTTCCTGGATACGACGTATACTCAACAATAAAAATTTAATTAGGCTTTTAATGAGATAGAACTATACGCTATAGTGACAAGAACCATTGCGCCATATATTTAAATTTTATAAAATAAATTTGCTTAATTAAATAATATAAATACGTTGTACAAGCGAAAGCTTGTGCGTCATACTTCCGTTACGTTTTAAAAAAAATAAACTTTTAGATTTTAGAAAATTAGATACGTCGTATCGAAGGCACCGTATCGAAGTTAATCGATACGTCGTACTTAATTATTTAAAAATTCAGATCTATTTTTCAAAAATAAATAATACGTCATATAAGCAGAAGCTTATGCGCCGTATAACGTTTTATGGTTTTAATTAATTTTGATTAAAAACATAATACGTCGTATCTATGGTAGTAGATTCGTCGTACCCGAATATTAAATAAGATATGCTGTACGAATAATAGCAACGCGCTACGCCGTATCTATGAGATTAGATACGCCGTATCGTTCAGATCAACAAATTACAGCAGATAGCGAATATGCAGAAAAATAGAAAAAATAAAAAATAAAATGCATAAAACAAATAAAAACAAGAAAAATAAAAATGCAGAAAAATAAAAATAAAAGCAATACAAAAATACAACAAAGTTAGTAAAATAAAAAAAATTAAACTAAGGTTAAATAATCAAAACACTAACAAATATGCAAGTATTAAACAATCCACTCTCCGGCAGTGGCACCAAAAACTTGATGTGTTTCGTTGTGTATAGGAAAATTATATTATAAAGTTTTACATTTATATTTAGCCGACTTATCCTGTAACAAACACTAACGAGCAGTATACCCGATCAGTGTAGTTTAGTTGGTAAGTAGAGTGTCGATCACTAAGACTGGAACGTTAACACATAAATATCAATCAGTATTTTAATCCTAACGTTAGTCTATCTAAACCTAATCTAACGCAAGGGGGTTTTCAGCCTGAGAGACTGGCACGATTGTGTAGATTAAGTAAACAGTAAATAAAACTAATAAGACGACAAACACACACATACACATATAGAAAACAGATGGAAAATAAGTAGATTGATCTTCCTTGGTCTTCAAACTTTTCTTCTGCAACCACTCTATCTTGCCCAACTCCATTTTTTGCAAGCACTTCATTTTGCTCATCTCCCTGTTTAGCAACCACTTTATCTAGATTCACATCTTCATAAAAACTGAGATAAATCCCTCATGTCCAACTACTTCAACACACAGATCATCTGGAATCAAAACCCCATCAGAAACTAATTGTTCACCATCATCACCATCAACAGACTCTCTTGCAACCATTTCTTCAGCAAGGACATCAAGTGGAACCACTCATAAACTAATTGGTTGAGCAAAAATAACATACATGTCACTAATCTCTTTAGGCTCTTTAGGTTCATCAACTAAATGGTATGGATCATCTTGCCATTCAACATCTATTCCTTGATCCACCTCTTCATCACTAATCCAAGTCTCAAGATCCCCTTCCTGTCCACCAATGCTTACACCATCATCTGTGTCATAATCTGCATCATCAAAATCTATCACATCTGTATACTCTAGGGAATCCTCAATTGAATTCTCTAATCCAAACTCTTGGTCAATCTCTGCCAATAACCTTCTGAATTCAAACTTATCACTCACCCTTTTTGAATGATTTTCATGCATTTTTTCTACACACCATGTTAGTGGGAACTTATCGTCAGGACCACTATCATTAACAGGTCCAACTTTCCCATGTTGGCTTATCTTATGCCACTCTAACAATGGTAATTTCCCATTGTTTCCAGTCACACCATCAAGATCAGTTCCAACAACATCATTGACATGACGATCCACAATTTCTTCTATCACCACACCTTTACCATTACTCATCATTCGCTCCATCATGTGACACTCTACCAATGAAACACCGGTTTTAATATACAACTCCATTTCTCTAAATCTAGGTACATACTCCACAACTCTGATCACATCTTTGTCAGACATTAGTGGTAGCAAACCTACATCCAATGACTCCCTAGGTATCCTAAAATGAGTAAACATAAGGGTATGATCCGTGTAACCTAAATCCTGTAACATTTCGTCCAATAAGTTCATAGAGAAATTATCACAGTGAACTTCGTCAAACCAATATGTATCTTCAAAAAGATATCTTCTTCGTAGTGGTGAGGTAAATTCACCATTGTGATGGATTTACAAAGTAAACATGGTTTCATTCAAATCTGTGCAACACATAAACATCAATAACTTAAATTTCATGGCTTTTGGTTATCTAAGGTGTGTATGAACACAGTAACAAGTTTCAATATAAAACATAAATACCACCAAATTTTTTGCATTATACATTATCAAATACAACTCAAACATCAAGAGTTTACAATTTCTGAATTAAACAAAAGTTTAAGAAGTGAAACTTTTGTTTTATTTACTGTTTAAATCGAAACCCGAAAATCTTTATTAAAGAAACTTTTGTTTTATTATATGAAACAATTTAGTTGTGTCTTTTATTTCATGAATCCAAATGGAACAATAGTAGAAAATAGGAAGAAACCAAATGGAACAATAGTAGGAACTAGGAAGAAACAAAATGGAACAGATCATGCTTACCATAAAGGATTCCTAAATCAAGGATCGATGTACTATGTGCACGATGCTAAAACTTAACCATTCTCAAGATCTTTTAGTTTTACTTGTGAAATTAATGTTCATGGAAGAAAATGAAACAGAATATAAACTATTGCTTTAAAGAACTAAATTTGTAAAATTATACGCTGGCAAGTGAGCAAATTGGCGGGAAAGGGACTGAAATGACAATACTACCCACAGTGACGAGGCAACTTAATGAGAAAACTAACAAAAGTTAGTGAATAGTGCCTCTCAATTGCTGTTTTGCAAAAAAACGAAAATATTAGTGGTTTTTTTGCAACAAATTTCGTCTCGGTGTAATCCTTGCATTTTCGGAAAACATTAGGGACAAAATTTGCAATTTACCCTATTTAAATATTTGGGGAATAGATGTTTAGTCGGAAAATAATGGAAAGAAAGAAAATACATTTTTTTTAAGAAGATGACTTGAGAAATGTAAAGAAGAAATTTAGAGAGTAGCCCAGTTGCACTCCCTTTTCTAGACAAGAAAAAAAAATCCTCAAATAGTCCAGGGCGATTTGAGAATCGGGCGACTACACCAAATTTGTGACATGTGTCCCATGCAGTACTATTTTGTCTTTACTATGACTTACTTTAAATTACATGTATACCCTCTTGGCCTCTTCTTCATTTGTTATTACATATATACCAACCACCTAAATAAAGAGTAGTTGCATTTTTCTTCACTTATATTAACTTGGACCGGTTTTTGCTTTCACTATTAAACGTGATTTCATATCTTGATTCTTTACACTATCTGCCATCACCAAGAATAATAAACATCAACAGCAAAACACACCCACCAAGAACAAACACATTAACAACACTAGCAAAAGATCAAGACCCAATCCCAAATAAACAAAACCCACACTCGTCACAACCAAATCCCACCAACACACCTTAAAACACAAAAAATAAACCCCGCTCAACCAAAAACAAAAACCCAATTCAAAATTCACACATACAAAAACCAGATCTCAATCCAAAACACATAAAACAAATCAAATCCCAAAGTCAACACACAAATCCACTCTACAAACTCATAAAATCAGTTATTCAATTATGTAAATTGAAACACATACATAACCAATATACCTTATCATCTCAAATCCATGGAATAATGAACTAAAAGAAACCCTTTTAATCTTTCTTTGCGTACCGAGGCACAACTCGTCTTCAAGATCTTCTTAAGGAGGTCTCAGGTAGGTTGTTTTTGTATTTCGTGTCCAAGATCTATGATGATTTTTCTATTAGTTTTGTTTTTAAGAGCAAATCTATGTATATCTAAAAGAGAGAAACCGAGATCTTGATACCTTTTGATTTCCGTGTGTAGTTGTATTTCAGAGATGGGATTGTGTTTGTTGTGGATAAGTTGTAGTGATAAGTTCGGAGACGGGATTTTGCTTTCGAGTGTAGTTGATACTTTTTGATTTTCGAGTGTAGTTGATGTTATTCTATGTTATGTTAATTAAGAAATCATATTTTATGTTGACTTTCGAGTGTAGTTGAAGTTTGTGTTTTCAGGACCATGTAGTTAAATTTGTGTTTCTATGTTATGTTATGTGATTTAAGATTGAGTTTGCTTTGAGGATGATTTGTGTTTGTGTTTTTGTTTGGTTTTATAGGAGTGAGTTTGAGTGTAGTTTGATTTTTGAGTGCAGGCTTATGATAAGTATGGATCACATTTAGCTTTTTGATGAGTATGGATCATGTTTAAACGAGTATGGATCATATTTAACCCAATTTGTAGTCTAGGTTTCCTAAGTATGGGTTTGGACTAGTCGAAATATGGGTATAGAGTCACCGGAATCTGGATTTAAACATGAGGAAGATGAAGATATAGAACACAAGGGTATTTTTGTGAAATCTTAGTCTTCGGATTCTGGGTTTGGGGTCGCAGGAATCTGGGTTTAAACATGAGGAAGGTGGTCGGAGGTTGGTGATGGTGATGGCCGGTGGTTGGTGGTGGTGTTGGTCGGAGGTTGGTGGTAGTTGCCGGATTGGATAGAGAGGGTATATATGTAAAGTGGAATGATAAAAAAGAGGGTATATATGTAAAATATATTAAGACAAAATAGTATTAAATGAGACACGTGTCACAAATCTAGTGAGTCGCCCAATTGGCAGGTCGCCCTGGGCTATTTAGAGATTTTTTTTTAATCTAGAAAAGGGAGTGTCAGAGGGCATCTGGGCTACTCTTATAATTAACTCAAATGTAAAATAAGAAAGTATGTAAGATATGTGGAGTGTGCCGGTGGAAAAATGTATACCTATGAAACTATGTGAAAATAAGATTGTACCTTTTTTTAAAAAACACTAATACTTTTTAAATTTTTTTCTAAGTATTAGTAAAAACTTTTATTTCCATATATATATATATATATATATATATATATATATATATATATATATATATATATATATATATATATAGGGGGCCTTTATTTTAAGAACCCTGTTAAGTGCGAGAACTGCGAGAACCCCTTCCTTTTTATTTAATCCAAAAGGGTATAATAGTAAAAGTCAATTTTATATTATTTTTTATTTTAAAAATAAATAAATCCTATTCCTTAAAAACATTCAATTTTCGGTTTTTATTTTATTTTATTTTATTTTGTTATTATTTTTTGGCGTTTTTTTTTTGCTTTTTTAGGAACATGCATGTTCTAAAACTGACTTAGTGCATATGTGTTTTTATGAATTAATTTTATTATTTTGGTTTTTAGAATAGTTTTTTCGACATACATGTTTTTCATAGTGAAGTGCATCCATGTTTTTTAGATAAGTAAGTTTATATGAAACCAAGAACATACATGTTAAATACAAAATTTGATATACAATTAAATACAAATTTCTAAGAAGCAGAAATACATGAATCTAATCGATCTATACACGTGTGTACAAGTAATATTTAACACAAACACATATATGTACACACTCCTTGTTATCAACATTTTTAGAAGTCGTACATATATGCACACTCGTAGTCGTCAAAATTCAAAAGTTGGACATATGTGCGCGCTCCTTTTCTATGTTTCAGAAGATGGACAAATGTGCACACTCGTTGTCATCATTCTTTCAATTCAGCTACATCTGATACAAAGAAAAGTATAAACATTAGGAAAAATAAACGCAAACTAATATACACACGTATAAACATATGTATGAGGGCTTAAATTTGAATTTTTTAATTATCTATTTGGAATAATATTTTTACAATTTATGTTTTTCAAATAGTAAAGTGCCTATATGTTTTCTAGATAATGAAATTTATCTGAAATAAAAAACATACATGTTAAATGCAAAATAAAGAAGCTATAACCATTAAATTAAAATTATTTGTGTAACCATGTTAAAAGCATACATGTTAAACCAAGAACATACATGTTAAATATATGTTAAACCAGGAACAAACATGTTAAACCAAGAACAAACATGGAAGATGTGTATTTACAACTTATCGTCAAATTCGTTAAAAGACCACATTAAACTTCATATCGAAACCAACAAAAATGCACATAACACAAGTATGTTTAGATAAAACATACCAAACATATATCTCGCCAAATCTCAACCGCCAATCAAACATAAAGATTTAAATACCAATTAAACCACCAATAACACATATATTAAAGTGATAAAATGTTTATGAAAACTTTGAAAGAAATACATAATATCATAAACAACCATCCACAGCAAAAATAAATATTAATAAGTTACAACAAGATTATTGTTTCAAACATGTGTGGCCCAACTTGAAACACCAAAGTACATCAAAATAAATTGTAAACATAGTGGCTTATTTTTTTTTATATAACTCTTCATGATAGAGACAAGACTATACAAAACATATTGAAGATCTGGGTTGTTGGTTTCACATACCAAGCCATAGAAAAAAAGTCTATATAGTTCAAAATGATCAACTCCAAAATACAAACAGCTACAATTGCTCAGACTTAGGTAGGTGTTATAAACTATAACGTTAATAAAACTATCTTTTATGCGGTAACTTTCAACATTTAGATACACTCCACATTGATGTAACAAACTAACAACATACAATTTAATCAAAACTTCTCACATAATCATTTACAAACATCACTTATTCCTTTCCGATCACATAAAAAATAAGGACTTTTGACTTAACCTAACCACTCAATATTCCAAAACACTCCGCAATTCCGACATTCACTAACAACAAAACATCTTATCCTACAATCGACAACTAGTAACAAACATCACCTTCCACCACTTAATTACACCTTACATCAATAAAAAGAGAAACTTTATAACAATATTCAATAAATATAATATTTTTATGAAATTCAACGGCAAAAGAAAAAGAAAAAAACCTTCGTCGTCAATAAATAACAATATTCAATAAATATAATGTTTATCTAATGTTTTTAATTTGCGTACCTAATATTATTGATGAACCCAAGATCATTTGCCAAAAAACCTTCGTCGTCAATCGCAATGGTGTCGATGACAGATGGAAGAACTTGTGGTTGGAGGCTGTAAAAAAATGTGTTCGTAGAGGCGGCTAGGTTTTTGAGGATGGAAGAGTGAGAGAGATAAAGAAGATATATGAAACCCTTTTAATATTATTTATGCAATGACTATAATACCCTTTTTACTTTTCTTTTTATTTGTTTATTTACAAATATGCCACATTCATTTTTAACCATAGATCAACTCATCCAATGGTTTAAAAAGGGTTCTCGCACTTAACAGGGTTCTCAAAATAAAGATACACTATATATATATATATATATATATATATATATATATATATATATATATATATATATATATATATATATATATATATATATATATATATATATATATATATATATATATTTTTTTTTTTTATTTTATGATATTTTGTTGCTGAATTCTTTTACTCAGTTTTTGCCATTTTTTCCCCATGTCTTATATTCATGGCTCTGCCACCGCATATTGCACAATATTATTGTGAGACCCTTATAATTTGGATGTCATGTACGACCGCACACATCACATTCTCGTATACGCCTCTATATTCACGATGACAAAATCATGATATAATAGTTTTGGGTATTGGATTCTGTGTATCAGATAATGGACGTCAAAGAAACTAGTGGTTAGGTGGAGAAAGTTATGGAAACCTCGTAAAAGCTACATTTTCCATATTTTGATCTTTAGTCTATTAAGAATTTTCATAACTAAGGTTGTTCTGCTTGGTTTAGTTAATTCAAAGGAATATGATGTAATTATAGTTGGAATTACATTACATTTTATGTTTGATTGAAAAACAAACGAGAACTATAAATCATGATTACATTAACAGTTTGTTTGATTTCCAAATGAAAGGAATGTAAATTCATTCAAATTACATCCATCAAAGGAATTTATATTTATTTACATATATCAATTTTAATTTAATATTTAATGCTCCTAAAACTAGCATGGTGCCCGTGTATTGCGACGGCGAGTACCATGTAATTAAATTTTTTGGGGAGTAATACTTTTCTATTATACCTTATTTGTTAGAATAATTTTATGGATGGTGAGGGACCATTTCATCAAGATTATTAATATTATGTCCCACATATTATAGAGATGTAATTTGACTATGGGCAAGTTTTTAGTAATATTAGGGACTTTTTAACGTATAAAAATATTGTTGGTTTTTGAGATGTGGTACCTAATTCCTAAGTGTTTTTGTATAAAAATAGGTTGCCACATAAGGTTGCACAAATGTGAGAAGAAAGAAAAAACAAGTAGATGTTTTTAAGGGTGTGTTATATGTATAAAATTAAGTAAAATTGTTTCAAACTTGTTTTAGAAAATGTTGAAATATTAAGAGAGTGGATGCTTCCTCTTTTATATAATAGTATGATAATAATATAATTAGTACTTTATATGTTATAAATATTAATAATTTATAAATTATATTTATTAAATATAATAAATATAATTATATTAATTAGTCATATGTTAAATCTTATTAAAACAAAAAAAATTAACTTTTTTTAAAAGTGATGTGATTTATATTATATTATAACTAGCCTAAGGCCCGACCGTTAGCCGGTTAGATAAACGTTTTATTATTAAACATAAAAAAGTAGTGCAAATATGATGTAAAATTTTAATACGCTAAATGTATAATGCTGAAAGATAAATAATGTACTATATATAAAAGAAGTAGTAAAATGCTTGATACCAGATGGAGTTGTTGCATTTGCCATAATGAAATTGACTGAATTATATCACTTCAAGAAGTAATAAGAACCTATGTTATTGAAATTATAATACCCACTCTTTCACTTCCATAAGCATGTAACTTTACTAATGTCTTAGCACAATCTCTATTAAAAAATATAGTATTAAAAACCAGAAAGTTAAGGTTAAATGTATTTGCAGAAAATCCAAAAAGTAAACTAACTAATATTGATTGTTTAAACAAAAATAGCTTTATCTTGGAAGGTTTTTCCTCCCAGTTGTTGTAAGTTTCTTTTATCAGAGCTTCTACATGATTAGCAGTCTGGGGGCTTTTCCTCCCAATTATTGTAAGTTTCTTTTATCACAGCTTCTGCATGATCACCTGACTTTGGTATGAGCATCTCTTCAAGAAACTCAACCTGTGCATGACCATCGTTTTTCCCTTCACCAATATTCAAAATCCATTTGGCAATTCCAATCTTTGAAGTTATTCACTATTAGCCCAGTTCCGGTAGTTCTTGTGTTGTCATGTACCTCTAGAAATGCACCATGTGACTTCAACCATTCAAAAACAATTGCCAACGCAGGTCCTTGAATATATGTTTCATTTTTCATGACATATATCAAATGAAAACATAAGTTTATTATAGACCCAAATAGAAATATCACTCTTAAAGTAAATATTAAAACAACCCAAATAGGTATATGGCCCAAATAGATAATTTTTACAAATTATAACCCAATCCAGCCTTCTTTTATCACAGACTATTTTTAACATGTTTCAACCCAGAAGCATTACTCAAACCCACCCATCTTGTTGGTCTGTACCAGTTAGACCCACACCAAGCAAATGGTAGGTTTCAGCCTCAACCAAGTTTGTAGAAAAATAATTCGCTTGCATATAATATAGGACTTAATAACCTTAATAAGAGCTCGCTACGCTTATGTATAAGCATGAGTATCTTTATTAGCCTTGCTCTTGTTAACTCACATATCTATAACATGTGAGGTGATTTAGATATTATGATATGTAAAATAGGAAAGACATTAAGTTAATAAATATGACACTTTTTGATACAAATTATATAAATAAAATGTGCGAGGATTAAGGTAACCACCTACTACAAATTCAGAATGCGAACATGATAATGTAACAATAGTTAGAGTTACTATGCATTGTAGCAAGTGTTAAATATGTAGATACTTAGACTAAAATCTAACTATTAGTGAATTCAAATGATGAGTACCCTAAAATTTAATTTACCATTTTGAAAAGTTGGAACTAACTTTATAATCATTTTAACTTAATTAAAAGAAATAATAAAGTATAAAACTGAAACTAAGAGTATAAAAGAGCTCCCGTTCTAAGAAAGATTACTGCATTTAAGGGCCATTTTTGAGATTTGAGGTGACTGGACTTATACACTCTTTTCTACTTCTCAATCTATTGCTATGGTTTCCTTAACTCAAAAATTTTGCAAAACGTGGACAAATATTTCTATTAATGTAAAATAGCTGAATACACTTCGTTGGCCACTTTCGCCCATTAAAAGTACAATATAAACAACAACAAAAGTATCAAAAAAATATACAACAAAAGTGTCTATTTTACTTTTCACACTTTATTGCAACTCTTGTCTTTAGGTTATTACATTACTTACCAAACATGCAAGTCCAATCACGAATACCTAAAACTTGAGCCAATTACATTTCTAGGATCAATAGATCATGAAGAGGATGTATAAACAGCCCAATATGCATACACACATACATATGGTCAATGGCATTTTGATAATACAGCATGTATTTGAGCTGAGCCAAACACCCCATAATCTAACAGGCAAGTACATTTTCATGTAAATACGATGTACTAAATTTGTTAGGATTTAGAAAATCCAGTAGTTAAAGAGTCGGTCACCTCAAGTATATGTAATCGTTAGAAAGCTCGTAGTCGTAGTCATTTAGGGTTAGTAAGTAGTTTGTTAAGTAACACCGTGGAGGACGGACGGGTCTTTACCCACTGTGTGCCTGATCCACAGCCCGAAGGAGGGCGTCTAAGCTTGTAACTATAAATACCCTTTGCCTAGCAAGGCAAAGGGTTGGAGCTTTCAATATCATTTTTCTTTGTCTCACTAAAGTTCCCAACACTCTCTACTTTCTCTCTCTAGAACTCATATTAAACGCCCCTTGTGATAGTTTGTTTATGTGTTTATGAAAACCAATATATAACAATTGGTATAAAGAGCCATGGTTTGACCACTCATCTTTCATGTTCTTGGATTTCTAGTGGTTTTCATAAGGTTTTTAGGTTTGAATGAGTTTAGAGTAGTTTGCATCATTTGGATCATTTCTTGTGATAAAGTTTGGATTTTGATAGTACTTTTGTGTTTAGAATCATTATAAGTGTTTAGGTTTTGGTTTGGAAGGCTTGAATCGTCGTGCTTGGGTTGTTTTTGGATTGAAAAGTGGCGTTTGTTGAATATTTCATGGATGCGATTTGTGTCTCGTAAAGTGATTCTTCTATTCGATTTGTACCAGTTACTATGCGACTTGTCTCATTAACAATTGCTTATTGAAGCGATTTGTCACTTATTTTATGCGATTTGTCAGTTTCTGTGAAGCGATTTGTCTATTATGCGATTTGTCTATTGAGACAAAACGACAAGAAAGGACAAAGTAGTGGAAGTAGTGGGTGTACTTGTGTACTATGCGATTTGTCAGCTTAAGCGATTTGTCTAGGGTGCGATTTGTCTGCTAAGCGATTTGTCGTGTAATCAATTTGATAATCAAGGTGCGATTTGTCAGAACTGCGATTTGTCAAGACTGCGATTTGTCAGAACTGCGATTTGTCTTGGACTGAGATTTGTCTTGGACTGCGATTTGTCAGAACTGCGATCTGTCTGGACTGCGATTTGTCAGAACTGCGATTTGTCTTGGTGTGCGATTTGTCTATTGAGACTTGTCGTTTCTTCATGTTACATTTTACGGTTTTTCTCTTGATTTATTAAAATCCCGTGAAAGAATCTATTTCCCGGTTTAATCAAAGAGTAGTAAAATCCCGTAGAATTTGTAATCATGTCTACAATCACTTCTTCCTTTGCTGATGATGTTCAAGCTGCAGGATCTGACACTCATCCTCCCATGCTGGACATAACCGATTATGACTCTTGGGCTCAAAGAATCAGACTATATTGCTTAGGAAAGGAAAATGGGGTTAACATACTTAAGTCAATTGATGAAGGACCATATCAAATTGAGACTACTAGGGACATCCTCGAAACTGCTGCTGATTCAGTTGTATTGGGATTAAACAGACCAAAGATGTATGATGAGCTTGATGATAAGGAGAAAAAGAGATATGATGCAGACATCAGAGCTTCAAACATCATACTTCAAGGTTTACCTAAGGATATCTACAAGCTGATCAATCACAACACTGAAGCTAAGGTTGTATGGGATAATGTCAAGATGCTTCTCTCTTGTTCAGAACTGACAAAAGAAGACAGGGAGTCTCAGCTTTATGATGACTTTGAGAATTTCAAAATGAAACCAGGGGAAAGTGTTACGGAATATTATGTAAGATTCCACAAGCTTGTGAATGATATAAGGAACATCAAAATGACAATGCCAAATATCCAGCTTAATTCAAAGTTTGTGAACAACATGAATCCCGAATGGCACAAATTTTTCACTGCAGTCCAGCTGAACAAAGGATCGAGGAACACCAATTACGAGCAATTGTATGCTTATTTGCTTCAAAATGAGAAGCATGTTGCATTTGAAAGAATTGTCATGGAAAAGTTTGGTACCAGTACTGGTGATGCAAGTTCTTCAAATGATTCTACTGCATTCTTTACTAATTTAGGAATAACCACTAAAGCATCACAAGTCATACCTACTGGGGATGGTAATCACAAACTTATTCCAGATCCAAGCTATAAGCCTTCAGACTCATTCTTGGAACAAGTTGCTCATCAAGTGGCTCTAATGGTTAAGCAAAACCTGAACTTTGCCCCACCTACCAACAATCATCTCAAAACAGCTTCTAATCTCCACAATCATGCTACAGTTAAAGATGGAAGGGTAGTTGTGCAAAACGTGCAGGGAATGCAGAATGCATATCTTCCACATAATGAGCAAGGAAATGTTGGGGTTGGTGCTGGTTATGGAAATGCTGGTATAGGTGGAGGATATGTGAGTAATCAGAATCGTGGAAGGAACATGGCCCAGGGACAAGGAAAGCCAATCAAGTGCTACCATTGTGGTGGAGAAGGACACATAGCAAGGAAATGCACTCTTCCAAAACGTCCACAAAATGCAGAGTACTTCAGGGACAAAATGCTACTAGTGCAAGCTCAAAATAGTGGAGTTGTGTTGAATGAGGAAGAATTACTGTTCCTAGCTGAGGGAAATGCCAAAACTTATGATGCTGATGTGGATGAACAGCCAGTGCAGGGTATAGGTCAGAACAATCCCAATGCATTTCAAGTTGCAGACTGTGATGCATTTGACTCTGATGTCGATGATGAACCTACTGCCTAAACCATCTTCATGGCTAGTATCTCACCAATGGTCTCTCCAAAGGCTCCTTCACCACAACATGCCAGTCCCTCCAAGGAATCAATCATATCAGAGGTATTGAAACTATACGATGAAGTTGATGTGCAAAAGATACACGACAAGGTACAATCAACTGAAATTGTTGAATCAGATATTGAAAATATGGGTAATAGCAATGTTGTCCCATGTGATCAATATGTGAAGCAAAATGAAAATGAAATTGTACCAAGTAATGCCTCTTCTGCAGTCAATGATGACTATACTTTTGATGAATACACTGCATGTGCCCCTGATGACTCTATAACCTCTGAACTAAATGCCTATAAAGAACAAGTTGCCATATATGAACAGCGTGCTAAATTTGAACTGACTACCCGTGAGCAGGAGATGGATAACCAAATACGTACAGTTATTAGAAAAAGTAACTTTAGGGAAGAAATGTTAAAACAAGAGTTAAACTCCTTACAAGACAAGCTCAATAAAACTGTTAAGCAAAAGCAAGAACTTCAAGAAAATGTAAAGGTGCTTAAACAGGAGTTTACTGCTAAGGAATCAAAACTTTTAAATGACTTTTCCAACCTAAAAACTTTGAAAAACAAACTTGAAAACAAACTTTACATACAAGGGAACACCATTCAAACTGCTCACATGATCACTAAGCATAGAGTCTTAAGCGATAAGCATATTATTCCCCTTGTAGAGGAACCCAGTCCCGAGTATGGAAAAGTAGCTAGAGCTGCTCTAAAGGTAGTCTATGATGGTAATGAGATTCTTAAGCCTAGGCAATCACCATCATGTATAGGAAGCACTGAAGAGGATATAACATTAGAAGATGCCTCTAGGGAGAAAATGGCAAAGAAGTTAAATGATTCTTGGTGTACAAAGCATAATATAAAGTTTAAACCCCATGATTACACTAAAGAAAACTGGATAGACTTGAATATGTTTAAACCTCAAACTCAATTAACCCCTGAGCAAGTATTCTGGAAGAAAGATTTGGATAAGCAAAAACTCGATAATCTTATTGAGAAGAATCCTCCTTGTAGGAAAATGCCTCCAGCTACTGTGTATCCCCCAAATACACCTATGCATTTAGTGCCCAGAACCCTTTCGACTCAAAGCAAGACCCTAATCAGCCTATATGTAGTTTATCAATTATTTGTTGACTTTGAGAAAACATGTAAGAAGAGAATTACACCCACAGGAATTACTGAAGGGGAAAGGGGTTTTGAGCAAACTAAAGAGTGTTATTTAACTGAGGTTATGCCTTTCTTTAAACTACTGAAAGAACAATTTGAGAGTCTTCAAAAGGGCATTGATACAGAGATTAAAGAAATGAAAAAGGTGTTTAATGAAATGGAAATTGAGGTCAAAGATAATTGTGGAAAACTAGAAGGGGGTTGAATAGTATTGCCAATTAAAACTCGTTTTAAACTATTTAGATTGACTTATGTCAATCTATTTGGATGTGTGTTGGATGTTAATAAACAAACATATAGAAGTATAAATATGTAATGAAAAGATAAGAGTAAGAAGCACAAAACCACAACACGAGTATTTTTAGTGGTTTGGCTACAAGGACACCTTCCTTGCCCTACTCCACTCCCCGAGTCACCTACTCGAGAGTTCGTAATCACTACACAATACCAACTCCTTATGGTGGAGAAACCTTCACAAAGTTGCCTACTCTTTTTCCGGTACTAGGCTAACCACCGGGTTCTTTCACACCAAGGTGAACCACACCTACCACAACGTTGCCTACCCTTTATCTGGTACTAGGCTAGATACCGAGTTCCATTACAATGGAGGAACTACTACCCAACACTACACCAATTAACTAACCCCAAAAGAGATCTACTCCTTATAATGTCAACAAGGATAACAATATCCTTTGACCCAATACTAATCTATCTTGTACATCGAATCACACCATATCGAATGTACATCTTAGGCACCTCACTAATGACTTTAACTAGATCTTCAAGGCACCCTTCACTAATGTCTTGTGACTTGACTTCTAGGCACCCTTCACTAATGCCTATAATACGGACGATCGACACCTTTCACTAATGTCTTCGTCTTGACACTTGAGACATCTTTCACTAATGTCTTCAACACTACACTTCTTAGAAGAAAGAAAAGAACCATCAACAAGAGGACTTTAGTAGTCTTGATGATGAGGAAGTATGGCAATTCATGGACTTGAGCTTGCTTGACTTCAAAGGTGGTGATCACGCCTTTAAGAGGAACCTAGAGGATCACACAAAAACAAAACTACAAACATAGATCACTTGGATCTGGGGTTAGAGAGTTTTTAACTCAAGGAGAAAGTATGTGAGAAAGGGGTGAGCAACAATGAAGAAATGGATCACTATTTATAGAGAGAAAATTCCTACTGTTCCCCGGATCCCACGGA
Source organism: Chrysanthemum seticuspe (assembly GCA_019973895.1). NCBI lineage: Eukaryota > Viridiplantae > Streptophyta > Magnoliopsida > Asterales > Asteraceae > Chrysanthemum > Chrysanthemum seticuspe. The sequence continues at coordinate 117,394,442 of BPTQ01000007.1, forward strand.
TCCCTCCCACAAGGGATCCGTCTAGCGTAAAGCTAGGGATCCGTGGGACGCTCCTCTTTGCCCATGGGTATTTTAGTTATGGGTCATGGGTTATGGGTTGATCCATGAGTCTTTTACTAGATACAATGTATCTTATGAATGCAATGCACCTAGTCAAATGGGTATGGGTCAATACCATGGGTTATGGATATTATCCATATATGACATAAGCATGATGTCATGCAATGGGTTATTGGTCAAGCTCCATGGATATGGGGTCATGGACTTTGGGTTGTACCCAACTACATTCAATGTATTTGGTCAATGGGTTATGATACTTAATTTTCTACCCATTTATATTACCCAATATACTACATACTAGTTATATGTATATTTTACCCAAATATGTAAACACTAGTTGTTGTACATATGTAATACTAAATCATAAAATCACTTATACTTGTTTTAGTGTTTTATGTGAGAACGTAAGTGTGTTTGAAACTATTAGTTCAAACCATTTACGTATTTTATTTGTTTCGTTAAAATGATTTTACGTTTGTTATCGACAAAACATTAGAAGATCGTGAAATATAAATAAACGTTTTTACGGCTTATTTGTATTAACAATATCCCCCTTTTTGTTGATGACAAAACATAAAATTATTTTAAGGAAAATCTAAAATTCGTAAAAGTTTGAATTTGTAGTTTTTACTTTCTTCTCCCCCTTTTTGTCGAAACAAAAAGAGCTTCGAAAGGAAACTAACACATTGTTTTAAGAAAAACATGTGAAAACTAGAAAAGAAAGAAAAAGTAGAGAGCAAGTAACGGGAAAGGATCTCGTCTTAACTCCCCCTTGACGAGTCCTGTGACAACTCATAATTTCAGGTCATTTTACAACATTTGAAAATTTAACTATTCATCTCGGGAATTTACTATTCACTGGTTACTATTCATCATTTTACTATTCATCATTTTTGAAGTCGATTTGATATTTTGAAAGGGTATTTGAAAATTTTACTATTCACGAAACACTATTCATTCTCGGAGAAAATCACTATTCATGAGTCACTATTCATCATTTTTCGTAAACTAGGTTTACGAGTATCAAATACGCGTAACCTGGAGGGTTAAGCTGCGTATTCATGTAAAATCATTGAGGACATTTCATATAGACTAGATTTAGTCTACACATCATTAGTAACATCATTTCATATCAATTTATGCATGGGTTTTGCATTTTACATTAAACGTTTATTTTCTTATTAAATAAACGCTATCGCGTAAACATTATTTTGAATATTGATCCGACACTTCCAAAAATAATCCTAATATATTTTTATACTCATTTTAAGACTATAAAAATTATATTATTAGTTACCCGATGTTTTCAATTTATTTTGTATATAAATTGTTAAGTATAAATATTTACGACGGTTTTCGTAAATTCAACACGATAAATATTTATTCACTCAATACTTGTGAGAAATGTATTTTTATAATTTTTATGACTTCAATACATTTTATTTTGTTCCGTTAAAATCTATTTTTGGCTAACGCTACCCTAAATACTTAATTATAATTACAACTTACAAACTATACATACACTTTAATATATGTACTAATAAAATACATCTTCCTTCCCCATTTTTCTTTCATGTGCCGACCTCCCACCCCTTTTGTTATCTTTTTCATAAATATCTTTCTCATATGGACACATATACACTTATGACTAGGCCTTTTGCAAAATATATAAGTGATTTATTAAAATTAAACACATAGTAAACACATTCAAAAGGTGAAAAAGAAAAGAAACCTCTCCATGGTTCTTGTGGTTTTCGGCCATTGCAAAGAAGAAGAGAAACCATATTTTTTTTTAGCTTCAAGTGTCTTACAAGTTCTACTAATAATCTATTTCAAGGTTTTGAAATAAAAACCTATAGATTAATTAAGTTTCTAGCTCAAAAATTCATAATCATTCAAGTAAGCATTTCATGATCTTCATAACTCTTTCATATTCATATTTATGTTATTTCATCATTTTTGCAAGAAAACATGCAAGTTACATGTGAATTTATACCACTTTCATTATTTTTAGTACTTATAATTAGTACATATTATCCTATAATTAACCCCTTGAAACATATCATTTTTAATGATGTCTAGGAACCCATGACACCCTAAGAAGGTGTATGGTAGGTTTAGAATAGCTTTGGCGTTGGTTTGAAGTGGTTAGAATAAGTTTTACGCGAGAAAAACTCATTTCGACAACTATATAAAAGGGTCTGATCATTTTTGTTAATTCTGGAAATTTCGACAGTTGATAAAAATATTTGGGCTAGATATTCAGAAAATATACTTTAAAACGAAAACGTGGCCGCTTGAACGGGTTAAAACGGAGTTATAACGAAGAAGTTATGCTATTTTTAAGTTTAACGACGAAAACTATTTTTCCGGAAAATTCAGCATGTTGTCCAGATTTTTACGGGTCAAAAATGAGTCTCAAGCGTTATCTAAATGAGTCGATTTATCAAAAATATATTAATATATGTTAATACGAAACCGTGGATATAAAGAACGTAGAAAACGGACTTATAACGACTAAGTTATTCACATTTTAAACAAGTTGTCGTAACTTTTATTACAAGTATAACTAATATATTTTTTAATAGCCAAAAATTACGGCCGCGAATGACCATGTTGAGGGTCGTTTTTAACATCGATGGAGTAGTTTTTATAAAGTGATGCCAAAATTTGATTGGTGCCAAACAGTCAAGCTAAATCACACAAGCCTGCCACTTGTGAATGGCAGACCGTAACCAGCTTAAAACTGCCTAAGCACGAATGCAATGAAGTCCTGGAGAATAGATTGAATTCCCGGGTCGTTAAGTCCCACGGAGACTCAATGGTGTGCAAACACTGATTCAGACGATAGAATGATCACTAATGATAGTGATCAGAAAGGATTTGGATAGGATATTACACTGCTGAAAAAGTTATAAAATAAAGCGACTTAAATACAAATTAAGAAAATTAAAAAGATAAAAGATATTAAATAAACGCTATCACTATATTTAAAGTGATGAACGTTTAAAACCTAAAACGTACGTTTAAATAAAAATTACGTAAACGTACAAATAAAAACGTGAAACTAAAGAAGGAAAATATCTACGGATATGAAAAATACATTTTTACAATCCTAATTATATAAGAAAATTATTAGAAAAGAAAAATTATTTTTACAACTATTTATCTAATTATTATTAATTAAAAACTATTTATTAAGTATTTAAAATGCACTAAAATACAAGAAAATACAAAATTAACCTAGAAAAATGAAATTAAAACTTGGAAAAATCTAAAATATGATAAAACTTATTTTAAAACTGAAAATATATTTTTTAGACTTTTTATGTATTTATTATTAATTTAAAACTATTTAAAACTAATTAAATTATTTAAAAATACAAATTTAACTAAGAAAAATATGGAAAAATACTTTTTTGGCTTTTTATATTTATCTAAACTTAATAAAAATGAAAAATTATTTTTTTGAAGCTTTTCTTAATTTTTTGTATTAAAAGCTAATTAAAAATACTTAAAAACTAATTTAAATTGAGAAAAATAGCAAAACAACTTAGAAAAATCTGAAAATTTCAGGAAAAGTTTAAAATAATATTAGGAAGCTAGGAAAATTGGAAAAACAAGGTGCTATGTGGAAGATATTGAAACTGATGAGCCAAGTGCTTATAAATAAGCACTTGGATAAGCTAAAAGCACACCAAAAGGTACCAAACTGAAAGGGAAGCTCTAATATGCTAAAGTAACCAAAATGCAATGAGTCTCAACTGTCCTAAACCTATGGAATGATCATTACCAAGATTTAATGGATTGAGCAAATGAATTAAAACAGTCAAGGGGTGCCTACTTTGGACCAAGAAATAAGCACAAGAATAAGCTAGAAACTGAGAACTAAAAACTGGATCTCAAAATAGACCTGGGTGGCTATCCATGAACCAAAGCTTAGACCTAGGTGAGCTCTAACAAGCTCTGTGCAAGTGCTACAACCACTGCATAATCCCTGTGCAGTTAACAGTGCCCTGCACAGGGGATTATGTGGCAATTAGATAAGCTCTTTTGGGGCTTTTAGAAATTTGACAAAATTAAGCAAAAATGCTCATAAGAAACTAGACCAGGAGAGGTTTCTAAAATGCCAAACCTCAATGAAATTGGCTCAAAGATGAGATCATGATAAATCCTTGCAGTTGGCCAAAAATCAGATTTTTCAATTTTGACTTTTAATGTAAAACTGAATTGTTGACTTTCTTGAGTTTAGATCTGGATTTTTGAACTGAAAATGATATATTGAGATGGAATGAAGTTAACAAAAGCAAAGTTTATGAAATTTTAAACACAAAAACAAGATTTGGACTTGCTAAAACTCCAACAGTAAGCAAATGGACAGATTCCAAACAGATTTTGACTATAGATGGTTGCAGTCTCAATTTGAAGACAGATATGAATATACTAGGGCTATACAAACATAGAACAACAATATGCTATCACTGAGCATACCTCTAATGCATAATATGCAGCTTATCCAAACACCCTAGCTATAACTGATATGGAAGTTTAATGAAACAAACAACTGATTTAGCTAATACCAATGATCAAACTGGGCTTTCATGACCATAATACAACTAAATTAACAGATTAAAACTATAAATGATCACAGATACAAGAGGAGCATGAAACTGCAATTAGACTTGAAATATGAAAACTGATGAACTCACTTACATGTGTCCAGATATGCAGGCCCAAAACCAAACCCAAACCTAATCTATTCTAAGCTAGTTTAACCCCATATCAACCTCTGCATCACCCTTTTCCATCACCATTGCCAAATTGAGCTCCTGTTGACTTTTGTTGACTAAAATGGAAAATTGTTTGAAACTGATTCCAAGGCTAATCAGAAACTATAACAAGCTTAAATGAACTTGTTTAAGTGAGACAAGAAGCTATTGGAGGCTTCAATATAGGACCATGAATTTGAAAATTCCAAAAGTAAACACAATAATGAGAATTTTAACTAAACCTTGAATTTGATCCTCAAAAGTACAAGACAATGCTGTTTTAACTTAAAAGAGATACAATTAAACTGAAATTACAACACTTGATTAAAACTAAGACATTTTAAAGAAAAATCGACATTAAGAGAAAAAATAAAAACTAGCTACTACTTTTTCTTCTCTCTATTTGCTTCTTTTATACTCCCATATCCTTCTCTCTCATGTTCTGAGCACTTCCCACCAATAATAATAGCCATTGGATGACTTGGATAAGTTCTAGCCGTTTGATTCATTTTGGCACCAAAACGTGTATAAGCAGATGTGGGTTGAGTGAGGGGTGGAAGGGTGCATTAATTGCCCTTTGGATTGTGGTGGAGGAGGAGGGAACAAGAAATGAGCTGGGGGGATGGTTTGGTTGTGTGAGCAGTGATAGCAGGTGGGAGGGATGACTTTTGGCGGGCAAGTGGTGGTTTGACTGGATTGGTTGACCAGATATTAGATATATAAAGGGGGTTCACAATTCAATTTTGACAGGGGGTCCAAGGCATGTGAAAGGTCCAAAATGGGTATAAAGGATTAAATATTACAAGGACTAATGTGTAACTTCTGAAATTCCAGGGACCAGAACTGCCAATTCATCAAACTTGTTCCAAGGGCTGAAAATGGCAAGCTTCAAAAGTATAAGGACCAAAATTGCCATTTTGCAATTTTCCAGGGGCCATTTCTGCCAATTTTGAAACTTGAAGGACTAATTTGTAATTTTCTCAAAACTTTTCATATTTTTCACCAAAGGACTAAATTTGACAACTTTTGATTTTAAAAGGACCTTTGGTGACTTTTCTTTTGAAATTTTGTACTCAGGGACTGTTTTTGACAACTTTTGAAACTTGGGGGACTAAAACTGCAATTTTTGCAAATTTGATATGTTTTTCATCTGATTTTGATATTTTTGCATTTTAAAACACATAAAACACTGATTTGTGATATTTTGATCATTTTGATGTGTTTCTGAGTGTTTTCAGATGATTTTGCAGTTTATTTTGTACAAAAATGATGAGTATTTACACACTCATCATGATGTCTTCTAGTAAAAGTAAGTCCACCTAGCCTATTTTCCAAAACGTCCAACCGTTCGTCAAACGGAGTTGTAACGAGTAAAATACGGTCACTTAAACTTTGCCGAAAACCACCCTTAAACAATATATTTGGTACAAGTACCCTACTTTACCTATGTTTTTCTCCATGATCGAGACCTCTATGATGAAAACTTAAAAGCTAAAACTTTGAGATAATGATGCAAGCTTTCCAAAACCGTTGAGTTTGTTTCCTAACACTCGATGTGCACCATTTTACGACTAGCTTTTCAAGGCCGTTTAGTCACTTTCATGAAATTGTCAAATGACATTATTTTACGACGAAAAGTTATAATTTCATATTAAATCACAAAATGACTATCGTAGGATATCATTTCAACGTAAATACTTGTAAAGTATTTTATAATATGACGAGATGTCATAAACATATATTTCGACGATAAACATTATTTTCAAATGTACAAGTGGTATGGATTTCATATGAGTTTGCATGCACGACATTGTTTCATGATTTACATTAGAACATATCATTCATAATAGGTCACGGTCAGAGGTTGCGCCTCATTTCAGTATTGCCATTATATCATCATTATCATTGCAACATGTGAGTTTTCATAGCCCCGATTTATTCAAGTTTATACATTATTTCAAACCTACGGGGGAGAATACATTGCACATCATTTTTATTACGATACCAAGTATATCAAATTCATTACATTGCTTAAGTTACTTCATTGCCAATTGAATGTCCCCATATCAGAAATCATGAACCGTTAATTACTGGGTAAGCGAGGGTGAGTGGATAGATCTATCGAGGGTGACTCCTCCATCCGGGTTGGTGGATTCCAACTGGTCAAACGGATGCATTTCATTTAATATCATTATTTGAGTTGTTTGGCAAAACACTCTGTTGGGGCGAACATCATGATCAGTCTAGGTTCGGTGTCATGTGCTTATAGCAATTGTAACATTTTTATGTGACATATTTGTCATACATGGCCTATACTTGTGGTAGTCGTATAAAACGTTTTACATGAACTCTATGAACTCACTCAACCTTTGTGTTGACACTTTTAGCAATGTATTTTCAGGTAACTAAGGCATTCACTTCATGGCATGCATGTGGACATATCATAGAGTCGCGGTGACGACACGTCTCACATGGGATTTATACACTTTAAAAACATCGTTTGACTGTACCAAACTTATTTTCCGCACATGTTGATTTTCATTTGGGACCTAACTTTGTAACTCCGAATGTTTTTAATATATCAAACGATGTTCTTTTCAAACGACACTTTAGGTCGTTCAATATAACTGTGATTGTGATGCTATGACAGTCATCCCCCAGGAATTCCATTCCGCTGCAAAACAGGTAATTTGGAGGTGTGACAAGTCCATCCCTATGTGAGGGCGTCAAGAAAAATAGTACTAAGCTAGTTAATTTGCAGCTAAGTTTGCAAAAGATTTCGTCTATGTGACGAATGTGCTCCCCCTTGAAGATTGCAACTTTGCAAAGGGGCGTCATGAAATGTAATCCTAACATTGCAAGTAATATTGCAATGTATTGCTTTGATACAAAGCTCCCCTAGCTTTAGGGTGTCAAAGTATTCATGTGTAAATTGAATAACTACAAAACAAAGGTTAGAAAACAAGTATAATGTATAATTTCCTACAAATATGACTCAAGTTAGTAGAAAAATAGTTTTCTGTCTCACGAATCCCACGGTTCCCTCCTTGTAGGGATCCGTCTAGGCAAATTTAAGGGATCCGTCTGGCTGATGACTGAATTCAACAATGGTGATATAACAAATAATGTTAACATCAAAGTGAGATATGTATTATACAACATAATCATATACTCAGAAATATATAGCAAGTAGCATGTAATTTCATTTAATAAAACTAGAGGTATGATATACATGACTCTAAAAACTAAGAAAATGAACGATACATGACTTGGAATTACTAAACTTATCTAAGTAACGCTTGATACTAGGACACCACTAAAAATCCTCTAGCTCAAGTTTGTTTAGGTTTAATCTCGTCGAAATGTTCGAGGAGGTGATAGAACATGAAACGTTGATCTTCTCGTACTTCATGTATCAAACTTTCAACATGTTGACAATGATAACAATCTTTGTCATGGCTAGGTAGTGGTGGTGGAAGAAATGAAATTGCTTGATGCGAAGGATCAAGTGAAGCGGGTTGGGGAGCCTCAAACGACAGAGGGATTGGTGGAGGCACATTTGAAGATGGCTCGACCAAGAATGATGGTGGTGGTAGAGAAGTGTCAACTTCCATATGGTCGGGTGGTTGACTTTGATAATTTCTCATAATCCAAATGGGATTATATGATGGTGACGGCGAAAAGGAAGCCGGAGCTAGTGTTGACTCAACACCTTGATTTTGTACCATTATTCCTCCTAATGAGGAGAATGTTGCCGGTGGAGGAGGATGAGACGACCTAGGAGGTAAATTCTCTAAATTATAGAGGTGTGGTGATGATAGTGGAGTTGTGAATGAGATAGCTCTAGGAACCAATGGTGATGGTTTAGTGGAGATGGGATTGTTTGGTCTAGGAGGTATGGTGGTGTTTGGCATAGGTAGTTTTGTGGGTACTATCCTTTTAGGGATTGGTTTGATTGGTGGAGGAGAAATCTTTGCATTTGTGGACTTGACCGGAGATGATTCGGTTGAAGAGATTTCGTGTACAACATGAGCAATTTTCTTGGGTGGTTCTTTGGTGGATAAGTTGCTATTTGGAGTTTTCCTCATGATGAGATGATTTCAAGAGGTTTGTAAAGGTCTCTAAGTGCTGAAAATGAGGATGAAGATGATGACTTTAGAAGTCCTAACAATGTGGTTTATAAAGCAAGGGATTTGGCAAGTGCATTCAAGACTTAAGCCACTAAAAATCATTGGAATATGATGATTAACATGCACAAGAGTCAACTTTAGAGTTGTATTGATCTAGGAACTCATTTAAGATGAGATGGAGTGTTTAAGTTAGTAAGATGAGCTTGAAATGATTGTTTTAGCTAGAGTTGGCATGAGTCTGTCATACGGATCCCACGGTTCCCTCCAACGAGGGATCCGCCTAGGCTAATCCTAGGGATCCGTTTATCAGCAGCTAAGAAAAGATAGCAATGATGTTTGTCAGGTCTAATGCCTATTTCTTCTTGAGTGTTTCCGTTTATCTAAGTGTCTTAAATGAAGAGGTGCTTAACTACTTGAGGGTAATGAGTGAAGTAGCTAATGATTGCCTTTTATGGAAGAAATTGGAACTTTCATGAGTACCAATGAATGAACAAAGATGACACTAAAGATTTTGAGAGTGTCAAATGGAGCTAAATGATCCTAGAGATCAGATAGTGACTTAGGATAATGTTTTGGGGAATATCCTAAAGGCTTAAGATGGAAAAACTAGAATTTGATCAATTTTGAGGTAAGGATGATTATGATCAATTTTGCCATAATTGAAAGATTTCCAAGGTTAGATGTGAGGGATCATGTGAGAGATGATGAGTGAGCTTGAGAGCGGAAGAGTAATGGGTTTAAGTGAAATGGTAGATCTACAAGCGTCTTGAGTGTGATCTAGATGAGTTATGTGTGAGTACGAAAAGATCCACTTAACTTGATAAGGACTCAATTTGCCTTAAGGCACTATGTCTAACTTGGTGTGAAGTGTTCTAAAGACATGTTTGAAATACAATGATTGCAATTGCATTTTCTGTTTGCCGGATCCCACGGTTCCCTACGAGTAGGGATCCGTCTAGCACAACCTTTGGGATCCGTCTATCTGCTAAGCAGAACCTTTACTAAAGGTATGCAATGATTTTGACAATGCATTATATTTCAAGGTTCGTTAAGGAGGTTCTAACACTAAGATATCAAATGTAAAATGTTTTATTTCATGAAAGAAATTGGATTACATTGATAAAGCATGAATACTAAGGATTGATCCTATTTAAAAGATTACTAAGTTCCTTGAGCGTTTTCGCTAGAAGGATCATCAAATGGTTGATGAGTGTTTGCCGATTCAAGAATGAAGAAAGTCTTCATGAAAGATATGTTTAGAGGTTCCATCATCTTGTTCACAAGTACGTACAACGGACTTTGAAATTGAGGATGAAGGTACATGATGTTATGATAAAGGCGTGTCAAGAACATTCCATAAGGGATGAGTTTATTCTTGGAGCCTTGAAGATTTACAATTCGCCTTGAAAAGAAGTAGGCGAGATTGTATGGTTGTTGTGTTAGCAAACAATACATTTTGTGAGCACAACAGGCGGGAAGGATTTCTCGATTTCCCCTAAGGCTCCAAACAATTTCACGTAGGATGAGTGCAAGAGGCTTGTACTCTTCTCGGATATCCCGTGTATGGATAATGTTTGGATCAGAGTGATGGGGTTTGCATATTATGCGTTTCAAGTCTTCTGGGGAGGGTATGTGAGAACAATATGGACTATTCTCTTTAGAAAGTTGAAGAGAGAATCAAGAGACCAATCTTCAGTGAAGGCACATTGTCCATGATTTGGAATCCGGAGGATGTGAGCAAATTGCCCAAGGGTTAAAACAAATTTTTGGTTTTTGATCCAAAACCAAAGAGATAGAGAGCGATCCTCGTTACGAACGAGTTCAACTTGACGGAAGAATTCCAATATAAACCCTGGACATATTTTCTCGTTGATTTCGAGAAGACATTCTAGTCCTATGGCTCGGAAGAAGGTATTGATACCTTCTTAGAATTGTAGAGAGGTGTCTACAATACGTCCTTCGTGGAAGTGACGGTTTTCGAGATTATTGAACCCACGGACATGATTGCCAGGTGTGTTGGGATCAAGGGAGATGTTCGGAGTGTAGACGTTAGTGAGTGAAAAATCAAACTCATATTCATGCGACATAGTGGAACCTATAGAAAAGATGAGTTAATAGAAAGTAATGTTTTGTGGTCAACCAATGATTATCTAAGATTTTTTTTGCTAGATTTTTATTAACAATGATTTTGATTAACAATGATACTCAACTCACTTAATGTTTGACGTTCTAGTGGAATATTACTTTTAGAAATAAGGTGGTTTTTATTTTGCATGAAAACCTGTTATCCATGAAGACGGTTCCCACGGTTCCCTTTCATAAGGGATCAGGCTAGTATATCTTCCGGGATCCGTAGATCTGTAGTTACAGAAGCAGATTTCTTGATGAAAACATAGGTTTTTAGATCTTATAGTTTTATACCAAGATATGTGTTTTAGCCTACATTTTCTTTTATCATGCATACATGGCTTCTAATGTATCATGATAGAATGAAATAAATCAAGAGAGATGGCAAACACGTTATGATAATAATAACCTAGATAAACTAGACTATTAGTAATATTTCATTTCAATGCTAAGAATGATACAAAGGATTGGGTATATAACCCCAATGTAGATTAACAAAACAAAGTAAATGTCTCCGTATGAGAACTTCGTCATAGGGAACACAAGAGCGATGAGCACGAGGGCGATGGAAACCATGTCGATGAAGGGCCTTCTTGGTTTTGGCTTGAGATGAGAGGAAGATGAAGTTTTGAATGAAAGGTAATTTTTTGAAAATAAGATTTGAAAAAGTGGGGATTTGATATAGTGGACGACGGATGGTTTATTTATGGGGAAGGAGGAATTTTTGAGATTTGTGTTTTGTTTTATTATTAGAAAGATATGATTTTTGGATTAAGTGAAATAAAACACAAGTTTTATATACCACGACTTTAGACGAAAAAGTAACACGTATGTGAGAAAAGGCTTCCTAATGAAGCTACATGTAATACATGTATATGCACAAAAGATAATCATAAAAATACCCATGTGAGCATACTTAATTATCAAGCTAATGTCATTTAGAGATAAGTAGAAAGTCATAGCTCTAGTGCACTTAGGAATGTCTTTACAAATGACACAACAAATGTCAGTAGACAATTCCGGCTCCTTTGTGTTTAAGATACCTTCTTAGGGAAGGTATTCTTGTTACCAAGCGATTCCTATGGCTTGGTAGGTATGAGCTTTGACTAATCAATATGACAAAGAGGATTAGTGCAATTAAATGAAAAATAAATAATAAGAAAAATGTTGTCATTTAATCAACATCCAAACAAAGAGTTTTAAAAGACATGATGTTTGTTTTTATGAAAAACCTTCTTTGTAGTTTTCAATTAACCATGGATCGTATCATGTTTTTAAAGTACAATATACTTCAAAAAACTTGGTAACGAAGCTCTGATGCTAATTGTGGAAAACTAGAAGGGGGTTGAATAGTTTTGCCAATTAAAACTCGTTTTAAACTATTTAGATTGACTTATGTCAATCTATTTGGATGTGTGTTGGATGTTAATAAACAAACATATAGAAGTATAAATATGTAATGAAAAGATAAGAGTAAGAAGCACAAAACCACAACACGAGTATTTATAGTGGTTTGGCTACAAGGACACCTTCCTTGCCCTACTCCACTCCCCGAGTCACCTACTAGAGAGTTCGTAATCACTACACAACACCGACTCCTTATGGTGGAGAAACCTTCACAAAGTTGCCTACTCTTTTTCCGGTACTAGGCTAACCACCAGGTTCTTTCACACCAAGGTGAACCACACCTACCACAACGTCGCCTACCCTTTATCTGGTACTAGGCTAGATACTGAGTTCCATTACAATGGAGGAACTACTACCCAACACTACACCAATTAACAAACCCTAAAGGAGATCTACTCCTTATAATGTCAACAAGGATAACAATATCCTTTGACCCAATACTAATCTATCTTGTACATCGAATCACACCATATCGAATGTACATCTTAGGCACCTTTCACTAATGCCTTTAACTAGATCTTCAAGACACCCTTCACTAATGTCTTGTGACTTGACTTCTAGGCACCCTTCACTAATGCTTACAATACGGACGATCGACACCTTTCACTAATGTCTTCGTCTTGACACTTGAGACATCTTTCACTAATGTCTTCAACACTACACTTCTTAGAAGAAAGAAAAGAACCATCAACAAGAGGACTTCAGTAGTCTTGATGATGAGGAAGTATGGCAACTCATGGACTTGAGCTTGCTTGACTTCAAAGGTGGTGATCTCGCTTTTAAGAGGAACCTATAGGATCACACAAAAATAAAACTACAAACATAGATCACTTGGATCTGGGGTTAGAGAGTTTTTAACTCAAGGAGAAAGTATGTGAGAAAGGGGTGAGCAACAATAAAGAAATGGCTCACTATTTATAGAGAGAAAATTCCTACTGTTCCCCGGATCCCACGGATCCCTCCCACAAGGGATCCGTCTAGCGTAAAGCTTGGGATCCGTGGGACGCTCCTCTTTGCCCATGGGTATTTTAGTTATGGGTCATGGGTCATGGGTTATGGGTTGATCCATGAGTCTTTTACTAGATACAATGTATCTTATGAGTGCAATGCACCTAGTCAAATAGGTATGGGTCAATACCATGGGTTATGGATATTATCCATATATGACATAAGCATGATGTCATGCAATGGGTTATGGGTCAAGCTCCATGGATATGGGTCATGGACTTTGGGTTGTACCCAACTACATTCAATGTATTTGGTCAATGGGTTATGATACTTAAGTTTCTACCCATTTATATTACCCAATATACTACATACTAGTTATGTGTATATTTTACTCAAATATATAAACACTAGTTGTTGTACATATGTAATACTAAATCATAAAATCACTTATACTTGTTTTAGTGTTTTATGTGAGAACGTAAGTGTGTTAGAAACTATTAGTTCAAACCATTTACGTATTTTATTTGTTTCGTTAAAATGATTTTACGTTTGTTATCGACAAAACATTAGAAGATCGTAAAATATAAATAAACGTTTTTACGGCTTATTTGTATTAACAATAATGAACGTGAGCTTAAAAGTAATGAAATTGAGAGGAAAAATCTGCATATCTTAAATGATAACTTGATTTCTAGATGTGTTGCTCAAGATGTGTTCTATACTGTTACAAATTATTCTATCACTGCTTCTCAATTTCATGAATTATCTGTTGCCCTGAAAGTTTCCCATGATCGTGTCATTGAGCTTGAGTCCAAAAATTCAAAATTGTATGAGAAAATAGAACTAGATGATCATGATAACTTGGTGAAACATTTTTCTAAATTGGAAGTTGAACATTATGCTTTGCAATTAAAATATCAACATCTAAAAGAAAATGTTAAAAACTCAAATACCAAGACATCCTCGGATGTTCCTGAGTTTGATACAGTTTTTGAGATTAACAAACGAGATGAACAGATTCGAGCTCATTGTAACACGATCAAACGATTGAAAACCCAAATCTCACAATTAAAGAGTGATAAGAATGATGTGACTGGCTCCCAAATGCCTCCTCCTTTAGATTCTCAGAACTCTCAGAATTTTCATCTTCAAAACATCATTAATGCATTACAACATAAAAATGAATGTTTTCTAGCAGAAAATGAAAATGTTAAATTGCATTTCAAAGAGTTATATGAATTCGAGACAAGAACAACGAAAAGGTAACTTCTTTGCAAAATGAAATTGAGAATCTGAAGAGTCAGGTAAAAAGGAAAATGACAATCACAAATTGTGAGTCTACTGCACCAAAGGTGCCTGCTTGTGCAAAATATGCTATGACTGTGAAGTACATTCTACCTCATCTTAGGAATAATAAACTTGCACTTCAAACATATTTTTTGTACCTTAAGGATAGTCTAGAATGTCTCTGTGAGATTGTTGAAGAGGATAAAATAGAGAAGCCACTTGATAGTGCGATTAAGGATGCATGCTTATATGCCAAACGATCTCAGGAACTGTTAGAAGGCCTAATAACTATATATCCTAAATTTGGTACTAAGAAAGATAGAGTGGTTATTCCTTGCTCTATGCCCAAAGCCAAGCAAGTGTCCTTTGATGTGCCTCATAGTACTTCAGATCCCAGTACTTCTAGACCAGGAATTCAGAAAGTAGTGAAACCTGTTAGGAATTAGAAAATTCAGTTGTTAAAGAGTCGGTCACCTCAAGTATATGTATTCGTTAGAAAGCTCGTAGTCGTAGTCAAGTTATGTTTGTAAGTAGTATGTTAAGTAACACCGTGGAGGACGGACGGGTCTTTACCCACTGTATGCCTGATCCATAGCCCGTAGGTGGCGTTTATTTAAAAGACACTATAAATACCCTCTACCTCCCAAGGTAGAGGTTTGGAGCTTCAATACCATTTTTCTTTGTTTCACATAGTTCCCAACTCTCTTCTATTTCTCTCTCTAGAACTTTCTCTCTCTAAACTACTTGTACGCCCCATATGGTTATGGTTTAGTGTGTTTGTGAAATCCTATATCTTACAATTGGTATCAAGATCCATGGTTTGATCACTCATCTTTCATGCTCTTTTTTTTGGTGGATTTCATAAGGTTTTTGGGGTATTAAGTGTTTAGGAGAGTTTGAATCATTTGGACAAATTCTTGTGTTAAAGTTTGAATTTTGCTTGTACTTTTGTGTTTAGGATCATCATATGTGTTTATGTTTTGAATTGGAAGGCTTAAATCATTGTGGTTTGGTTGTTTTTGATTGATAAAGTTGGTATTTGTGAACTTTGTACTAAGCGAGTTGAGTCTCGGACTTGAGTTTCTTCGAAGCGAGTTGCTTTGTTACTGGAAGCGAGTTGATATATGCGACTTGGCTATTTAGCGAGTTGACCTTTTAAGCGACTTGGTGGTTAAGCGAGTTGTGTCCGTTTGCGACTTGCTATTAAGCGAGTTGATTCTTAAAGCGACTTGTTTCATTAAGCGAGTTGATTGTGTTGCGAGTTGATACTAAAGCGAGTTTGCTATTTAGCGACTTGTTTCATTAAGCGAGTTGATTGTGTTGCGAGTTGATACTAATGCGACTTGGCTATTTAGCGAGTTGATTCCTTAAGCGACTTGTTTCTTTAAGCGAGTTGGTTGTTTAGCGAGTTGATAACTAAGCGAGTTGAGTATTTAGCTACTTGTCTATTGAGACTTGTTACTTCTTCATGACACATTCTTACGGTTGTTCTTTTGGTTTAGTAAAATCCCGTGAAAGAATCAATTTCCCGGTTTAATCAAATAATAGTAAAATCCCGTAGAACTTGTAATCATGGCAAACATTGTTCCTACTATTGTTTCTTCCGTAGCTGAGGACGTTCAAGCAGCAGGGTCAGATACACGTCCACCTATGCTTGACAGAACTGATTATGACTCATGGGCACAACGAATCCGATTGTACTGTTTGGAAAAAGAAAACGGTGTCAACATTCTCAAGTCAATCGATGAAGGACCTTATCAGATTGAGACTACTAGAGACTTAATTGATACAACTGCAGATGGAACAATGATCTATGGAATAGACAGACCAAAGACGTATGATGAGCTCAATGATAAGGAGAAAAAGAGATTCGATGCAGATATCAGGGCTTCTAACATTATACTTCAAGGTCTTCCAAAAGACATCTACAAGCTTATCAATCACAACACTGAAGCAAAGGCTGTATGGGATAATGTCAAGATGCTTCTCTCAGGTTCTGAATTAACTTTTGAAGACAGAGAATCACAACTATATGATGAGTTTGAGCACTTCAAGATGAAACCAGATGAGAGTGTCTATGAGTACTACGTGAGATTCCATAAGCTTGTGAATGACATGAGGAACATCAAAATGACCATGCTAAACATTCAGCTGAACTCAAAGTTTGTGAACAACATGAATCCCGAATGGCATAAGTTTGTCACCTCTGTGAAGCTAACTAAAGGATTGAAGAACACCAACTATGAGCAACTCTATGCTTTCCTTCTTTAGAATGAGAGACATGCTATGTTTGAGAAAAGGATTCTGGAGCAATTCAAAACCAATCAGGGAGAATCAAGCTCACCAAATGATTCAACTGCTTTCTACACAAATGTTGGAATTACCACTAAAGCTTCTAAAGTTATACCCATGGGTAATGGTAATCACAAACTCATTCCTGATCCAATGTTCAAACAAGTTGATGCTGATGCACGTGTGGGACACTTCATTAATCAACTGGCTCTCATGATTAGTCAAAACATGAACTCTCTCCCACACACCAACAATAACCTCAGAACAGCATCTAATCCACACAATCAAGCCACTGTCAGAGATGGGAAGGTTATGGTACAACCAGTTCAAGAAAGGCAGTATGAACAAGGAAGAGGTGGAGTTGGTAGAGGATATGTGACAAATCAGAATAGGGGAAGGAATGGAAATCAGGGACAAGCAAAGCCGATCAAGTGTTACAACTGTGGTGGTGAGGGACATACTGCAAGGAACTGCACGTCACCAAAACGCCCTCAGAATGCAGAATACTTCAGGGATAAGATGTTGCTTGTGCAAGCTCAGGATAATGGTGCAACTTTGGATGAAGAGGAGTTGTTGTTTCTTGCTGAGGGAAATGCCAAGACATATGATGCAGATGTGGATGAGCAGCCAATTCAGGAGATAGGTCATAATCATCAGAATGCCTTTCAAGTTGCAGACTGTGATGCATACGACTCTGACGTCGATGATGAACCTACTGCACAAACAATTTTCATGGCTAGCATTTCTCCAATGGTCTCTCCAAAGGTCCCCTCACCACAGCAAGCTAGTCCATCCAAAGAATCAATCATTTCTGAGGTATTAAAGCTATATGATGATGTTGATGAGCAAAAGATGCATAATGAAGTACAAACTCTTGAGACTTATGAATCAGATATTGATTATGAGGGTAATAGCAATATTGTCCCATATGATCAATATGTGAAGCAAAATGAAAGTGAGGTTGTACCAAGTAATACATTTTCCGCAGTCAATGATGACTATGTTTTTAATGAACATACTGCATGTGCCCCTAATGATTCTGTTGTCTCTGAACTTAATGCCTATAAAGAACGTGTTGCTATTTATGAACAACGTGCTAAATTTGAGTTGACCACCCGTGAGCAGGAAATGGATGACCAAATGCGTACAATTATTAGAAAAAGTAACTTTAGAGAAGAAGTATTAAAACAAGAGTTAAACTCCTTACAAGAAAAGCTTTCTAAAACTGCTAAGCAAAAACAAGAACTTCAAGAAAATGTGAAAATGCTTAAGCAAAAATTCAATGCTAAGGAATCAAAACTTTTGAATGATTTTTCCAATCTAAAGACTTTGAAAAAAAACTCGAAAATAAGTTGTACGTACAAGGGAACACCATTCAGACTGCTCACTTGATCACTAAGCATAGAGTCTTAAGCGATAAGCATAGCATTCCCCTTGTTGAGGAACCAAATCCAGAGGTCATTAAAAAGGCTAGAACAGCTCATAAGGTAATTTATGATGGCAATGAAATCCTTAAACCTAGGCAGATACCTAGTTGTGCTGAGTGCACTGAAGAAGATAAGAAATCAGATAAGGTCACTAGGGAGAAAATGGATAAGAAACTCAACAATCCTGCATGTAAAGAGAAAAACATAATTATCAGACCCCATGACTACAAAAAAGAAAATTGGATTTCCTTGAATATGTTTAAGCCTCAAACGTTGTTAACACCCGAACAAGTGTTCTGGAAAAAGGATTTAGATAAGCAAAAAGCAGAGAATCTTGTTGTAACAAACCTCCCTCTTAGGAAAATGCCTTCAGCAACTGTGTATCCTCCAAATACACCAATGCATTTAGTTCCTAGAACTATTGCCACTAAAAGCAAGACCTTAATCAGTCAATATGTTATATTTCAATTATTTGTTGACTTTGAGAAAACTTGTAAGAAAAGGATCACACCCACTGGGATAACTGAAGGGGAAAGGGGTTTTGAGCAAACAAAAGAATGCTATTTAAATGAGGTCATGCCTTTCTTTAAACAATTAAAAGATCAATTTGAGAGTCTTAAAAAGGGGATGGATTCAGATATTAAAGGAATGGAAAAGTAATTTGATGCAATGATAGTTGAGGTTAGTGACTATGAGCGAGCATTAAAATATAATGAAATTGAGAGGAAGAACTTGCATACCTTAAATGAGAATCTGATTTCTGAATGTATCTCTCAAGATGTGTTCTACACCGCCACTAATTGCTCTATTACTGCTTCTCAATTTCATGAATTATCTGTTGCTTTGAAAGTCTCTCATGATCGTGTCATTGAGCTTGAAATCAAAAACTCTAAATTAAGTGAGAAAATTGAATAGGATGATCACGATAATTTGGTAAAACATTTTTCTATGTTAGAAGTTGAACATTTTTATTTACAACTAAAATATCAACATCTCAAAGAAAATGTTAAAACCTCAAACATCAAGATATCCTCGGATGTTCCAGAGTTTGATGCAGTTTTTGAATTAACCAAATGTGATGAACAGATTCAAGCTCATCGTAACACGATCAGAAAGTTGAAAGCCCAAATTTCTCAATTAAAGGGTGAAATGAACAATGTGACTGGCTCCCAAATGCCTCCTCCTTTAGATTCTCAAAATTCTCAAAACTTTCATCTTCAAAACTTGGTTAATGCTTTACAAAAGGAAAATGAGAGTTTTCAAAAAGAAAATGAAAAGGTTAAACGTCATTTCAATGAGTTATTTGAGTCAATAAAAGTCACTCGTAACAAAAATAATGAACAAATAACTTCGTTGCAAAAGGAAATTGAGAATCTGAAGAGTCAGGTAAAAGGGAAAATGCCAATGACCAATGGGGAGAATGGTACTTCAAAGGTGCATGGATGTAATAAATATGCTTTGTCTGTGAAATATGTTCCTCCTCATCTTAGGAATAACAAACTTGCTGTTCAAACATATTTCTCATACCTTAAGGACAGCCTAGAATGTCTCCGTGAGATTGTAGAAGAGGATAAGTTAGAGAAACCACTTGATAATGCAATTGGCCATGCATGCTTATATGCCAAACGATCTCAAGAACTTCTAGAATGCTTAATTACAATATGCCCTAAATCCCTAGGTGAGCAAGTCAATATCTTGATACCCTGTTCTATGCCTAGTGCCAAGTATGCAAGTCATTCAATGCCCAATGTTATGAATGTGAACTTTAGTATGCCTTCAAGTAGCTCAGATCCCAGCACCTCCAGTATTAAGAAAGTGAACCTCAGTGTGCCTTCAAATAGTTCACATCCCAGCTCATCAAAACAGGAAAGGCAAAAAGTAGCAAAACCAACTAATGTTCCCATTCCCTCTACAGGAGTAATCAGTGACATTAAAGCGAGCAGGTCAAAGTCTCAAGGCAATACAAGGAATGATAGGACCTCGCAAGCTAAGAATGTGCATTGGAAGAAAGTAGAAGATCACCGTAGGGATAATTTGAATAAAACGAATCGTGTTGATTCTAGTGTTAGCTCTAAGCGTACTGTAATTAATGCGAATTCTACTACTTTTGGCAAAACATGTAATGATGATTGCGTGATTTCTGTTACTAATCTTGAATGTGGTATGAATGATTTGTCTAGTACTGTCAAATGCCCAGTTAAAATTGTTAATGTTAAAAATCAAGCTAAGAAGGCTAAAAGGCAAAAGCGAAAGAAAGTTAGAAAACAGTGGAAACCCACAGGAAGAACATTTAGTAAGATAGGTTATCAATGGATACCTTTTGGCCATAAAGTTAATCAGTTCAGCCCTCAATTTGCTAAGACAATGCCCACTAGAAAATGGATGCCCACTGGTAGAACTATTCCCTTAAGAAGTGAACATACTTTGAATAGGTCAAATACGGATACTAGCACTGCATCTATTTCTGATGATTCCATTGTATCTACTTCTGATGTGGGTGTTCCAATCACTGTTACTAACCAAATGGAACCCATTCTTGCATGGGGATCCCAATTATCCAGTTATCCATTCTTGTCTGTGTTCAACTGCAGATCGTTCAAATCGTTCTGTGGTACCTGGACTCAGGCTGTTCCAAGCATATGACTGGAGACCGGTCGCGGCTCATGAACTTCGTGAGTAAATTCATCGGGACTGTTAGATTCGGGAATGATCATTTTTGTGCAATTATGGGTTATGGAGATTATGTTGTCGGTGATAGTGTTATCTCCAGGGTATACTACATAGAAGGTCTTGGTCATAACTTATTTTCTGTCAGTCAATTCTGTGATTCTGATCTATAAGTGGCCTTCAGAAAACATACTTGTTTCGTTAGAGAACTTGATGGTAAAGAGCTTTTAAGAGGAACACGTGGTTCAAATCTATACACCATCTCTATCGAATATATGATGAAGTCTTCTCCAATCTACTTGTTGTCAAAGGCTTCGAAAAAAAAGTCATGGTTATGGCATCGTCGTCTCAATCACTTGAACTTCGGCACCATCAATGATCTCTCCAGAAAGGACTTAGTTGTAGGTTTACAGATAAGGTTTTAAAAGGTACCTTTTTGAGGGGTCGTTTAAGCCCTTATTTGATCACTTTTGTATCCGCTATTGCTTAATATCATTCCTTTTCACTTTTTAGGTCTCTTGAAGGCAAAATGCTGGAATGGCACTTATTTGGACGAAAAGGCGCGAATATACGAAGAAAATGGCCAAAGTCAGAATCGAGACACTCAAAGCTGCTGAAAATATAAGGTGACGGCGTCACAGCTTATACGCGACGCCGTCGGAGGATTTTGTGACGGGACAGAAGCCAAAACTCCTATTTTCAAGTGACGACGTCAAGTTATAAAAGAGTAGGCCATCGCAACTCAGACGGCCTAGATGCAATCCAGACGGCGTTAGAAGCTGAAGAGGACGGCGTCACAAGCATAAGGTGACGCCGTCGCAAGTCTAACGTGGCCAAGACGAAACCCTAATGACGGCGACCCGACGGCGTCACAAAACATAAGGAGACGCCGTCGCATGTGTAATCTTATATATAGAATCCGAATTTTTCAGTATTTGTGTGTAGTCTTTTGGAGTAAAAACCTAAACCGAACCAAGGCTGTCTTGTACAGTATTTTAGGGTTCCAAACCCTATCTTACATCAAGATAAGTGTTTTACTTCATTAATACAATTATGTCTTTGATTATTTGTATGTATGCTTGCATGTTCTCCATGTCCGACTAATTTACTTGTGTGTTTGCTTAGGGAATATGAAACTTAATTATTGAATATTGATTGGTTGTCTCTTATCTTAGTTGATTAATGATCTAGTAATGCGATAGGTCATTCGTTGTGTACTTAATGCTTGATTAAATCTTTGTGAACCTTAGAATATAACTCCTTGAGTAGTTGTAAGCTAAAGCATCCAAAGAGTGCCTTAGAGTAAGAGTTTATTATCCCTAGTGGGTTTTGTAGACGAGACCCTTTGGTAATTTCAAAGAGTTAGGGAGAAACGCATACCCTACAACCTTAGACACACAACGCAACTAAGAATAAGGACGTGACAATTCAACCACCAATAGGAGATAATTAAGGAGTAGTAAAACCTAAGTAAACACATCTTTAAACTATCATACGAGCACACAATAATTAGACATAGACTACATACACCTTAGATTAGATAATTAGATAAGTAGAGTAATCGGTAGCAATACCAACCCCCCAAATCCAAACCCCGAAATTCGTACCTTTCCTTTCCTTAAAAAATTATAAAAAGATAAAAAATAATCTTCCTCAACCCCAACCTTAGCGTAGTAACTTCTCACTAGCATTCCTATTCCCCTAGAGAACGATATCAATACCCGTGGCTTACCCTAATACTACACTACAACGATTAGGTTCACTGCCTAGGGTGTTGAAAAACTTGCTCGATGAAAAGGAAGTTCCTTTGACCCCGAACAACGCGTGTAGCGTTATCAAGTTTTTGGCGCCGCTGCCGGGGAATAGAATAGCTAGTTAGTAGTCCACCTCGTTTAGGTTTCTTTGCTTGATTCCTATCAAGTAAATTTTTCTCATTTTTAGCTTTCTCTTAGTCTATCCCCCTTCTTCGTGACCTTTGTTCGTAATTCCATCACTTTTCATCATGGAAGGTGATAACCACCCACCATTCATCAACCCACCACCAATTGACCCGCCAAGAGCCCGTACTCTTGGTGAATACTCAAGACCAAGACACCTAGGCTATAGGAACACCATTGAGCTTCCTGACCAAGCCCAAACTACGGCCCTGCGATCCGACACCATCCGGTTGGTGCAAAACGGATGTGCATTCCATGGACTTCGTTCTGAAGATCCAAATCAGCATCTAATGGATTTCCTTAAAATTGTCGATTCCATCGACCTTGATGCTACTACTCGGGAGACTACGCGCCTGCATCTCTTCCAATTCTCTCTACGGGACCAAGCTAGTAATTGGCTTGAGCGACTTCCCGTCGGCTCCATCTCAAGTTGGGATGATCTCACCTCTCGTTTCCTTGCTCAATTTTTCCCACCGGGGAGAACCACTAAGCTTAGAAATGACATCTTGATGTTCCAACAACGTCAAGGTGAATCTCTCTACGAAGCATGGACTCGATTCAAGGACTTACTTCATAAAGTCCCTCATCACGGTATTGATCTTTGGCTCCAAGTCCAAATCTTTTATGATCATGTCAACTTCCCCACCAAGCGATCCATTGACCAAGCGGCCGGTGGAAAACTTAGTGATCTCACCGCGGAAGAATCATGGGGAATAATAGAGGACCTTGCTCTCTATGACAACGAAAGTTGGAATGACCCCCGTGAGTTGCCCAAAACCGTTAAGGCAATCTCCTTGCCTCCCATTGACTCACAATCTTCCGACCGTAGGATGATCGAACTTGAAGATCAAGTTAAATTCCTAATGAGTTCCTACGAAAATCCTAAGTCTTCACATCAAGTGAATAAAATCACTCTTCCTTGTGAGTTATGTAGTGGTCCCCATGACACTCGTGATTGCACAAGACTCCCCAAACAAGCTTTTGCGGACTACGCATCCATGCGTACCGATGGAGCGGGAGAAAAGTGGTACACTTTCAAGCCCGAACAAAACAACTTAGGAAACTCTTACAACCCCTCATGGAGAAATCACCCTAACCTTAAGTGGAACCAAAACTCAAGCACACCCCAAAGCTCATCTAGGCCACCTAATAGGTTCAACTCTCTAAACACCGGGAACCCCACTAATCTTGAGGCAATTGCGTCTAGATTCCTGTCATCTCAAGAGACTCGATTGACTAAGCTTGAAGCCGATTTTAAGCAAAGACAAAGCGAGATGACAAACAAGCTTGATGCCCTCTTAAAAGCCTTCAATGAACGGGAAGTTGGAGCACTCCCAAGTGATACTATAAAGAACCCAAAAATGAATTCGATTTTGTCGACTTCATGTTCTTGTTCACCATGGGAGAATGCACATCCATGCCCCTCACACCCAACGGTTCACTCGGTAAATGCTATCAAAAAGGGTTCCAAGCCATCCAAAATGAGGTACCAAGGCCCTGCACCATTGGTAGAACCTACTCTTGAGAAACCCGTCAACCAAGAATCCAAACCTAGTTTAGAGGAGGAATACAAGGAACTCCATCAAGAAAAACCGATTCTTGAGGTCTTAGCTCATGCACCTTATTATAACGCTTTAAAAGAAAAATATGAGTTAGAACTTAAGCTTGGAAAACATGGGTCCGCTTTTGTGCGAAATAATTTACCTAAGAAGTTAGACGATCCCGGGCTATTTACTCTTCCGTGTAGGCTTGGAACTTCCAAACCTCTCGACGCTCTAGCCGACTTAGGGTCATGCATCAATCTTGTTTCGTTGTCCCTCCATAGAAGCCTTAACTTAGGTAAAATAGAACCAACGGAAACCATCTTAGGTCTAGCGGACGGTAGTGTTGCACGTCCGGTAGGAATAATAAAAGACATGGTAGTACACGTAGGAGAGTTGACTCTTTTGGCCGACTTTCATGTGCTAGACATGAATAAGGACCCGACATGCCCATTACTAGCAGGAAGAGGATTCTTAGCTACCGCTAGTGCCATCATCGATTGTAAGATGTCCAAGATAGTGGTAGGAGAGGGGAGTGCTAGGTCAATTTACGATGTCAAAAAGCATACGTATTACAAAGAAGAGGAAATCCCACATGAGATTAGGTTGGATAGAGAGCCTTCTAGATATGGACCTTGGATAGATAAGAACCTCATAGGCCCCCAAAGACCTTTTTACCTAGATGAAGCCTTCACTAGTAAAGCAACTTTCCAAGAAAAAGAAATGGCTAGGGACATGGAAGTGAACCCGTTCGAGGACGCCTTAGTATTTAGGAAGATGACCGAGTTCCTAGGAAGCTTGCCTGTCAACCTTGTCATGAATAAGTGGAAAGTTAAGAAATCTAAACACAAATTGGATTGGGATAGACCGCCTAGTGACGGTGATGGAGAGTGGCACATTAGGATAACAATCTATGATCCCGATGGAGAGAAGTTTGAAAAGGCATATCTAACCGAACGTACTACTAGGAACTTGAATGATAAGTTTGATCCTTATGACATTGTTGAGGATAGGCTTACTTATATCGGTACGTAGGAGCACGACTACGAGTCTAGCTACAAGACTCTTAAATAAAGAAAAGCGCTTCGTGGGAGGCAACCCATGCTTAATTGTTTGCTTGTTAGTGTCATATGTCTTTTATTGATTGTTTATTCTCATGTTTAAATTTGTAAAAATGCTTTATTTTGTTTTTAACCTCGTCTTAATTGCATATAAAGGTATTTTACATAAGGGATAAGTGTAAGGAGGATTACACACGTTTTCAAAAGAAACGTAAACATGAGAATAACAATTAACTAAAAGATATATATGTGTGTTTGTTCGAGTCAAATGCTTGTATCGAGTCATAATGGATGTTTTGCAGAAATTTTTCCAAATTCTAAAGATGTAAATTTTCCAGAATTTTTTCCAGAAAATCGCAGACCAGTTTTTGTCAGGATAACCTGACGGCGTCAGGATCGCAACCTGAAGGCGTCAGGAAGGAGTAAAAACAACAGATTACTTTTTTCTCGTTTTCTGAGCTACTTATAAATTTTTGGAATTTTCCAGGTCTTAATTTTCCAGAAATTTTGTAAACATCCATTCCACAAGCATTATATCCTAGTTTAAATCGAGTCTTATATATATTATTACCGCCGATTTTACGCGAAGGTTTCGTTTGTTTTCTTCAAGTGTGCAGGTTTAATTTATCAAGAAGAAGTTACATAATATTGGAAGGAGCTTTTCACGCATAAATTCTTCTTGGAAAGGATTTAACCACTACTTCACACACGGATCCTACCGAGCTAATCAGGGGAGTATTAGTTTCTTTCGTTTTTCATTACCTTCTATTATCATAACTTTGATACTTTCGGGGAACATTGGGGACAATGTTCAGTTTAAGTGTAGGGAGGGAAAATAAAACGGGAACTTTGAAACTATGCTTATCCTTGATTATTTGCTTTGTCCAATTGTATTTGTGTAATAAACCATGAGAAAATGTCAGTTAGGGTAATTTTGGCACCAAATTTAAAAATTTTCATGATATATAGGAATGGGCCATTAGTCTTAACAAAAGCGTCTCACAGATAGGAAGTTATATGACTAGCACAAAAACCCTTTACCACCTAAATTCCACCCAAAATGTGAGGATCGCCCTTAGATTAGTAGGAATTAAAGCATTCATCTTTAATGCTTAGAGTGTGAACCGGTAGTATAATAGATTCTAGAACTTGTTTTTTGATGCATCCCGAGATCGCTAGTAAGACTGCACTTGTGTAGTTAGGAATAACTAAATGATAAGAGGCATTAGGATAACCCTTGTTTGATACCCGTAATATAATTACTTCTTCCACCTCGGTTGAGTAATTCCCCCACACCCTTTGCGTTGTACTCATCTTTAGTACACGATACCCCTAGTTAACCCCTCTGAGCCTATCCTTTTCGCGGTTCTAGTGATGTTTCGGTTTTTCTGGAATATCAATGAAGAGCATTGTTTACACCCCACCCCCAAATATACACCCAAATCGACTTAGCCTAACCTGTATGCACTCACTTTTAGTGCATTATTGTTATCACCCTAAACCCTTAGTTCAATTATCTGGTTGCTTGCATGAGTTGCTAAGTCGAGTCATATCCTTTGTATACAGTTTTGGGACGATTGGGATTCATGGGAAAGGTTAAAGTTTATGAAATGACGGGAAGGGAACGTTAAATTCAAATTCCCTTTGTTTGCATAATAATGTACCCCAAGTGTTTTGATCTTTTCAATTCGGGTCAAATTAGTGTTAGAGTAATAAAAACTCAAGTGTAGGGATGTGCCTATAAATCCCTATCTTTTTTATGTTACCGTAGAGGATGGTAGAGTAAAAGTGTATGAAAAAAAAAACGGGCTACCATCCTACATCTATCCTTTAAATTTATGTTTGTTTATTTCAGTTAGCTAGAGTTTAGAGTGTCGAGTCTTGACTTAGCAACACCATTCTTCGTATGCATTTAACATAGAGATTTTTGACTTGCCACCACTATATAGCCTATCCCACCAAACCCTTTGTTTCCCTACCGTAAGCCTAACGTTACAACCCTTTAAAGACCTCTTTGATAGTCTTTCCTAGGTGCTTACGCCAAAGCGATGGAGGTTTGATCTATTCTCAAGCCTATGGTAATCTATGTACTAGGACCGGTTAATGAGTGTTTATCTTCCATTTCCAATTTGTTATATTTCATATACACCCGAGAGAGATGTGAGTATCCAAACACCCCATGTGAGGTGCTAGTATATAATTTCCGTGCTTGTCATGACTTTTGCGGGGCTTATATGTGTTGTGGACCGTTTTAAACCAATGCTTCATGACCCCTAACTTATAAATTAATTGGCTAAAAGCACATTTGCTTGAGGACAAGCAAATACCAAGTGTAGGGATATTTGATAAGGTTTTAAAAGGTACCTTTTTGAGGGGTCGTTTAAGCCCTTATTTGATCACTTTTGTATCCGCTATTGCTTAATATCGTTCCTTTTCACTTTTTAGGTCTCATGAAGGCAAAATGCTGGAATGGCACTTATTTGGACGAAAAGGCGCGAATATACGAAGAAAATGGCCAAAGTCAGAATCGAGACACTCAAAGCTGCTGAAAACATAAGGTGACGGCGTTACAGCTTATACGCGACGCCGTCGGAGGATTTTGTGACGGGACAGAAGCCAAAACTCCTATTTTCAAGTGACGACGTCAAGTTATAAAAGAGTAGGCCGTCGCAACTCAGACGGCCTAGATGCAATCCAGACGGCGTCAGAAGCTGAAGAGGACGGCGTCACAAGCATAGGGTGACGCCGTCGCAAGTCTAACGTGGCCAAGACGAAACCCTAATGACGGCGACCCGACGGCGTCACAAAACATAAGGTGACGTCGTCGCATGTGTAATCTTATATATAGAATCTGAATTTTTCAGTATTTGTGTGTAGTCTTTTGGAGTAAAAACCTAAACCGAACCAAGGCTGTCTTGTACAGTATTTTAGGGTTCCAAACCCTATCTTACATCAAGATAAGTGTTTTACTTCATTAATACAATTATGTCTTTGATTATTTGTGTGTATGCTTGCATGTTCTCCATGTCCGGCTAATTTACTTGTGTGTTTGCTTAGGGAATATGAAACTTAATTATTGAATATTGATTGGTTGTCTCTTATCTTAGTTGATTAATGATCTAGTAATGCGATAGGTCATTCGTTGTGTACTTAATGCTTGATTAAATCTTTGTGAACCTTAGAATATAACTCCTTGAGTAGTTGTAAGCTAAACCATCCAAAGAGTGCCTTAGAGTAAGAGTTTATTATCCCTAGTGGGTTTTGTAGACGAGACCCTTTGGTAAGTTCAAAGAGTTAGGGAGAAGCGCATACCCTACAACCTTAGACACACAACGCAACTAAGAATAAGGACGTGACAATTCAACCACCAATAGGAGATAATTAAGGAGTAGTAAAACCTAAGTAAACACATCTTTAAACTATCATACGAGCACACAATAATTAGACATAGACTACATACACCTTAGATTAGATAATTAGATAAGTAGAGTAATCGGTAGCAATACCAACCCCCCAAATCCAAACCCCGAGATTCGTACCTTTCCTTTCCTTAAAAAATTATAAAAAGATAAAAAATAATCTTCCTCAACCCCAACCTTAGCGTAGTAACTTCTCACTAGCATTCCTATTCCCATAGAGAACGATATCAATACCCGTGGCTTACCCTAATACTACACTACAACGATTAGGTTCACTGCCTAGGGTGTTGAAAAACTTGCTCGACGAAAAGGAAGTTCCTTTGACCCCGAACGACGCGTGTAGCGTTATCATTTACCTAGACTAAAGTATGAAAAGGATCATCTTTGTTCAGCATGCCAATTAGGAAAAAGCAAGAAATATGCCCACAAACCCAAACCTACAAATTCAGTTACAGAAGTTCTTCATACAATTCACATGGATTTATGTGGACCCATGAGAGTGCAGAATATCTTTGGGAAGAAATATGTGTTAGTCGTGGTTGATGATTACTCTCGATTCACCTGGGTTAAGTTATTAAGGACAAAGGATGAAACTCCAGATATCATCATCAAACTTATCAAACAGCTGCAGGTTCGACTTAACAAAACTGTCAGAATCATCCGAACCGACAATGGAACTGAGTTTGTTAATAAACAACTTAGTGAGTTTTATGAAAGTATTGGAATCAGTCATCAAAGAAGTGTTCCACGAACTCCTCAACAGAACGATGTAGTTGAAAGACGAAATCGAACTCTTGTGGAAGCCGCAAGAACAATGCTGATTTACTCAAAGGTTCCAATGTTTCTCTGGACTGAAGCCATTGCCACTGCATGCTACACACAAAATCAATCCCTGATTCACACTGTTCATGGAAAAACTCCATATGAACTTGTCCACAATAGAAAACCTAATCTCTCATTCCTTCGTGTGTTTGGTGCATTGTGTTATCCAACTAATGAGGGCCAAGACTTAGGCAAACTTAAAGCTAAAGCGGACATTGGAGTATTTGTTGGATATCCACCAAGCAGAAAAGGCTACCGAATCTACAACAAGAGAACCTGAAATATCATGGAAACAATTCACGTTACGTTTGATGAGCTGACCTGTCAAATGGCTCCTGGACAATCCAGTTCTGGACCCGCACTGCAAAACAGTCCCATTGGTTCATCCCTTGTACCAAATTCCTCTCTAGCAATTCCATATGTACCTCCAACTGAAGATGATTTAAAGAAATTGTTTGATCCAATGTTCGATGAATACTACGAACCAAATGCTGATGAAATGTCAAATCCATCAACAGAGGCTGCTCCTATCCCTGTGAATGAAGTCAACCCTTCAGTCTCAATATCATTAAGTCAAGAAGCGCTTGCTGCTGATCACTCTATCTCATCAACAAATCATCAATCTTCAAATGTACATCATGGAAATGTTTCTAGCATCAATGATGAAGTTAATCCCTTTGCTACTCCTGAAGATGCTCCATTTGAAAACATATTTGCTCCTGAATCATCATCAGAACCATCTTCTTCAAGAGACATCGACTCTGCTACCTCAGTCCCTCAACAATAGCCACATGAACACCTCAGAAAATGGACTCATGATCATCCATTGGACAACATCATTGGAAATCCCTCTCGTCCAGTATCCACACGGAAACAACTTGCAACCGATGCCTTATGGTGCTTCTTCAACTCCGTACTCTCTAAGATCGAACCAAAAGATGTTAAAACCGCCATGAATGAAGACTGCTGGTTCAATGCCATGCAAGAAGAAATTCATGAGTTTGATCGACTTGATGTATGGGAATTAGTACCTGCTCCAGATTGTGCTATGATCATTGCTCTAAAATGGATCTTCAAAGTGAAACTTGATGAGCATGGTGATGTCCTGAAGAACAAGGCTCGATTGGTGGCTAAAGGATACCGACAAGAGGAGGGTATTGACTTTGAAGAATCATTTGCTCCTGTTGCTCGTATCGAGGCAATCCGAATCTTCTTGGCTAATGCTGCAAGTAAGAACATGGTAGTCTATCAGATGGATGTAAAGACGGCGTTTCTTAATGGAGATCTTAAAGAAGTCGTCTACGTCAGCCAACCTGAAGTCTTTGTGAATCCAGAGCATCCTACTCACATTTATCGTTTGAAGAAGGCTCTTTACGGTTTAAAGCAAGCTCCAAGGGCATGGTATGATACGCTATCAAAGTTTCTTCTATCTACTGGATTTTGCAAAGGAGCAGTTGATCCGACATTGTTCACCAGGAAGTCAGGCAAACATTTAATTCACGTTCAAATATATGTTGATGATATCATATTTGCCTCGACTGACCCCAATGAATGTGATCGCTTTTCAAATGAAATGGGTTCCAAATTTTAAATGTCAATGATGGGACAAATGTCATTTTTCTTGGGATTACAAATTTCACAAAGTCCTGGAGGCATTTTTATAAATCAATCTAAATATGCTAATGAGATTTTAAAGAAATTTGGATTTGATTCTAGTGACCCTGTTGACACTCCCATGATTGAGCGTATTAAACTGGATGAGGACCACTCAGGGATCATGGTAGACCAAGCGAAATATCGTAGTATGATTGGATCCCTGATGTACCTCACAGCCAGTAGACCTGATATTATGTTTGTTGTATGCATGTGTGCTAGATACCAGGCTAAGCCTACCAAAAAGCACCTTGAAGTGGTTAAACAGGGTCTTTCGGTACCTCCAAGGAACCATCAACATGGGACTTTGGTACCCGAAGGACACCGGTATGTCACTAACAGCATATGCAGATGCAGATCATGCAGGGTGTCAAGATACTCGTCGAAGTCCATCTGGAGGTGCTCAGTTTTTGGGTGATAAGCTTGTGAGCTTGTCGTCAAAGAAGCAAATGAGTACTTCTATTTCCTCTACAGAGGCTGAATACATAGCCATGTCATCCTGTTGTGCTCAAATCCTATGGATGAGATCTCAATTATCTGACTTTGGCTTTGAATTCAACAAAATCCCTCTGTACTGTGATAATAAAAGTGTTATTGCTCTCTCATGCAACAACGTACAACACTCAAGAGCAAAGCACATCGACATTCGACATCATTTCATCAGGGAACAAGTGGAAAAAGGTGTGGTGGAACTCTATTTTGTGAGGTCTGAATACCAATTAGCAAACATCTTCACCAAAGCTCTTCCTAGAGAACGTTTTGAGTTTATCCTTCCACGTCTTGGTCTAAAGAGTCTTCAACCGGAAACACTCAAGCGTCTTCAAGAGGAAGACGAGGAGTAAAGGTCTTTATCCATCTATTTCTTGTATATATTTATTCAAAAAGCAAAATACAAAATTTAAAAACCCTCAAAAGAAAATATAAAAATATAAAATTCTCTAAAATCCATAAAAAATTCAAAAATCTTGAAAAATTCAAAAAAAAAATACTGCTATTTTGTCATGTTTTTCC
Source organism: Chrysanthemum seticuspe (assembly GCA_019973895.1). Classification (NCBI taxonomy): domain Eukaryota; kingdom Viridiplantae; phylum Streptophyta; class Magnoliopsida; order Asterales; family Asteraceae; genus Chrysanthemum; species Chrysanthemum seticuspe. The sequence continues at coordinate 117,427,000 of BPTQ01000007.1, forward strand.
TTATTCGATATCATCTGCGGACTTTGTGTTGACATTCAAAGAATGTCACGGGTTTTTAGATGTTCTTCGAATGCACATAGTTTTTGTTATAAAAAAAAATGAGGCGGAGAAAAATGGTGGTTTATTGTCATTTCAGGCAGTAACCCGTTTTAAAAGTAAAGAACAGAGCCATGCTTTATCTTATTTTTCAAATCTCATGCTCTGATTCTTAAAACAAATGTTTGTCATCAAAAAGACAAATGTTTCTCTCTTCAAATATGTTTCCGTCTAATGATTCTTATGAAAAATATTTGCCATCTAATGAAAACTTAATTGCTTTGAAAATACCTCGTTCTCTATTATTCGTGTAAATCATTTGTGCTTATCATTCTATCAAAATCTTTGTCTCTCAATCAACAACTTGTGTCATTGATTGAGGGGGAGAATGATTTTATTCGAATTAAAAAGGTTATTTTGAAAGGTCATTTTTCAAACAATTGGCAAGTAAATGAGCAAGGTTTAGTGTTGAAAAATCAAAAAGAATTATGTCTTATACAGTTGATTCAAAACCTTGGCTAATGTTATGTTTTCAAAAGACAATCTTGCATGTTTAAAACAATGGTGTTTAAAGTCTGAATATCTGATCCTTATCAGTTAAAATTGTTTTTTTTTTCAAAAAGCAAGTCACTATTCTCCTCAAAAGCTCTCAAAATTTAATTTAAATCAATAGAGATCACATCTCTCAAAGGATTTGGAAAGTGTGATCGGGGGAGAATTTGTGATTTAAATTGGATTTAAACTGATAACTTGATAATTGGTTATATAAGTGTTTAGCAAGCCATCCTCCCCGCATGTGCCAAACGATTTCAAAATTTTCCATGCACATGTTGAGGGGGAGCATCTTTTTAAACCACAAAGAATTGTAACGTGATTGATTTGTCTCTAAGTTCAAGTTCCCTCTAGTATGTGCAAAACTCTTTCAAATCTCGAGGCACATATTGAGGGGGAGCAAACCTTTGAAAACCTCATCATTCCCCAATATGCTTTATCTACTTAATTTAATCAGGGAAGTGATGCTGATATCTTTTAGAAAATGGTAATCAAAGAAATTTTTTCTTCCTCTTGCCTCCGTGTGCTAAAACGTTTTCAAAAACATGATGCACATGTTGAGGGGGAGCTCTTTTTTCTAAAAATATAAAAAACAATTTAGGTACAAAATGCTTTGATAATATATCACAAGTACCTGGATTGATTTTCAAATGGTTTTCGATTGGTTCCAAAGAAATCATGATAAGTGCTTTAACGACTCTGATACTTTCACTCCATGCTTCTGCTATGCTGCTGCAAATATCATGGACCAGTAAAAGCTTCCGCTACTCTGATGAGAATATATCATGATCCAGAATGTGAGCATGTCGGTCCAAATGTCACTACATTACATAATACCAACACCACAAAGGAAGAGTCAGAGATTAATGTTAGCTGATGATCTCAATGCTGGCTCAAAAATCATCATCACGTGGATCAGTTAAAGACCTCCACTTGAAATTATCCAAACATGCGGAACCTGAAGAATCAAAGACTACGTGCTACTGAGCAAAGAACTTAATCAAGAATCCTAGAACAATCTAATGTAATATCTGTTTGTATTCATTGTAAATTGAGGTGACCTCCCTTAGGGGGTGATTGTTAGGAATTAGAAAATTCAGTCGTTAAAGAGTCGGTCACCTCAAGTATATGTATTCGTTAGAAAGCTCGTAGTCGTAGTCAAGTTATGTTTGTAAGTAGTATGTTAAGTAACACCGTGGAGGACGGACGGGTCTTTACCCACTGTATGCCTGATCCACAGCCCGTAGGTGGCATTTATTTGAAAGACACTATAAATACCCTCTACCTCCCAAGGTAGAGGGTTGGAGCTTCAATACCATTTTTCTTTGTTTGACATAGTTCCCAACTCTCTTCCATTTCTCTCTCTAGAACTTTCTCTCTCTAAACTACTTGTAAGCCCCATATGGTTATGGTTTAGTGTGTTTGTGAAATCCTATATCTTACAAAACCAGCTAATGTTCCCATCGTTCCCTCTATAGGAGTAATCAGTGACACTAAGGCAAGCAGGTCAAAGCCTCCAGGTAATACAAAGCAAGATAGGACCTCGCAAGCTAAGAGTGTTCAAAGGAAGGAAGTAAAAGACCATCCTAGGAACAATAAGTTTGAGTTTAATAAGACGAATCATGTTGATTCTAGTATTAGCTATAAGCGTACTGTAATTAATTCGAATTCTGCTACGATTTGCAAAACATGTAATGAATGTTTGGTTTCTGGTACTTATCATGATTGTGCTGTGAATGAAGTAAAATATGTTGCTAAGTCTCCAGTCGAAAATGTTAGAATTGCTAAACAGGTTAAGGATGTTAGAAAACCAAGGTGGAAAAGGGTTAAAAAAAACATTGGAAGCCAACAGGAAGAAAATTTAGTGATGTAGGTTATCAATGGAAACCTACTGGCCGTAAATTCAATCTTAATGAATTATGCCCTAAATTATCTAGATCAATGCCCATTAGGAAATGGATGCCCACTGGTAGAATTTTATCGTTAAGAAGTGAACATACTTTGAATAGATCTACTGTCACTACTAGTCCTGCATCTACCTCTAATGATATCATTGATTCTGCTTATGATGTGGGTGTTCCAATCTTGTTTACTAACCAAATGGAACCCATTCTTGCATGGGGATCCAAATTATACAGTCATCCATAATTATCTGTGTTCAACAGCAGGTCGTACAAATCGTTCTGTGGTATTTGGACTCAGGTTGTTCCAAGCATATGACTGGAGATCACTCGCGGCTCATGAACTTCGTGAGTAAATTCATCGGGACTGTTAGATTCGGGAACGACCACTTTGGGGTAATTATGGGTTACGAAGACTATGTTGTTGGTAATAGTGTAACTTCCAGGGTCTATTATGTTGAAGGTCTTGGTCATAATTTGTTCTCTGTTGGTCAATTCTGTGATTCTGATCTAGAAGTGGCCTTTAGAAAACATACTTGCTTCGTTAGAGAACTTGATGGTGTTGAACTTTTAAAAGGAACCCGTGGAACCAATCTGTACACCATCTCCATCGAAGACATGATGAAGTCCTCTCCAATCTGCTTGTTGTCTAAGGCTTCGAAAACAAAGTCATGGTTATGGCGTCATCGTCTCAATCATTTGAACTTCGGAACCATAAATGATCTTTCTAGAAAGGACCTTGTAAGAGGTTTGCCCAGATTGAAATATGAGAAAGATCATCTTTGTTCAGCATGCTGTAACACCCCCAATTTCGTGATACGCAGCGGAATTCAAACTGGGTGTTACTTCATGGCTCAACAGTTACAATAACAGAAAACGAACTCTAATTGTATCATTTTAAAAGATTTATCATTCGATTTATATAAATATCAGAGTTTACAAAATGAGATCCCAGTGGTTTTACAGTTTATTAAATAAGTTTTCGAATGATAATATAGCCTTCTTGAGTATCCGTGCCCTTCCGTGCCATTCTCGTAAATTATGAACCTGAGATAAACATGCTAAAAGTGTCAACACAAAGGTTGGTGAGTTCATGGAGTTTATGATTAAAACATTTGAGTTCAATAGTTTTGAATTTGAGCGATTATTGTAATAAATACAGATATCGATAAAATAAGTAGTGGGCTACGTTGATAAACACCCATAGTTCGTTTGTTTGCCCTGACCGGGTCAAAAGTTGAATGAATCCATAGAGTTTGTATGCAAATCAGTTGAACACACGTTCCAAGGTTGGGTCATGTTGTTGCACCCATAAATTTAGTAGTTGCAGCATTTGTATCATTGCAACACAGTATAATTTAGTAGTTGCAGCATTTGTATCATCGCAACACAGTATATATTGCCATAAGTCTCATGAACGCAAACCTTAACAGTACGGCATCATAGTAATGAACTAATGATGTAAGTTACTGACATCATAGAGATGATGTAAGTAACAAGGTCCTCGAGTAGGAGTTTGCCAACTTCCTAGTATTCTCAAATAAAGTGCACTTGGCTACTTATCCAGCAACACAAGTGGGGCGTCAACTGCCAATAGATCTATTCACTATATTCGCGTTCACTCGCAAGTGATTAATGATTCATGATATGAGGGACTTTCAGTGGCAATAGTGTATAACTTAGGCAATAACAATCAGGATCGCATACAGATAGTACTAGTGTTCAGGTTTGTATCAAAACGTATAAAGTGTGATTATGAACTCATAGTAGTATGTAAAATCTTTAGAGTGCTTGTGAAAGTAAAAACGAGTAGTTAAGCATGTATCTCCCCCAAAACAGTTTAAAAGCAAGTAAAGGTAGGGGCTATGAACTCACAGTAATATGTAAAAGTTTTTAGAGTACTTATAAAAGTGAAAGCATACAGTTGAGCATGTATCTCCCCCAAAGCATTAATAAACAAGTATAATAACGGGGCTACGAACTCACCTCGATGTTACAGTAGTCTGGATGGAAAACAAATTAAGTAATGTGAATAAACTTCTCCGACTTGTGACCTGAGTTAGTATGTCATGTTTTTAGTATTCGAGTTCAAGTTTATGCAATGTTAATGCTTTATCGATAAATAGATAACATGAAGTCTCTTCAAAAATTTAATAATACTTATCGTACTTATCTTTATGGCTCGAATGATTGTTAATAAATTTTTATCGAAATCCAAGTTGTTAAATATTTGATGTTTCCAAAATGTTATAATTTACTAGAGGTGGCAATTTAAGACCCAATGGTTAAATTTGGGTCTAGTTGGGTAAATTTTTTTAATGAGATGAGTCTAAATGGGTTTAGTTTATTTTAATAGATGTGTCTAGTTGGGTATTGTTTATTTTAATTAATTAATATTGATGGGTCTAGTTCGGTCTAATAATATACCCACATGGGTCTAGTACAATATTTACATGGTTTAAGTTGATTGTTAACTAAGATTATAAAAATCACTCACAGTCTAATTTTATCATTTTCGTCCTTTTTTATACGTTTTTGTCCGGTTTTTTTACGTTTTTGTCCGTTTTTACACGTTTTCGTCTGTCTTTTTTACGTTTTTGTCCGTTTTACACGTTTTCGTCTGTTTTTTTAACGTTTTTGTCCGTTTTCGTCTATTTTTTTATGTTTTAACCTGTTTTTTCACGTTTCCGTTTGTTATTTTACGATTTTGTCCGCTTTTACACGTTTTCGTCTGTTTTTTTTTACGTTTTTGTCCATTTTTTGACATTTTTTTACGTTTTTGCACGTTTTCGTACGGTGTTTTTTTACGTTTTGGTCCGTTTTACATGTTTTCGTCCGGTTTTTTACGTTTTCGTCAGTTTTCACACGTTTTCGTCCTTTTTTTTTTACGTTTTTGTCAGTTTTTACACGTTTTCGTCCTTTTTTTTTACGTTTTCGCCCGTTTTTTCACGTTTCCGTCTGTTTTTTTACGATTTTGTCCGTTTTTAGACGTTTTCGTCTGTTTTTTACGTTTTTGTCCCTATTTTGACACTTTTTTACGTTTTTGCACGTTTTCGTCCCTTTTTTTACGTTTTTGTCAGTTTCTACACGTTTTCGTCCATTTTTTTTACGTTTTTGTCAGTTTTTACACGTTTTCGACATTTTTTTATGTTTTTGTCTGTTTTTTTACGTTTCCGCCCGTTTTTTCACGTTTCCGTATGTTTTTTTACGATTTTGTCCGTTTTTACACGTTTTTGTATGTTTTTTTTTACGTTTTTGTCCCTTTTTTGACAATTCTTTACGTTTTTGCACACTTTCGTCAGGTATTTTTACGTTTTTGTTCGTTTTACACGTTTTCGTCCGGTTTTTTACGTTTTCGTCAGTTTTTACACGTTTACGTCCGTTTTTTACGTTTTTGTCAGTTTTTACACGTTTTCTCCCGTTTTTTTTACGTTTTCGCCCATTTTTTCACGTTTCCGTTTGTTTTTTACGATTTTGTCTTTTTTTACACGTTTTCGTCTGTTTTTTGACAATTTTTTTTACGTTTTTGTACGTTTTCGTCAGGTTTTTATACGTTTTTGTTCGTTTTACACGTTATCGCCCGGTTTTTTTACGTTTTCGTAAGTTTTTACACGTTTTCGTCTGTTTTTTACGTTTTAGTCCGTTTTTACACGTTTTCGTCCGTTTTTTTAACGTTTTTTTCGTTTTTACACGTTTTCGTCTTTTTTTTTTCGTTTTCGTCTATTTTCACACGTTTTCATCCGCTTTTTTACGTTTTCTGCGTTTTTACTCGTTTTCGTTGGTTTTTTTACGTTTTCGCCCGTATTGTAGCTCTTTTTTACGTTTTTGTCCGTTTTACACGTTTCCGTCCATTTTTTACATTGTTGTCCGTTTTTACATGGTTTCATCCATTTTTTTACGTTTTTCGTCCGTTTTAATACGTTTTCGTCGGTTTTTTTACGTTTTCCTCTGTAAAATGGTCAAAAAAGTGAAAAAAAAAACTGAAGAAAACGTGCGAAAACAGACAAGAATGTTAAAAAACGGACGAAAACGTAAAAAAAGAGAAGAAAAACGTGTAAAACGGGCAAAAACATAAAAAAGTGAACGAAAACGTATAAAAACTGACGAAAACGTAAAAAAACAGACGAAAACGTAAACAAAATGGACGGAAACGTGTAAAAACAAACGAAAACGGACGAAAACGTGTAAAACGGATAAAAAATTAAAAAAAAAAAACCGGACGAAAACGTGTAAAACGGATAAAAACGTAAAAAAAAAACTAACGAAAACGTGCAAAAAGAGAAAAAAAAAAAAAAAAAAAAAAAAAAAACCCGTAAAAACGTAAAAAACGGACGAAAACGTAAAAAAAAGACGAAAACGTGCAAAAAAGGACAAAAAAGTAAAAAAGCGGACGAAAACGTGAAAAAACTGGAGAAAACGAAAAAAACGGGCGAAAACGTATAAAAACTGACGAAAACGTTAAAAAACGAACGAAAACGTAAAAAAATAGGCGGAAACGTGTAAAAACGGACAAAAAAGTGAAATAACTAACGAAAACGTGTACAAACGGATAAAAAGATTAAAAAAAAATCGGATAAAAACGTAATAAAACAGACGAAAACGTGTAAAAAAGACAAAAACGTAAAAAAGCGGACGAAAACGTGAAAAAACGTGCGAAAACGTAAAAAAACAAACGAAAACGTGTGAAAACGGGCAAAAAAGTAAGTAAACAGAAAAAAATGTGTAAAAACGGACAAAAACGTAAAAAAAATGGACGAAAACGTTTAAAAACGGACAAAACGTAAAAATAACGGACGAAACGTGTAAAAACTGACGAAAACGTAAAAAACGGACGAAAACGTGTGAAAACATGCAAAAATGTAACAAAATAGACGAAAACGTGTAAAAACGGACAAAAATGTAAAAGAATAGACGAAAACGTGTAAAAACGGACAAAAACGTAAAAAAAACGAACGAAAACGTGTAAAAACAGACGAAAACATAAAAAACCGGACGAAAACGTGTGAAAACAGGCAAAAACGTAACAAAACAGACGAAAACGTGTAAAAACGGACAAAAACGTAAAAAAACGGACGAAAACGTGTAAAAACGGACAAAAACGTAAAAAAACGGATGAAAACGTGTAAAAACTGACGAAAACGTAAAAAACAGGACGAAAACGTGTGAAAACAAGCAAAAACGTAACAAAACAGACGAAAACGTGTAAAAACGTAAAAAAACGTTAAAAATGGACGAAAACGTAAAAAAATTGATATTGAATACTTTTTGTCATTGTTTACAATAATTAATTATTATGTTCCATGATGAAACAAAAAAAACTAGCAAAACCCAAAAAAACCCGACCCGACCCGACTCTTACCCATTTATACCCATACCCATCTAGACCCATCCTTCCAAGTGACTCATCTAGACCCATACCCATATAGACCCATACCCATCTAAGACCCAAGACCCAACCCAACCCAACCCAACCATTTTGCCACCTCTATAATTTACAATTTTAAATATTTACGGTTTTTACCCTTGCACTTTAAAAAATGACACTTTAAACCCTCAACTATGGGTTATTGACAAAATCAGCCCTTATATGACTAACTTCACAGAAATTACATTTTTAGTCCAAAGGAACTTTATTTTACAAAAATTACAATTTTCCTGCTTAAAATTTTATAAGAGAAATTAACTAGTTTTTGGCTTAAATGGGTAAAAGTACGGATTAATAAAAGCGAGGCCTTAATAGGTTTTTACTACGTTCTTGATCCTTTCAAGATTTTGTCCGATAGTCTTTCTAATGGTTCAAACTAGAGGTCTTAAGCTCTTACGGTTTGGTCGCAATGATTTTACAAAGTAAGGGGGTTATGTACTTTTTGTTGTTTTTGGGCAATAAAGGGGCTAAAAGAGGGCAGATTTTACACAAGTCCAGCTAGGGTTTCTACAGCGCGTTTGACCCTTCAAACCCTTTGCTGTAAGCTCTCTTAAATGGCATAAGTCTCATGTCCTAGTCGTCTTTGATTAGGAAGATACAAGTCCACGAACATGGCCACTTGGCCACGACGCGTTTTATGAAAATCTCAGTTTTAAACTATATCTTTTGCATGCGACCTTGTGAAATATTGTTTTACCCATTTCTAATGTTTCTAATACAGTTCCTAATCAAATTTATCAAAAATCCCATGTTTTCCCACATATTTGTTGTAAAAAGCTCTTTGGCATTTATGACTTTTGACCAAAATGATGGCTGTTTTTAAAGATATCGACTAGGCTTTTTAACCGGGTCACGGGGGCGTTTTGTAGTATCCCAGGTGGTGTTTACAACGGTACCTTGCTTGACCCTAATACCTCTAACATGTAGTAGATAAATGCGGGGCAATAAGGGGGTAAGGCCTGTTTTGGCGAAAAATTCAGTAGGAGGAAAATAAAACATGCACTTTATTTAATATAAACCTATAGGGTGTTGGTAACTATATTGGAGGTTTATTTTGCTTGCTCAAAGGACTCTTAACATGTTCTAGTATTTAAGAAAAACACATTCCAAATAGGTGTTTGTTTATGGGGCGTACCAATTACACAAAGATTACAGAAATGTTATAAAAAGTATTTTTGACCTTGTTTTTCCACATGACACAAATCTATAGTTACTTATATGTTTTAGTGAATGTTTAAAATGACTAAAGAAAAGAGTGTGAGTGTACTTACAAGCTTATGAGTTGCGTGTCTCAGGTAAACATCTAACTAGCTGCTAATGATCACCAAGTTATCTTCACACCTTCCAAGCTCTATCTTATCCTTCCTTAACACTAACTAGGGTCTTTATTTCAGAATGTTTGTGAGTATTGGAGGAGTTATAAGGGGCGTATAATATGTGGGTAATATGGTATCATGTGTGTGTTTACATGGGACTCAAATGGAAGGGCCATGGGGCGTTATTTATAGGCTTGTGCATGCATGGTTTCTCAAGTGATATGTCATCTTGTCTAGCAATAGGTGGGACAAGGTGATGTGTTGAAATACACATGAAAGGTGCATGTGATCTCAAGGTAGCATGTAATGATGTGGTATAATCTCATTCAAGTAAACTTTCTACATCTAGGAGACATGCATATGTGGAAGATTAGGGTACCAAGTGAGTGTCTTGTGGCTAGGATTTATACAAGTAACACTAGGTAACTAAATGGTAACTTTGTTAGTTCAATTTTAACTAGGGTAAAAGGGGAGGGGCGTTGGCATTGAGGGGTGGTACCTAGGGCTTTTATTGTTGTGCCTATTGTATAGTAATGTAAGTACTTAGTTAGGTTGGTAATTTATTTTAGGTAAAATACAGTTTAGGTTAATTTACATGTAAATAATAAAAGTAAAAGGTGCATTGTTGTTTGTACATTAGCATTGTTTAGTTGTACTTACTAAAAATAAAAATATATTTTTAAGACTTGTGCTTTGAAAGGTTTGTACAATGTGCTTAAAATTAAGTACACTAAGGTTTATAATGAATTTTTGGTTAATGTAGCTTATGTATATTAAATAAGTAACCTTTATGCATAGGATACTTGTACCACAAGCATTAGAGAGTTGTACATTAGGTTTGAAAATTTAGGAAAGTCAATTTTAAGGGCTTGTGCAATATAGGTTTGTATCATGTGCTTTAAGGTAGGTACATTGAGGTTTATAATGTGATTTTATGTAAACATTAAGCTTTATGCATTAAGGACTTGTACCCATGCTTAAAAGACTTGTACATTAATATTTTGAAAATATATCATGTACATAAAATCATTAGGGCTTGTAACGGAAATTAAAGTATAGCTAGGTTCCGTGCTTTAATGACTTGTACTCTAGGTATAGAATGTTGTACTTTAGCATTTATGAAAAAGCGTAGTTATAATAAATTAGGGTTTCATGTAAACTCAAATAAATGGTTAACGTTTAACTTGAAAGTTTAATAATTGTACGTTAACGTAATAACGTACAGTGACAAATTGAAAACCTTTATACTTGACGTAATAAGAATGTTTATTATGTATATGAGTTACGTCACATTAGTTAGTTGTTGTGATCAAATAAGTGGATATCGTTTCTTAAAAAACAATTTGGACGTAGAAAATGCATAAGTATTCTTTCGTTAGAATATTATATTAGTTTAATACGAGGTGAAATTTACTGGTGGTTACACATGCCAATTGGGAAAAAGCAAGAAATACGCCCATAAACCCAAACCTGCAAACTCAATTATGGAAGTTCTTCATACTCTTCATATGGATTTGTGCGGACCCATGAGAGTACAAACTATAAACGGGAAGAAATATGTGCTAGTCGTGGTTGATGACTACTCTCGGTTTACTTGGGTTAAGTTTTTGAGGTCAAAGGATGAAACTCTAGATGTCATCATCAAACTTATCAAACAGCTGCAGGTTCGACCTAATAAAACAGTCAGAATTATCCGAACAGACAATGGAACTGAATTTCTTAACAGAGAGCTAAGTCAGTTTTATGAAAGCATTGGAATCAGTCATCAAAGAAGTGTTCCACGTACTCCTCAACAGAACGTGTAGTTGAAAGACGAAATCGAACGCTTGTCGAAGCTGCAAGGACTATGTTGATCTACTCAAAGGTTCCAATATTTCTCTGGGCTGAAGCCATTGCCACTGCCTGCTATACCCAAAACCATTCCCTTATACACACCACTCATGGAAAAACTCCATACGAACTAGTCCATAACCAAAAAACATATCTTTCTTTCCTTCGTGTATTCGGTGCTTTATGCTATCCAACGAATGATGGTCAAGATTTAGGAAAGTTAAGAGCTAAGGCGGACATTAGATTTTTTGTTGGTTACGCACCAAACCGGAAGGGTTACCGAATCTACAATAAAAGAACCCGAGATATCATGGAAACTATTCACGTCACGTTCGATGAGCTATCTGAGCAAATGGCTCCTGGACAATCTAGTCTTGGACCCGCATCTCAACATTCATTAAGTAGTCCCATTAGTTCTTCTCTTGTACAGAATCCCTCATCTGCAGTTCTATATGTACCTCCTTCTGAAGAAGATTTAAAGAAATTGTTTGATCCAATGTTTGATGAATACTATGAACCTCTTGTCAATAATCAATCTACACCATCAACAGTGGCGACTCTTAATCGAGTCAACACAGATAATCCATCAGTTTATGTGTCACTAACTCAAGAAGCGCCTGCTGCAGATCACTCATCATCATCCTCAAATCCTCAATCCTCGAGTGTACATCATGGGAATGTTTCTGCCAACTATGATGGAGATAACCCCTTTGCCACTCCAGAAGATGCACCATTTGAAAATATATTTGCCCCTGAACCAACACCTGAACCATTTTCATCAGGGGATCCAAACTCTGCTACATCAGTTCCTCATCACCAACCACATGAACATCTCAGAAAATGGACACATGATCATCCATTGGACAACATTATTGGAAACCCGTCTCGTCCGGTATCCACTCATAAACAACTTGCCACAGATGCCTTATGGTGTTTCTTCAATTCTGTATTATCAAAGATCGAACCTAAAGATGTCAAAACAGCCATGTCCGAGGACAGCTGGTTTAGTGCTATGCAAGAAGAAATCCATGAGTTTGATCGTCTTGATGTATGGGAATTGCTACCTGCTCTAGATTGTGCTATGATCATTGCTCTCAAGTGGATCTTTAAAGTAAACCTTGATGAGCACGGTGATGTTCTGAAGAACAAGGCAAGATTAGTGGCAAAAGGATACCGACAAGAGGAGGGTATTGACTTTGAAGAATCATTTGCTCCGGTTGCACGAATTGAGGCTATCGGAATCTTCCTAGCTAATGCAGCTAGCAAGAACATGGTGGTTTATCAGATGGATGTAAGGACTGCTTTTCTTAATGGTGATCTCAAAGAAGTAGTTTACGTCAGTCAACCCGAAGGTTTTGTGAATCCAGAACATCCTACCCATGTCTACCGCTTGAAGAAGGCGCTCTACGGCTTGAAGCAAGCTCCAAGGGCATGGTATGATACACTTTCAAAGTTCCTATTGACAAATGGATTCAACAAAGGAGCAGTTGATCCCACATTGTTCAACAGAAATTCAGGCAAACACTTAATTCATGTTCAAATTTATGTTGATGATATTATTTTTGCCTCGACCGACCCTAATGAATGTGACCATTTTTCAAAGGAGATGGGCTCCAAATTTCAAATGTCTATGATGGGACAAATGTCATTTTTCTTGGGATTACAAATTTCACAAAGTCCCGGAGGCATTTTCATTAATCAATCTAAATATGCTAATGAATTTTTAAAGAAATTTGGATTTGACTCTTGTGACCCTGTTGACACTCCCATGGTAGAGCGCACAAAACTGGATGAGAACAACTCAGGGATCATGGTTGATCAAACGAAATATCGAAGTATGATTGGATCCCTGATGTACCTTACAGCCAGTAGACCTGATATTCTGTTTGCTGTATGCATGTGTGCTAGATACCAGGCTAAGCCTACCAAAAAGCACTTTGAAGCGGTTAAACGGTTCTTTAGGTATCTCCAAGGAACCATTAACATGGGACTTTGGTATCTGAAGGACACCAATATGTCACTAACAGCATATGCAGATGCAGACCATGCAGGGTGTCAAGATACACGTCGAAGAACGTCAGGTGGTGCTCAATTCTTGGGAGATAAATTAGTAAGCTGGTCTTCAAAGAAACAAATGCGTACGTCTATATCATCTACAGAGGCGGAATACATAGCCATGTCATCTTGCTGTGCTCAAATCCTATGGATGAGATCACAATTATCTGACTATGACTATGAATTCAACAAAATTCCTCTGTATTGTGATAACAAAAGTGCCATTGCTCTCTGCTGCAACAATGCTCAACATTCAAGAGCAAAGCATATAGACATTCGACATCATTTCATCAGGGAACAAGTGGAGAAAGGTGTGGTGGAACTATAATTTGTGAGAACTGAATATCAGCTGGCAAACATCTTCACTAAAGCTCTTCCTAGAGAACGTTTTGAGTTTATTCTTCCACGACTTGGACTAAAGAGTCTACAACCGGAAACACTCAAACATCTTCAAGAGGAAGACGAGGAGTAAAGGCTTTTCTTCATCTATCTCTTGTACATATCTTATCAATAAAGCAAAATACAAAATTATAAAACCCACAAAAAGAAAATAGAAAAATATAAAATTTCAAAATCCATAAAAATCAGAAAATATTTGAAAAAGCCCAAAACTATTATTTTTCACATCAAATTTATGTTCTTCGATAACATCTACGGACTTTGATTTGTCACTCAAAGAATGGCACGGGTCTTTAGATGAAGTTCGAATGTACATAATTTTTTGTAAAAAAAAAAAAAAAAAAAAAAAAAAAAAAAAAAAAAAAAAAAAAAATGGATGGAGAAAAATGAAGTTTTATTGTCATTTCAGGCAGTAACCCGTTTTTAAAGAAAGAACAGAGCTATGCTTCATCCAATTTTTAAACCTCACGCTCTGATTCTAATGACAAATGTTTCATTCACAAATATTTTTCCTTCTAAATATTCTTCTGAAAAATATTTGTCATCTAATGAAAACAAAATTGCTTTGAAAATAACTCGGACTATATTTTTGAAAATCATCTGGACTTATCATTTGTCAAAATCCCTAACACTCAATCAACAACTTATGTCATTGATTGAGGGGGAGAATGATTTCAATCAAATCAAAAAGTTAATTTTCAAACAATTGGCACGTAATCGAGCAAGGTCTAATTTTGGAAAATCGAAAGCAACAATGTTTTTGTACAATAGGATCCAAACCAAGGCTAATGTTGTGTTTTCATAAGATACTTAAGCATGTTTAATCATTGGAGTTTAAAGTCTCAGAATTTGATCCTTATCAGTTAAATGTTTTAAAAGCAAGTCACAATTCTCCTCAAAAGCTTTCAAAAACAATTTAAATCAATAGAGATCACAAATCTCAAAGGATTTGAAAATTGGAATCGGGGGAGAATTTGTGATTTTAATTGGATATAAACTGATAATTCAATAAGTGGTTTTATAAATATAATAACAAGCTCTCCTCCTTACATGTGCCAAACGATTTCAAATTTTCTCATGCACATGTTAAGGGGGAGCATTTATCTTAAACTAAAAAGAATTGAAACGTGATTGATTTGTCTCTAAGTGCATGTTCCCTCTAATATGTGCAAAACACTTTTTAGTCTCGATGCACATATTGAGGGGGAGCAATCAAAAGAAAACCTCATCCTTCCCAAAATGTTTTATCTAAAGTATTTAAATACTAGAGTTGATCGGGAAGTGATGATGATCATTTTAGAAAATGTTAATCAAAAGATTGGATCTTTCATTCTTAATCTAAGATTTCACAAGTCCTCTTGCCTCCATGTGCTAAAATATTTTCTAATACTTGAGGCACATGTTGAGGGGGAGCATTTCTAAAATATCCAAAACAATTAAGGTACAAAATACTTTGATTTTATATCACAAGTACCTTGATTGATTTTCAAATGGATTTCAATTGGTTTCGAGGCAGAAGAACAATACCAAAAGACTGACCAATTTTACTTTATGCATGGTGATATAAGGATGGTTAAGTTAGGTATTCGTTCCCACGATCCCGCCAGAGCCGGAGGGATATACCCAGGGATAATCCACTAGATAGTGTAGAGTCCTTAGGTATATTGAAAAAAATGAGAAAAATGAAAATATGGGAAGAGTGCGGATTGAGACAGAGCTAGTACTGGAATTTACCCAACAAGGTTCTAGTTATGAAGTCTCGGTAAGCACTGAAGGGGTTGAAGAATGAAAAATAATTAAATGGGGAAAGAGTGAAAAGAAATAGCCCTCTATTTATTCAACCTTAGGGCAGATATCTGGTTCAATTCATATGCTACTGGTGGTTACTAAGGTAACACTGGTATTGAAGACAAGACGTCATGGACCCAGTGACGCACTGCACTAAACTTCCCAAGCTACTCAAGTTCCTCTTAAAAGGGCTTGTTTCATTCTCACAGGGAACCTACATAATCTATCGACTTTATCTTAGAGATTGTTGATATTGAAGAAGGAGACCCTCTCCCTAGTCTCCAGCATAGGAAACCAAAAGTGCACTATTGAGTCTAGAGCCAAGAGATCATCAATAAATCTCAATTAGGACACACTATTCTTGAAAACTTGTTGTTTCACACAATGTGGAAAGTAAGAATATATTTAAGAGTCCTACGCATTATCCTTGTGGTATTGCCAGAACATCCGAGTGATATGTAAAGTATTCACGATGAAGATGGAAATCGTTCTAGAGCCAACATCTAACAAGCTCTTGGTGGGTGACATGTGAGATCTTTCATAAGATCAAGCTTGTGACAACTGGATAGAAACGATGAGGCGATTCAATCTTGAATCAACCTTGGTCCAGGAATGGATTGACGGATACCTTTGAAAAACCGGTCGTTGTGCTTAAAAATTCTTTTCTAGTAGCACATCGACTGTGTATTAATTTTTCAAAATTAAAAGGGTATTTATGATTGATAATTGGTTTTCTAATAAAACCTTCATTGTATTGCAAAACACTTTATATTAAGCAATACACGATTGTTTTTCAAATCATTTTTCATCAATCAGCAAATCTCAATTTGCTGGTTCACTCATTCCGTGTTGTCTTCTTTGAGATGTTCCGGTCTGAGAAAGGCGAGACCAGCTGCGAAACCCTGTCAAGGAGATTCCTCGGAATTATACCTGATCACAGGCAGTACTTGTACTGATCAACGGGGAACCGTGGGCCGTGCACCTTAATTCAACGAAAGTGATCAAAGACACTTCCGTGTACTTTATTGCTAACTGTTGTATGCAGGGAAACCCGACGGTTGCAGTTGATCAGAATTGAGGAGTCATTCCATAGCCGCATGCTCACACATCACATTTACTTCTAAAGAAATCATGATAAGGGCATGTCATCATCAGCTGGCTCAGATATTTTCAATCCATGCTTCTGCTACGCTGCTGGAAATATTATGAATCAACAAAATCTTCCGCTGCTCTGATGAGAAGATATCATGATCCAAACTGTGAGCATGTCGATCTGAAAGTCACAACTTCACATTATGGCGATACAACAAAATGATGAGTCATATATTTGTTGTAGCTGGTGATCTCAAAATTGGCTCAAAACTCACCATCACGTGGATCAGTTAAAGACCTCCACTTGAAAGAACAAAACATGCGGAACATGAAGAATCAAAGACTACGGGCTACAGAGCAAAGAACTTAAACAATAATCCAAAAACATCCAAAATGTAATATCTGTTTGTAATCAATGTAATTTGAGGTGACCTCCCTTAGGGGGAGATTGTTAGGATTTAGAAAATCCGGTAGTTAAAGAGTCGGTCACCTCAAGTATATGTAATCGTTAGAAAGCTCGTAGTCGTAGTCATTTAGTGTTATTAAGTAGTTTGTTAAGTAACACCGTGGAGGACGGACGGGTCTTTACCCACTGTATGCCTGATCCACAGCCCGAAGGAGGACGTCTAAGCTTGTAGCTATAAATACCCTTTGCCTAGCAAGGCAAAGGGTTGGAGCTTTCAATATCATTTTTCTTTGTCTCACTAAAGTTCCCAACACTCTCTACTTTCTCTCTCTAGAACTCATATTAAACTCCCCTTGTGATAGTTTGTTTATGTGTTTATGAAAACCAATATATAACAAAATTAATGTTTCATAATTTCTAGTGAAAATGTACAACTACCTGATCGAGAGTGCCGTTCATTTGCAGCATCTAATATACTGACATAAGGTCAAGGATGTCAAATGATAGTAAAAATTCAGTGAATAATACTGTAACTTGATGTACTCCTTTTCTTTTTTCTTCATCATGTGTATTTGTTGGGTTCTCACTTGATTTTGTGACAAAACGTGTTGACCATAATAAGATTTTACAATATAAAAATGAATGATTTAGTTGGTCTTTAGAAGATGATGCCCAAACCAAACCTAATTTCCTATAATCATCCTTTGAAATTTATGTCTTTCCTGTTCTAACTTGTGAATTTGGGCTTAAAACCCTCTTTACCTTTTGCCTCCTAATCAAAACAGACTGTAAGTAACTGCAGTTAAAATAACGGGGCTACCTAAACTCATGAAATATTATGTAGATGAATATATGAAATAAGATGAAAGTAAGTATGAGCACTTACGGATCTATTTATGTCATGTTTGACTTTGAGACATCATTTTCTTTTGTGACAATAGTCTTTTCCAGTTCAGAAATACTACAATCTGAGTGTTTAACCGAAAGAAAAAGCATTGAGAAAGTGCACGATTAACATATCATATTTCAAATCATCAAACCATAGCAAGTTTCAAGTTCGAAACATAAGATGCGGTATGATTTAGACTAAAAGAATCATCACATGCTTCAGGGGTATACAATAGGCAATTCTTCTAGACTTTTGCAGCACAATGGTAAAATTTTATGATCATAAAAGTTCTAAAGTTTGACATGATTATCAGAAATCATAATGTTTCTTAACACAAACAAAATCTTAAAAAGTCACAAACCATAATCGCTTTCCCATATAAATATAATATGTGACCGTACACTTGCTTGTCACATGATTTTTCTAGAATATAAGCTTCTGTGAAATGGATTATGTGCAACCATGTAAATCATACTAAATTATTCATCTTCAAAGTTATTTTTTTGTTATGTTACATGTCTATACATCTAAAAATCAGTTCCCCAAAAGCTTGTAAAACATATAGATACTTTCATATGCCCTCCCAAACAACTCTAACTTCATAATAAAAATATGTGACTATCACATTTACAGTCATAAGATTCATTATCTGATTTACCTTGCATAATGGACCGAACATTGGTGATCCAACTTACCCTTCTACATACTGTCGCTAACAAACAATTTTTTGAATAGTAATAGTATCCGATCATAAAAGTAAAAAGGTTGATTAATTAGAGTTACCTTTTACAATAGATAGCACGACGTTAATCCAATTTTACATTTTGTTCCAAACCCGAGTTGATAGCCTTTACATCAATAAAAGGATTGATGAAAAACAATAAAAACATATAACTGAAAACCGAATTAGCTTAGTAGACATTTCATCAAACACTTATAGGTCGCTCAAAACAATAACATAATAATCAAATAATTTAAGAAAAATCAAATACTAAATGGATATCAATATTAATATTAAAAACATAGATGATGTTCAAAATGATTTGCAAAACTTACATGTTCAATTGTGTATGAAGATGAAGAACATGTTGATCAAATCATCACGTGTTTCATTTTGCCCTACAGAACATAATCAATTCATGAACACATGAAAGAGCATAATCAATCCACGAACAAATGAAATCATATCATGTTTCAATTCAATAAGAAAAATTACAATTACTAAAACATATAGCAAAAAGTTAAAATAACAATGCTTAGCTTTGTTTTTGAAAAAGTAAGCCATTTAATGTAACAATTTCAATCACGATTGGAGATTAAAGATTCAATTATATTTTATAAGAACCTTTAATCATGATCTTACCTTTAGTGTATCATGAGTAGTTGATGGCTTGATTAATCTTATCAAATGAACATCGATTAAATGAACTTTTGTACAAATTATGGGATGAAATGATTTAGGGTAAACTGATTTTCGGGTATGAATTGATGTGGAATAAATTGATTTAGGGTAAACTAATGTAGGATTTATGTTTTCGGTTATGGAATTGTTTTATGGTTTGCTGATTTGGGGGAAATTAGTTTTTGAGTAAATTAAGTTGGGAGGGTTTTTTTTTGGGCTAAAATGTTTGTGGACTATTGGATTGAAATAAATGTCACGTGCCATTTTTTAAGAATTTTGGGGGGAGACTTTCACAATTCCAGCCTAGCTTTATATAGTGTAGGATTTTTTTTTCAAGTTCGTTCCTTTTTCGTCCGCGAAACATGTGACGAGTTTTTTAAAATTCTAGATCAACAGTTTACAACTACGGAAGATTCCAAATCCTTTACATTACAATCATTGAATTACAATTTCTTTGACATATTACAATTTTTTTAAAACATTATGTGAACCAAACAGTGCTTACATGTATAGTTCCTTTGTATTTGATATTGAGTATTCCAATAAACCCATAAGCAAGATCCTTACAAGTTACACACACATACGCATGAGGTCATATCACATTTCTTATCAGACAAGCTGAACAAGTGGAATTTGTACAAAACTTGTAGTTATCGGATTTAGCTTGACTTGCCTTTCAATAATTTTTTTTTTAGTTCCTTACGTTCAGTTGATTTTGTATATGAACTTTTGTGAAAGTAAGGTTATGTAGGATTTATCTTAAATGATTCCATGCATTTTATCTGACTAATCCTCGAGCTTAAGCCTATCGTCATATAAACTTAAATCGAATAAAAAAGTTTCCCTGTGACCGCTATATGTGAAACAACCTGTAATTTTCCAAGTCATTAATTAATCTTAAACACGAAGTATTCCATTATAAAGGTTATTTAACTATTTTCACGTGAAAATTTTTCGTTCATTTAAAGGATACAACAACGAGGGATACTCGTCAACCAACTATGTGACGTGACTCACATACCAATTAAACGGGCTCACACACGCGTATCAACACCAATATGACTATGTATATGTCATTAATATGTCAAGTAAAACATTTCTATTTGATTTTGTCATCATATGTTATTCCCTTTTAACGTATCATTTAAGCGTTTTAACGTAACGGATTTATATATAATCGATACTCCCAACGATTATTTTTAATACATACTTATACTCCATAAAGTACTACAAAAACAAAATACAAATATTATTTTCCCTTGCTTTTGAATTTCTTTTATTATATAAACTTAACTATATATATTTTATTTAATTACCTAACAACTAAACAATACCTATTTTAAATACCAAATACATACACAAAATACATGTAAAATTTTTTTTACAAATACATACATATAATTTTAAGACTAAAATACACCGTTGGTCCCTAAACTTGTATAGAAGCATCGCAATGGGACAAACCTTGCATTTATCATCGTGGGGAGTCCAAAACTTGGGTTTTTAATGCCAAACTAGTCCCTTGACCACTAATGTCAAAGTCAATGTCTGATTTTTGTCATGTAGTCGAGGGTATTTTAGTCCATACATATTTATACTTTTGTTTCTTTATATTTGATTTTGTTTGTATTTTCTTCTCTTCTTGTTTCTGGTACAAATCACCATGAACACCTACAAATCACCATGACCACCTACATTCCTGTTAAATGGAGATACCATATTCTGTTATAAGGTTGCTACTTTTAACATACAATCTCAACATCTCACTCTTTAATATGTGATGAAGACAAAAACCTATGGAGTAAATAGCGTGGTTATCATCTATCAAGTGACATATGATGCTCTCTTCTATGATATCTTATCCTCTGTTGTCTTCTCTTTTTGGGTGATGTTTCTATTTAGATTGCGTTAATTAAACCACATAAAATTGAAAAGAAAGTGTACCTTTGTACAACCTAGTGTTTGATCATCTCTAGTGTATGTGTGTTACTAACTACTAGCAATTTTGGTTTGCGTTTTTATTGAATAATTGAAGCGAATACTTTAAATATACTCAGTCATCATATAAAATGTTCATAAAATGGTGTTTTTTCATAGACTATTTCTACCTGATCTATTAGTCAAGTGTCAAAAGTGATGAGTTGGTCAAAGAATCAACACTATGGTTCTGTGTAATGGTTATTGGCTTATTGCAGATAGAGTTTTATGGGAGTATCTGACCATTACAAGAGATTATAACAAACTTCTGAATAAGCCAAGATTGTGAATTCTGATTTGAAAGATAACAAACCATTGTCGTGATAATTATAAATCATCTTGGTCGAGCGACTGTAGCTGTATATTTCCTCACTCAAGGTTCCATCTCATCTTTGTGTTCGGCACATTTAAAAGCATGTGCAAAAACTAAGGACTTCCACTGACAACAGAAATGAAGTCTATGCATATGAACTTTCATTTAAGCATGAAAGTTTAATAGGAAATATAAATATAAATTTATGTGTATGGTCATAACTAGTATGGACTACAAAAATTGACTGTTTTCAACTAACATGTAAAGCAACTGCATAATGAGCGATTCCTCGATAAATCATGACTAAAAGTGACCGGATGCACACTTAATAACTGCACCTTAAAGAGAAAAAATGAGCTAAAAAGTCTAATTTTTTAACCGCCTAAGATGATTCAATTGCCTCCCCTTCCTCCACGAGCAGATAGGAGTACTTGAATATTGTAACTACCATTATGTGTAACCATAAACTAGTTTTAGTTTCCAACTATTAATTAACTAAATAAACAATGACTGGAATTACATTTAAAATCAAGAACACTTCAAGGTGATTTGTACCAGAAACAAGAAGAGTGGTGTTCATGGTGATTTGTACCAGAAACAAGAAGAGAAGAAAATACAAACAAAATCAAATGTAAAGAAACAAAAGTATAAATGTGTATGGACTAAAATACCCTCGACTACATGACAAAAATCAAACATTGACTTTGGCATTAGTGGTCAAGGGACTAGTTTGGCCTTAAAAACCCAAGTTTTGTACTCCCCACGATGATAAATGCAAGGTTTGTGCCATTGTGATGCTTCTGTACAAGTTTAGGGACCAACGGTGTATTTTAGTCTAATTTTAATATAATGTTGCCCCCTAATGCTCCCTACAACTTATTTTAATCATAATACCATGCTTAATTTGACTAGAATTGGTAAACCATAGAACCTACACACTATACATTGGATAATTGAAATATTGGGGAGACAAGCATGCACTCTTTTTTTTTCCTTCTTTTTTTGGATGATCACACACAAACAAGACATCTCCATGTATTTTTTTTATTAGTAGCCTATTCACTAGCCTATTTATTAAACTAGAATGACCATACATGATTTTTAATACAAAAGTGAAGACAATGATGTTCCCTCATGTTGCATCTCACTACCAAATACCAGCCCAACATGTTCCATAGTATTTTTTTTATTAGTTGCTAGGTTCTAGAGTCTTATTTTAATCCATGTACCATACTTTGAGTTCTATATAAAAGAAAGAGTTACTAGCACATTTGATACATAAATAAAAACTCATAAACTCACTCACACACATATAAGATTCGGCCAAGGGAGAACAACAAGAAGAAAAATTGGATTTTGTTCTTAATAAGTGCTTATTTTTAGCTTATTGGGTATATTAAATAGTAAACAAGTGTTTTGGAGTGTTGGATTGGATACACTAGTGTTCTATTGCATCTCATCTATTAATAATCTCAAGTAAGTCACTAAATTATTTTCATAATCTTTACACAATTTAATTATGTGTATTTTGCATTACAAGTGTTTATTTCAATTTATGCATACACATTAATCACCCTTGTACATGTTTGTAACTTTCTTAAACATATTAAGTTGGTAACTAGTTACTATGTCATAAACTTACATTATTTATGAATGCCTAAGTTTCATAACACTCTTTAAAAAAATGTGGTAGAGCTAGAGTAGTTTTAAAGTGGTTGAAAGTAAATTGGAATGATTTAAAAACTAGAAAATACACTTTGAAACATGTTTATATGAGGCTGTCCCATTTATAAATATAGAAAATAGAATCAATTACAAGAATGTGGTCGCTTGAATGGGTTAAAACGGACATATAACGAAGAAACTACGTTAGTTTTAAGTTGAGTGACGAAAACTAATTTTCTGAAACAAATAAGGCTGTTAGACGACTTTCAAAGGGGTAAAATAGAGTACTACAAGTTAAATAGTGTATCTGAAGTACTAAAAATATGTTAGTATACTTAAATACGAAACCGGGGATATAAAGAACTTAAGAAACGGAGCTAAAACGACCAAGACACGTTGATTTAAAGTTACGACGAAACTAACTATTTTTCCAGCTCAAAAGAGTCAAAATTTTTCTAAGTATCAGGATCAGATTTCTGAGTGACCATGTTCAAGCCGTTTTTCTCATAGATAGAGTTCGTTATTGAAAAATAATATTAGTGACAAAAGTAAAGTAGACATGGCCTAGTTTCCAGAAAGTCCAACCAGTTGTCCACGGAATTATAATGATTGTGCTATGACCTCGTGAACTTGCCCGAAAACTTCCCAAAAACCACGAAAACAGCCCGAGTGCCCAAATTCAAGGCCATTTTTATGTGGGATCGGGTTTGATTGAGCTGGAGTTCAGTTCCAGACTTTTGTAGACCTTGTTCCATAATCCCTAAATCCATTGAGTTGAGTCCCAAATACTAAATAACCGATGTTTTATGACTAGTCTTCTAAGGTCACTTATCCATTTTGACAACTTAGCGAAATATAAAAATTATCGCCGTAAGACCTTATTTTTCTTGTAAATAACTTAAACGACAATAGTAACGCGTTATAATGTGCGTCGGTGATTTTTATTTTTTTTCCACGGTACATATTAACAAGACCACTACACCTTAATTACGAGAAATACTTGTTGAGACATTTAAAGCGTAAATATCGACTATTAATAGAAAACATTGACGTAACTACATTTTCACAACTAAACTCTTATGCAAACATGTACGGGTGATATAACATTTTATAAAACTGCATACATGACATTTTCCGTCGAACCTAAGGCATATTAATTATTTAGGTTGCGGTTAAAGTCACTGAACCTCGATTTCCGTGCATATCATTCCAACTTATATTACTCTACTCAAGGTGAGTTCATAACCCCATTTTTACTATTTTAACTGTTTTATGGACTCCTTAGGAGAGAATACATGCTACCACTACCTTTTATGATCACAATTGCTTGAAAACTTTATGATATGCCTGATTGTTATTATTACCTAAGTCATGCATTTCATTTTCCTTTTGGGCTAGCCGGATAGATAGTTTTTGTGACTAGCCGGATAGATAGCCAAATGCATTACCTATTTTTGTGCTAGCCGGATAGATAGCCTTGTGCTAGCCGGATAGATAGCAAGATACATTATTACTTTCATATAAGTTATACGATACTCAGTTAATGTTTGCATGTCATGAGCTTAGGGCAATAACAACCACTTACGATTTTGGGTGCAACATCGTGCCCCATCCTTTATTGAACTAAAAATCTTGTGATCAACTACTTTATTATTATACTTGTGAATTCACTCAACCATTGTTTTGACTTTTTAACATGTTTTTCAGGATAAAAAGGCAATAGCTAAACTCTGGAGGCGCTTGGGCATTGGCATGACATTATCATAGATGACTCTGATATACATTAGGGACCGCTTTACTTTTTTTGAGCTTATATTCCTCATTATATTTTGAAAGATGTAAACATAAATTTTTATGAAATAAGATTTCTCAAGTTAAACCGTTGTTTTATATCTTGTGTTGTGATATGAATCGAGTAATATCTCAATAACATTTAACTGTAAAACATTTTTTTGGGTGTTACAATATGTAATAAAGATAATCAACAAAAAAAAATTAAAAAAACTTAGACAAAATGTGATAGGCTTAAAAAAGCCCAAACATTAACAACAACAATATCCAAGCCCGCCCAAACATTTATTGAAGCAACCAAGTAACCCTAATAAAATAGTAGTGAATGAGACCATTTCCTTCCTCCCCACGAAAAGAATCATAACCGCCGTGTAGAGAGAGAAAGAAGCAAAAACAAAATGCAGATCTTTGTCAAAACCTTAACCGGGAAAACAATCACACTCGAAGTTGAATCCTCTGATACCATCGACAATGTTAAGGCTAAGATTCAGGACAAAGAAGGTATTAGTCTTTTATTTCTTTCTATACTTTTTTCTTTTATAAAAATATACTGTTTCGTTTACATTTCATAATAATAATTTTTTTTATATAAAAATAGGTATCCCACCAGATCAGCAGAGGTTGATATTTGCTGGAAAACAACTTGAAGATGGCCGTACTCTTGCTGACTACAACATCCAGAAAGGTTCTTCTTTACTTTTTATTTTTTTTTTATTTTTTTTTTATTATTTTTTTTTTTATTTTTTATAATTATGTGTTGTCCGACACTTTTCTTTGTCGGGTGACAAAGAGGTGAAAATATCGGATGAAATTTTTTATTTATTGTTGTTGGTAAATTCATGTGGTTCCATTTATTTTTGTTATATGGTTGTCGGATTATTTGAAGAAACGTGTTAAGTTATTGGTTGGTTAAAGGGGAAATTTTGTTTGTCGGATGTTTTTTTATTGTGTGTCTGGTTATGGGACACTTTTGTCTGTCGGGTGTGGTAACAACTTTGTTGGTTGTCGAAATATTTAAGAATATTGTGTTAAGTATGAATATCAGTGTCGGATCATGTTTGTCGGGTGACAAAGAGGTGTAAAAATGATCGGATGAAAATTTTTATTTATTGTTGTTGGTAAATTCATGTGGTTCGAGTTATTTTTGTTGGTTGTCGAATTATTTGAAGAAATGTGTTAAGTTATTGGTTGCTTAAAGGGGAAATTTTGTTTGTCGGATGTTTTTTTATTCTGTGTCTGGTTATGGGACACTTTTGTCTGTCGGGTGAATTTTTTTTATGTAGATTTCTGGTAACAACTTTGTTGGTTGTCGAAATATTTAAGAATATTGTGTTAAGTATGAATATCAGTGTTGGATCGTGTTTGTCGGGCTACAAAGAGGTGACTAGATATCGGATGAAATGTATTATTTAATAAATTTCTTGTCGGCGTGGTTAGGATATCGGGTATAATGGTTAAACAGATAGCGGATATTAAGGGGTATTGGTGTTCAAAATCACAAGTTATCGATTAATTTATTTGTTGAATAGTTATCGGGTGATTGAAAGTTTATCGCTTCTTTAGTCATTCGTATATCGGTTAGAGCAAGATTGTTTATCGGGAAGAAATTTATTTATTGGACAGTGAACTTGTAACTTACAACAGAATGATTGTAGTTTGTCATTAGTTTATAGTTTCTTATTTTGCATTTTTGTCCAGAGTCGACTCTTCATTTGGTCCTAAGGCTGAGGGGTGGTGGAATAAAACCCCTTAACAAAGTCTATTCTCCTTTCAACCTGGATTTGTCTCAGAAGTACAACCAGCATAAGAAAGTATGCCGCAAGTGAGTTGTTCTCTTTTGCCATATAAGCAATGTTTGTTATATCTCTGTATATCTTCTTTTTTGTATTTCTCTGACACTATTTCGTATGTGGATTTTTGTCATGTATATTATGTAAAAATACTGTGAATATGGTTTATAGCATAATTGTGTAGTAGTAGATTAGTGCCTGATTCCTTGGTCTTCTTTAATTTTGAACACCGAGAGATTATTTGAGCTTCTCGCATCCTGTAAAATTAACGCCAAGAAACTTATTTTAGCCATGTTTAGGTCATTGTTGATCATCTTGTTAACAATGATATGATTTTTTAAGCTGGAATGGATTCTATAATATGTGCTTCTAAAACTTATGTTTATTTTGTATTGTCTAAGTTGATCATTGCCTTATTTGTATTAAATTGCTTTTTGTTAGGTGTTATGCCCGTCTTCCTCTAAGGGCTCTAAACTGCAGGAAGAAGAAGTGTGGCCACAGCAACCAGGTAAGCATTCTTTTAACTTCATTTTGATTGTCTAATCTGTGTTTGATTAGAATATGATTTGATATACTCTATTAGGATCTTCTCTATTACTGTTACTTTCACTGACTAGCTTATTTCAACTCTGTGGTTGCAGCTAAGGCCAAAGACTATGTTCTTGAGCAAATCCCCCAAAGATAAATACTAGTTGCTTGTTTTGGAGAGGAGCAAATTAATGGTGACCAACCTGGGGTGTTTTGTCTGCTAGAGAGGAACTTGTCTTGCTATTTTTAGAACTTCTGCATCTTTTTTTTTTTTGAACTTGTTTTGCTGAATGGTTTGTTTAATTCAAGAAGCATGATATTGTCGGTCTAGAATTTGTGATTGTGGATTTTCCTTGCATAGCTCACTGATCTTTGAAGCTATATGTTTTGAAAGTAAACTTGCTGAATTCTGTGTTTAATTCAAGAAGCATTCTGGATTTGATATTACTATCTTTGTGGTTGGTTGGGGATTTGGTGGATTTTCCTCGCATAGCTCACTGATATTTGTTGCTTTAAGTTAGACATTGTTCTTTTAGCATATAACCCAACTGGGTGCGATGCGGAAGTTGATATGTTAGCTTATTCTCCAGGTTTACACCGATAAGCTTGAAACTTTAGAGGTGATAGAATTGACATGTTGACAAGTTGAAATATTGACCAAGTGAATGGTTAATAACGAGTGTATAGTAACGATGATTTTTGTAGATCGGTCAATTATTAATACACATGAATCTTGGTTCACTTGTGTTACATCATCATTAGCTAATTAGGACAGGTATGCAAAGAATGTCTTATCTTCCTTTTCTTCTTATCTGTCAACCTATTATCGCCGGTGTAACTCTGTTTTTATCAAAAATCCAATGTTAAGATTGAGATCTTCCGCTGCTAGTAGAGAATAGCAGAGGTCTAAAGTCAACAGTACCTTAGAATTTTCCTCAGCTTCAAGCTTCAGTTTCTTACTCTTCAAAAACCTTGGTTCTCCGGGAATACCAGTGCTTCTCTAACAGACTTCACTTTTTTAAGCCTTTCGTCAGCTGAACTTATTACCTCCAAAGCTGATGCCAATCATTTAAGCAACAAACACTTTGTTGAATTAAATATCATATGACGAAATACATTTTTTATACATACCATAAAAACTATGAACACGTTCTCATGTAACTATATGCATTGTTAAGTTTTATACTTTCATAAGGTTCAAAACGCGTCACTTTTTTATCAAGCTTCAGAACGGGCCTATAAAATATAACCTGAATCATCCTATTTTGAACCTAAACAAAAATAGAGGTTCAAAAAGGTAACACTTTTTTTTTTGAACTTCCGATATTAAAGTACATCACTTTTTGATAATACAAAACTTTTTTACTGAACATAACCTAAATCAGCCCATTCATATGTAAATGGGTTGAAATTGCAGCCAGTATAGTATTATACAATGTATTAAAGCTACCACACTAAGAATTCCAAGCCATCTCATCCGACATAGTAAACAAGCGAAGCTAAAGCTCCTTCAACTCAGTCGCTAGAATGGCTTTCTCTGCACGTATTACTCCAGCATGCTGTCAAAATACCAAAAAGATTAGTATACACACGAACAGTTAGAACAGTGACGGAGCTACTAAGGACTTGGGATGGGCCATGGCCTGCCCTGAAATTTTACTCCGTATTAAAAATTCTCTCCATATATAGTAACATGTAAGGTATTCATACCACCAGCTTATTCTTTTGCCCACCCCAAAGTAAAAGTAGTGGCCCGCCGAGATACAAATTAGGAGTTGAATGTGGCATTCTGGCGTTAAATTAAACATAAAAATGTAGGAAGTTTGACCAGCAATAAATAAGCAAAATAATGGAGTATAACCTAATGAACTACACCATTCTTCAATTCTTGATTCTTTTTTACTACTTATAGCTTGAAGATTTTTTGGCCCACCCGACTAAGAAATCCTGGCTTCGTCACTGAGTTAGAAGATTGAATTACACCAGTAAATTACCATATCGTTAGCTTCTTTTTCCCAAACAAGTGCCTGTTTCAGCTCATCAACCTTTTAAAGGATATCTGAGAAACCTCGAATGCCTGAATAAGTGCCCGTTTCAGCTCATAAGTAAACAAAAGCTGGAAATTGGGCTTATAAAAAATAAGCCAAGTCAAATAAGCACATAAGCTTAAACAAACAAACTGTAAGTATTATCACCAAACACCTCACTTTTAAGATGCTTGTTACAACAGCAGCAAACTATCTTCAGAAGTAGCTGTACGTACAATTGATTGTTTGCTTCTTCTTATCTCAAAAAGTAAGCAATTCTCAAAGGAGGTTGAATGATAACTTCTCAGGAGTAGCGGTAACAAATTGATTTGTACTCCGTATTTAGGGCCATTTCACAACTTTAAATAGTCAAAATCTACCAAACACTTGATTATTTGATTATCACAACTTCAAAGAGCAAAAACACCATCTTCTAGAGCCCAATTTGTGCCAAGTGGTTGTGTTATTCCATATTGCATGATCATTTCTAAAATGCAATATAACAATTCCCTAAACTAGAATAAGTGTGCCGATGGGTAGTATATCTATATTTTTCATGTGGTTAATACTAATACTAATCATATGAGAACTTATATTTAGATTGGAGGATGACTTTTGTTGATTTGAGGAATCATGAATGATCGGCTGGTTTACAATGTGCCATGAGTTGTGCCGGTGGTGATCATGGAAGTTCATTCAAGTTGCCCAAAAAATGTACATCATTCAAAACTGTATATGTTCTCTGAGTACTAGTTCTAAACTATAAAATAGCGATCATCAGAGAGTCATCAATTTTGCCATTTGCAAATTAGATAAAGATGATGTTTTCATCTGGTTATGTGTAATCCCTGTAACTCGATTAAACATGATAGTCATATATTTTAGGATTATATAGCTTAAAATTTATAAATAAGGTGCAGGAGACTTTCGTAGTAATTATTAATTTTGATGGTGTTATAGCGATGTACAAATTTGCTCAGTAAAGCTACCCTTCGTTACTCATCAATATACCATGTTTGTCCTTCCAATATGCACTTAGCAAATTAGATTGGAGATTCAAAAAGATGATGAAAGGAAAAAACTGTGAACGGTGAGAGCTAAGAAAATGAACAAGTTTACAAAAACCCCACTGGTTCTGCTTTTTAAATAGAGGTTGCAAATTGACTGATAGGGTAACTGGTCAAAACGGGTGATTTGGGTCGTGTTGGATCATTAACACTAGTCTTTAGTCTTTACCTCATTTTTATTCTTCTTAGCAGTTACGGCTATCACAGACTTATATCAATAATAATATCTCTTTGTTAAAAATAAAACAGTTTAGCATGTTTCATGGTTTTGAATACATTTTGGATGCCTTTTTGACCCATTTTTTAATACAACCCAAATTGACCCATTTGATGGGTAAATATTCTCACGTCTATTTACTGGTAGCTTTGAATAAGTGATCAAGATAAGTGATCAAGATAAGTATAGTGCGTACTGATAAGCAACTTACTTTTTTTTTTTTTTTTTTTTTTTTTTAATATTTTTATCAAAAGTAGAAGTATAGGGACCTAACTGAAAGTTAGAGACATTATCACATGGTTTGTTTTGTGAGGAGATCAATTGTATGCATCCTCACATGAACTCTATATATGTATACATGAACCTCAATGAATGAATAAATCAATTTCATAACATATTTCTCTCTCTCCTTTATTCATTGTTTCATTCATTTAGCATCCTTTCATCATCGGAATCTATTCTCTTCATTAGTTTTCCTTGTGATAGGATTAGAGTTATCGTTGGGTCCTATATCAACCTTGATTCTATTTTAATCATAACACTGGCATTCAGAGCAGTCCATCCTCGGGCGGTTGGATCCTCAAATATAGCTATCACACGGAGTATGGCAGCCAAACGAACGGGAGGTAACGGTGGTTTGGTATTAGATGGTGAAGATTCATCGGTGAACAACCAGAGCATCAACAATCAAACTCGTCCCGACGAATTTCAGGTAATGATTAAGTATGTTTTAGGGGATTATGGTAGACGTATTGAAAATAACGCTCAATTAATTGCTAAAATGAGTGATATGTTGTTAGGGTTATCTACTCAGTTAACTAGTTTTATGAAAAAACAGGGTAGACCAAAGTTAAATAATATTGATGATGAATCAGATGAAGATGATAAGTTAAAGGATATAAGATGTAGTTTAGTAGATCTTATTGGGAATACTCATCCATATTCATCTCGTTTAACAAAAAATGAATTTCCAAGGTTTTGTGGTGATGATATCCAAGGATGGTTGCTTAAGGTTGAACTGTTTTTTAGTTTAGATACGGTTAAAGGAGAATACTAAATTGCCTTTAGCAGTGTTGCATTTAGAGGGGAAAGCTTTACAGTAGCACCAAGGGTACATGACAAACAGAAATCAAGTGACACCTAGTTGGAAGCAATATGTTAAGGACATCACCAGTAGGTTTGGAGCACCTTATGATGATCCTATGGCGGAGTTAATGGAGTTAAAACAAACAGGGTCAGTAACTGAGGTGCACGATAAGTTTGACTGTATTTTGAGCAAACTTCGGTTACCACCTAAATATGCTCTGAGTTGCTTTCTGTTAGTTCTGAATGAGGAGATCAGTGACATGGTTAGGATGTTTAAGCCTAGTACTATACAATAAGCATTTTCATTAGCAAAACTTCACGAGTGTGCCCTGCAAAAACAACAATCCAAACAACAGACAAAGTCACCACTCTTCACTACTCCAAAACCTTACACCTATTCCAACACCAACAATAAACTAAGTTTAACACCAAAACAACCACTATACAACAATAAACCAAACACTCCTTATACCAAACCAAGTTATACGCGAAGAACTCTCACTGCTGCAGAAATGGCTGATATGAGATCTAAGGGTATTTGTTTCTTCTGTGATGAAAAATACTTGGTCACATATTTAAAGGAAATACACCTCATTTTTTTCATTTAGAAGTGGAGGAAGAGGATTGTGAAGAAGAATCAATGACTGAATAACGTGATGCTATAGTAGAATGTCCGAGTGAAGTGACCGAGTTTGCACAAATTTCTGTTAATGCTATATATGTGTGACTGATTACAAAACCATAAGGATCATAGGCCATGTTGGTAACAAGAAGGTTCAAATGTTACTTGATACAGGAAGCTCTCATAATTTCATTGATTATGCATTGGCAGTTAAATTGGGTTGTAAAATGGTCAAGAGAAATCCTATGGGTGTTAGGGTAGCTGATGGTAACAAAATACAATGTGATAATGTGGTCAAAGATTTTATATGTAAGATGCATAGCATTGAATTTACAATTGATTTAATGGTTATGCACTTAGGAGGAAGTGACATGGTTTTGGGCATCAAGTGGTTTATCACATTAAGAAGGGTTAGAGTTATTCTTGGGGTTCTATATCCAACCTTGATTCTATTTTAATCATAACACTTACTTGGCCTCCATGAATGATAGAGAGGCTTGAGAGTCTTGCTAAGTAGGAAAGTGATGAATCGATATGCATAGTCTCAGTTGATGTTGTTCCTAATTCCGGACCACTAGATCAACCATATATACTGCAAGATGTAACACCCCCAAAATATCAACATAGCATCGGAAGGCTAATTTGGGTGTTACTTCAAGGATCACAGTCAATAATCATAGAAAACGACTCAAAAGAGACATTTTAATAAAAGTTATTATCATTCAAGAAAAACTCATAGTTTGTTACAAAACACTTCCAAATAGTTTTCGATGGTACACAAAAGATAGATAATGAGTTTGTGAAAATGATAACTTTATGTTTACACCACGATAAAAAGGTCTTGCAAGCCCACTCCGTGCCATAAAGATGTTCTTCAATTATTACCTGAGATAACATGCTTAAAAGGTCAACAACAATGTTGAGTGAATCCATAGGTTTATAGTTATTCAGTTGAACACAAGAAAGATGATAATTGTAAACCAAACAACACGGGAAACCAAACAACAAAACCATTCACATCCCCATCTCTAATCTGATTTACATACCATACGTAAAAAGTTTACATGTAAAATTTATGAGTTTATGTGTAAAATGTGATTTTATAAGTCTATTACGTAGTTCTTGACTTCTTGTGCTCTTGATTAAATTGTTGTTCTTGATAATTGGTGGAAGGGAATTAGGTTATTATGGAGTTGTTATTGTGTTAATGAAATCATGAAACATTGGTGGAAGGGATTAGGATAGTATGGAGTTGTGATTTGTGGGTAAAAATTAGTGTGTAAGTGGTTATATCTATATCTATAATACTTTATAATGCATTTAGGCCTTCTAAAATTTGAAGGCTTAAAAATTCAGATTTTTTTACTTGCTTATTATGGAAAGAGTTTTTCTAACCAAAAATTCAGATAAGGAGCTCCAATCATGAGATGATATGTGTCACTTCTTAACAAACTCCAGGCCTAACTTCTAACAAACTCCAAACCTAACTCCTAACCACTAAAAATTAAGATAAAGAGCTCCAATTATAAAATGACATGTGTCATTTCTCAACTAAAAATTCATATTTATTTTTAAATTAAAATATCTTTTTATCTATTTATTTTTTTTATAATCTAATTTCACCATATTTTCTAAAATTTTATGCTCTTTAATTTAACATCCATTTTGATATATTTTTATGAGTTTTTAGTTTTTATATTTTTAATGGGTTTATTTTATTTTAATTCAAATTTATACAACTTTAACCTTTATTTCATTTATTTCAATCAATATAATCTTGATTCGTCAAAATCATATACTTTTGGGGTAGTGTTTGACGCGTAAGAGATTGCGAGGGTATTTCTATATGCGGGAATAATGATGTCGCGGGAAAGCTACGGGAAAGTTACGGGTAACCCAAACAAACACTTACAACTAACACATATACATTCGAAGTGTTGTGAAACAAATTCACTAAACGGGTAAGCAAACACATATAACTATACTTATCGCCGCCGTTGTGCGCGGGTACCCGACTAGTATAATTTTACATATATGCTGTTTTTATTTGATAAATACATGAAAATGAGTTATGTTTTTGTAACATTTGACAAAAGCTATAGTTAATTGAGAATGCGCTTTAAATCCTCCAAGTTGGGTTCGTGAGGATCATGCATATAAAGGCACACATGTTGAACCGAAATGTCATACAATAGGGCACTTACAAGACTTCAATAGTAAGTGGGATCCAAAACTGAAGTATCATAGGAAGAAAGTTTAGACTTCGTATCAGCTTTGAGTAAGATAAGGACTTTAAGATGTCGTGTCTGCGTGATAACTACATTCCTCCATTTCAAAACTCAAAACACACCTCACATATCATTGTAACTTGAACTAATGAACATCCTGAAACAAATCTCAACTTTTCTGACCCACACAATGGTGCTTCTACCTCACATGCTCATCTGACCCATTTGTTCACACAAGGATGGATCCGCTACATAATCAACTTAACCAAGTGCTTTGATGCTTCAAAACAATCTAAAGGAGTCTAAAGGTGTTAATCTTCCTCACATGTCTGGTTAATACTCTCTTATTACATCCTTCTCATCTGGCATCTTAGACACTTAGATTATAGATAGTGGGGCTACTAACTATAAATTTGCATTTCACTACACAGAATGCAAGATATACACACTTTAACACATCCAATACTTGTCAATATACCTATAGGATCAATTCACCTTACCCCAAACCTTACACTCAAAGGTGACTATAAGCCTGGCAACAAAGCCCTGGAGGCGAACCCTGGTAGCATTGGCATGGCCCGGGGGACTTAGGTACAATAAGTCCAGCATCACATCATAAGTGCATGATCTAATACTAGACTGAGGGGACTTGATAGCATATCAATATTACAATCCTCTCTATAAAAGGAGAGCAACACACGCTATCACATAAATTTTCACACACTTGGGCAAATACTACTTCACAGCAATGCAGTATATTTTTGTTTAAGTGTTACCCGAGCTTCTTGATCTATATCAATCTCATCGGGTCCTTACTGTTCAACACGGGAAACCAAACAACAAAACCATTCCTATCTACATCTCTAATCCGATTTACATACCATACGTAAACAGTAATCATGTAAAAGTTGTGATTTTATGTGTAAAATGTGATTTTATAAGTCTATTACGTAGTTATTGTGCTCTTTGATTAAATTGTTGTCCTTGATAATTGGTGGAAGGGAATTAGGTTAGTATGGAGCTATTATTGTGTTAATAAAATGATGAAACATTGGTGAAACGGATCAGGATAATATGGAATTGTGATTTATGGGTAAAAATTAGTGTTTAAGTGGTTGTATATAAATTTACATATTAGGCTGTTCTTATTTGATAAATACATGAAAATGAGTTAAGTTTTTGTAACATTTGACAAAAACTATACGTAATGAAGAATGCGCTTTAAAGCCTCAAAGTTCGGTTCGTGACGATCATGCATATAAAGGCACACATGTTGAACCGAAATATCATACAATAGGGCACTCACAAGACTTCAATAGTGAGTGGGACCCGAAACTGAAGTATCAGAGGAAGAAAGTTTAGACTTCGTATCAGCTGGAGTGAGACAAGGACTTTAAGATGTCGTGTCTGCGCGACAAGTACATTCCTCCATTTCAAAACACAAAACACACCTCAGATATCATGGTAACTGGAACTAATGAACATCCTGAAACACATCTCAACTTTTCTGACCCACACAATGGTGCTTCTACCTCACGTGCTCATCTAACCCATTTGTTCACACAAGGATGGATCCGCTGCATAATCAACTTAACCAAATGGTTTGATGCTTCAAAACAATCTAAGGGAGTTTACAGGTGCTAATCTTCCTCACATTTCTGGTTAATACTCTTTTATTGCATGCTTCTCATCTGGCATCTTAAACACTTGGATTATAGATATTGGGGCTACTGACTATATTTGCATTTCACTACACAGAATGCAAGATCCGATACTTTTCAATCTACCAGTAGGATCAATTCACCTTACCCAAAACCTTACGCTCAAAAGGGTCTTTTACGTACCAACCTTCACCTACAGTTTAATCTCAATAAGAATATTTGATGCAGGATTTCCGACCAATATTTAATATTTTTATTTTCTCGTCTACCTAAGGTCTACCTAATGCACTAACGAGTAGTGAACCAGGTCGTGCGTGGTATAAAAAGTGGTAAAGCCGAGGCCGTTTCCAAAAGCTATGTAGATGAGGATCATATTAAGTCTAAGTGTCACTTGTGACCGTTATATGTAATTAAAATAATTAACAAAAGAAATAAAAAAAAACTTAGACAAGATGTGATGGGCTTTAAAAAAAGCCCAAAGATTTTTGACAACAACAATATCCAAGCCCGCCCAAACATTTATTGAAGCAACTACCAACCCTAATAAAATAATGAATGAGACCATTTGCTTCCTTCCCAAGAAAACAATCATAACCGCCGGCCGTTTAGAGAGAAAGAAGCAAAACAAAATGCAGATCTTCGTGAAAACTTTGACCGGGAAGACCATAACCCTTGAAGTTGAATCATCAGACACCATCGATAATGTTAAGGCAAAGATTCAGGACAAAGAAGGTATTTCTTTTATAAAAATATATTGTTTCGTTTTTTATGTTCAGTTGATAACAATAGTTTTTTTTTTTTTAAATAAAAACAGGTATCCCACCAGATCAGCAGAGGTTGATATTTGCTGGAAAACAACTTGAAGATGGCCGTACTCTTGCTGACTATAACATCCAGAAAGGTTCTTCTTTACTTCTTTTTTTTTTTTTTTTTTATTATTTTTTTTTATTTATTATAATTATGTGTTGTCCGACACTTTTCTTTGTCGGGTGACAAAGAGGTGAAAATATCGGATGAAATTTTTTATTTATTGTTGTTGGTAAATTCATGTGGTTTGAGTTATTTTTGTTATATGGTTGTTGGATTATTTGAAGAAACGTGTTAAGTTATTG
The DNA here is from genome assembly GCA_019973895.1 of Chrysanthemum seticuspe. Lineage (NCBI taxonomy): Eukaryota > Viridiplantae > Streptophyta > Magnoliopsida > Asterales > Asteraceae > Chrysanthemum > Chrysanthemum seticuspe. The sequence goes on from BPTQ01000007.1 coordinate 117,464,175, forward strand.
GTTGATTAAAGGGGAAATTTTGTTTGCCGGATGTTTTTTTATTGTGTGTCTGGTTATGGGACATTTTTGTCTGTCGGGTGTGGTAACAACTTTGTTGGTTGTCGAAATATTTATGAAAATTGTGTTAAGTATGAATATCAGTGTCGGATCGTGTTTGTCGGGTGACAAAGAGGTGTAAAAATGATCGGATGAAAATTTTTATTTATTGTTGTTGGTAAATTCATGTGGTTTGAGTTATTTTTGTTATATGGTTGTTGGATTATTTGAAGAAACGTGTTAAGTTATTGGTTGATTAAAGGGGAAATTTTGTTTGTCGGATGTTTTTTTATTGTGTGTCTGGTTATGGGACACTTTTGTCTGTCGGGTGAAATTTTTTATTTAGATTTCTGGTAACAAATTTGTTGGTTGTCGAAATATTTAAGATTATTGTGTTAAGTATGAATATCAGTGTTGGATCGTGTTTGTCGGGTTACAAAGAGGTGACTAGATATCGGATGAAATGTATTATTTAATAAATTTCTTGTCGGCTAATTGTTGGTGTGGTTAGGATATCGGGTATAATGGTTAAACAGATATCGGGGATACTTAGGGGGGTATTGGTGTTCAAAATCACAAGTTATCTATTAATTTATTTGTTGACTAGTTATCGGGTTATTGAAAGTTAAAGTCATTCGTATATCGGTTAGAGCAAGATTGTTTATCGTGAAGAAATTTATTTAGGACAGTGAAACTTGTAACTTACAACAGAATGGTTGTTGATTAGTTTATTATTTAAAACTGCAGTTTGACATTAGTTTATTATAATTTACAATGGAACATCAATTTGTTGTATAAAATTTGTTATGTTTGCTGATGTGGTTTTGATGTGAATTTGTGATTTACTAGTGACTTTTTACCATAAATTTAAGTTGATTTAGGAGTTTGTGCTAATTCTCGTTGTTTATACTAAAATCAAATCAAACACATGTTGCAATTCAGTTTTTATTATAATTTTAAAACCTAGTTTTGATGGTATATTCGGTTGGATTCTGATGGTATTTCATTATCATGCTCTGTTGTTTAGTTTCTTATTTTGCATTTTTGTCCAGAGTCTACTCTTCATTTGGTATTGAGGCTGAGGGGTGGTGGAATAAATCACCCTAGCAAATCCTATAATCCTTTCAACCTGGATTTGGGTCAGAAGCAAAATCAACACAAGAAAGTTTGCCGCAAGTGAGTTGTTCTCTTTTGCCATATCAGCAATGTTTATTATATCTCTATATATTCTTTTTTTGTATTTGGCTTACACTATTTCGTATGTGGATTTCTCTGATGTATCTTATCTAAAATAACTGTGAATATGGTTTATAACATAATTCTGTAGTAGTAGATTAGTGCCTGATTCCTGGGTCTTCTTTAATTTTGAACACCAACAGATTATTTGAGCAATTGAGCTTCTGGGCATCTTGTAAAATGATATGATTTTATAAGCTTGAATGGGTTCTATAATATGTGCTTCTAAAACTTATGTTTATTTTGTGTATTGTCTAAGTTAATCATTACCTTATTTGTATAAAATTGCTTGTTGTTAGGTGCTATGCCCGTCTTCCCCCGAGAGCTCTAAACTGCAGGAAGAAGTGTGGCCACAGCAACCAGGTAAACGTTCTTTTAACTTCATTTTGATTGTCTAAAGTGTGTTTGATTTAGAATATAATTTGATGTATTTTATTAAGATCTTCTCTATTACTGTTACTTTCAACTGACTATCTTATTATAACTTTGTGGTTGCAGTTAAGGCCAAAGACTATGTTCATGAAAAACATGTCCAAGAATAAGAATTAGTAGTTGCTTGTTTTGGAGAGGAGCAAATTAATGGTGACCAATCTGGGGTGTTTTGTCTGCTAGAGAGAGGATCTTGTCTTGTTATTTTTAGAACTTCTGCATTTTTTTTAGTCACTTTTGTCTTTAACTACCTATGAAAGTAGACTTGCTGAATTGTTTGTTTAATTCAAGAAGCATTCTTGATTTGATATTGTTAGTCTATTTTTGTGTTTGGGGATGCTGTGGATTTTCCTTGCGTAATCAATTCTCTGATCTTTGAAGCTTAATATTTTGCTTTAAGTTAGACATTGTTCTTTTAGTATAAAACCCAAGTGGTTAGTGATGAGGAAGTTGAAATTTCACCTTATCCTTAGGACAGGTTTACTCCAATGATGGTATATAACTAGCTTAAATTTTAGAGGTGACAAAATTGTCATGTTGACAAGGTAACCAAATGAATGGTGAATAGTGAGCGTATTGTGTTACATGTTCAGATACTTGTATCTGTCTATGATAGTAGCGAGGATTTTAATAGATCTTCAGTGATAGGTATGCAAAGAATGTGTCATATCTTTCTTTTCTTTTACCTGTCAAGTTGTAATCAAGGGTGTGAAGAACTGTGTTTTGTTTTTATCAAAAATCCAATGTTAAAATTGAGATCTTCCGCTGCTCTACTTGTGGAAACTAACTAGTTTTGATCAGTCCTAAATCTTTTTCCAATAACGAAAGAATCACCCCCATATGGATGCTTCAGTGATAGGTATGCAAAGAATGTGTCATATCTTTCTTTTCTTTTACCTGTCAAGTTGTAATCAAGGGTGTGAAGAACTGTGTTTTGTTTTTATCAAAAATCCAATGTTAAAATTGAGATCTTCCGCTGCTCTACTTGTGGAAACTAACTAGTTTTGATCAGTCCTAAATCTTTTTCCAATAACGAAAGAATCACCCCCATATGGATGCAATCGAGAAAGGCTTCAGTCTTTAGAGATATGATTTCAATAGAATTCCATATTTTACCATAAAAACACCAGTCTTTAGAGGCATTGTATTTGCGGACTCCAAAGTTAGATGTTTGTTTGAACAAGTGAGACAAGCCTTGGAGTCATAATCTCCATCAGCATCTGTGGTTGATCCCTGTAGATCCAGTGTCCGGAATTGGGTACAACATCAACCGAGACTTTGCCTATGGATTCATCACTTTTACGCTCCACAAGACTCTCAAGCCTCTCTACCACATTCGGGTCCCAGTTCTCAGTACGCACTATAGCTATCTCCATATCTTTTGGAGGATGCTCTAGCAATGGCCAGTTATCTGCATCCCTAATTCAACCAATAACCAAAGCTATCAGTAAAATATAGATGTGACAGTATTGACCCAATGAATGGGTCAATTTGGGTTATGTGATGGGTTAAGCTGAAATAAACTAACTAAAAAGAAACAAGTCAAAAGGCATCTGAAATGTGTTTAAATCCATGAAACCTCCTAAACTGTTTTTATATTTTAACAAAGAGATTATTATCGTAATAGTTTCGTTATAGCTGTAACTAAAAAAATTGAACCAATTGTGTTTTCGGTAACTTGTTCATTTGTTAACTCTCACCACCCACAGTTTTTACCTTCATCTCTGTGAACGTGAAACATCCCAATCTAATTTGCTAACTGCATACTGCATATTAGAAGGGCAAACATGGTACTACATATATTAATAAGTAATGAAGGGTAGCTTTATCGAGCAGACGTGTACATCTCTATAACACCATCAACATAAAAAGATAACAACTCATGTTCTCCTGACTTCTTTAGACTGCTACTAACCCAGTCTGCTATGGACTTTGAAACCCAAGATTAATCACATAATCAGCCAGCCACCTAAAATGACAAATTGTCCAAAATAAACCTTATATGTAGACTTCAATACAAAATAATACTGTAAATAAATAACATATCCAGGAAAGGAAACAAGCTCTATACTCTTTTGACGGGATTGGTGTAGGTGGAGTCTTCAGTGAATACAATGCTTCCTCAATTTCATCATAACTACTTCTGTTTTCAGGTGTTCCTGAGACAACATCCAGGACCCACACTTGTTTAGCTTTAACAAAGTTTTCATCTTAAGTTCGAGTTCAAAACGAGACATCTTGCATACATGTATCATAATAAAAAACTAATGTGAATTTACTTGTTTAGGAAGCTGTTTGGAATCACCATAGTCACCCTGAGCACTACTTAAAGCATATTGCAAGACCACCTTGCCCCCCAGAGAATGCCCAACTACAACATCAGGCCAGCCCCTGTCCAGATATTTAACAAGATTTTCTATATCTCTTGCAGTATTCTCAACGTCATAGAGGTGGTAATAAACCTTGTATATCAGTTGATCTTCCGTGGTTCCTCAAATCCACATTAACCATCCTCCAATCTGCTTACAAACTAGAGATGTTACAAGCGTATCTCAATGTAGTTTTTGTAATGTTTTTGAAGAATGGACATTTGACAGTCATGTCCAGTCCAATTCCAATAAACAATGAGTTTTAAGTACAACTATATATAAATACACTGAACCCGAAAAGAAAAGAAAAAAACGTGTATCATCAACTGAACCTGTAGAGGCATGAGAAGTAGAGAGATTTGAAGCGAGAGAGTGAGCCAAATCTGCAAAGTCATTTCCACAGCCTAGTAACCCATGTATCAGAAAAATCGTCAAAGTGGATAACAGTGATAAGGATGATGATGAACTCGTAAACTCATCATATGCAATCACAGCCATATTCAAGGATAGAATGTGGTACTTATTCTTGTCTTTGTTATTACAAGAGGATATAACTTGGCTATTTTTGTTTCTAAGGGATGTCTGCCATGTGTTTACAGATCCGATATCTTACTTTTTATTGTATAGAAACTACTTAATGACCCGTTTAATACACGGGCAGTCTAAATTTACTTCATTAAGTTTTAATTTAAAGTTGATCATCTCTTGTTGTTAGTTTAGACAATATGTCAAGTATTCGCATAGGTTAGGTTACTAACTTTACTAGCGTTCATTCTTATGTAAAGTCATCAAATGCAATCACAGACATATTCAAGGATAAAGATTGGTACTCATGAGTGGCCATAATTTATGTTGATACTCATTCTTGTCTTTGTTATCATCAACTCTACCTACCTGAATGTGACTTGACTAATTTTCACAAAACAACCTTTAATATTTCCCTCGCAGTAAAATAAACACACATTATACACAGGGCCGGTCCTAAGATTTCCGCTACCGTGAGCGAGACAATAAAAAATGCCCCCATCAAATATTTTTTTTAGACTTCTGCATCTCTTTTAGTCACTTTTCTCTTTAACTACCTATGAAAATAAACTTGCTGAATTGTTTGTTGATCATCATTAGCTAATTAGGACATGTATGCAAAGAATGTCTTATCTTCCTTTTCTTCTTATTTGCCAACCTATTATCGACGGTGTAACTCTGTTTTTATCACAAATCCAATGTTAAGATTAAGATCTTCCGCTGCTAGTAGAGAAGCAAACTATGCATAATTAACCACCACCTCTAGTTTCAATGTTATCAAGCACAAAAGAGGTCTAAAGTCAACAGTACCTTTGAATTTTCCTCAGCTTCAAGCTTGAGTTTCTTAGACTCTTCAAAAAACTTGGTTCTCCTTGAATACCAGTGCTTCTCTAACAGACTTCACTTTTTTAAGCCTTTCCTCAGCCGCATTGATTACCTCCAAAGTTGATGCCAATCGTTTAAGCAACTAACACTTTATGATTGAATATCATATGACAAAATACATTTTTTTTTTAAAAATAAATACAGAATAAATACCATAAAAACTATGAGCACGTTCTCATATGTAACTATATGCATTGTTAACTTTTATAATTTCATTAAGGCTCAAAACGCGTCACTTTTTTTTGTCAAGCTTCAGAACGGGTCTATAAAATATCACCCGAATCATCCCATTTTGAACCTTAACAAAAATAGAGGTTCAAAAGGGTAACTTTTTTTTTGAACATCCGGTATTAAAGTACATCACTTTTTGTCCAAAATTTATATTATTTATAAGAGTAGCAGGTCAAATATGATTACATTATAACATTACATTATTTTGATAATACAAAAGTTTTTTACTGAACATAACCTAAATCAACCCATTCATAGGTAAATGAGTTGAAATTGCAGCCTGTATAGTATAGTATTATACAATGTATTAAAGCTACCACACTAAGAATTCCAAGCGATCTCATCTGACATAGTAAACAAGCGAAGCTGAAGCTTCTTCAACTCAGTCGCTAGAATGGCTTTCTTTGCACATATTTCTCCAGCATGCTGTCAAAATACCAAAAAGATTAGTATACACACGAACAGTTAGAAGATCGAAGTACACCAGTAAATTACCATATCGTTAGCTTTTTTTTTTTTTTTTTTTTTTTTCCAAACAAGTGCCTGTTTCAGCTCATCAACTTTTCAAAGGATATCTAAGCAACCTCGAGTGCCCGAATAAGTGCCCGTTTCAGCTCATAAGTAAACATAAGCTGGAAAAATGGGCTTACAAAAAAAATAAGCCAAGTCAAATACGCACATAAGCTTGAATAAACTAACCATAAGTATTATCACCAAACACCTCACTTATAAGATGCTTGTTACAAAACTTTACTCATAGTGCTCGGTAGTTTATTTGAAACAGCCCGAATGAATAAATGTGTGTCGCTGATGAATTAATAATGTGCTTGGTAGTTTAATTGAGTTTATTTTGTGTATTGTTCTCTTTGATCATTTCCCTATATGTAACTAGTTTTCTTAAGCTAGATGTTATGCTCGTCTGCACCCAAGGGCTGTAAACTGCAGGAAGAAAAAGTGCGGCCATAGCAACCAAGTACTAAGTCTCTCATTATGAATATGAATGCAAATTAGAATGCTTTAAAAGTCCTTATTTTGATTAGTCTAACTATTTTTCCTTTTTGGTTACAGCTAAGGAAAAAGAAGATACTTTTTGGTAACCGTGCGAGCAAATAAAGACCTAGGAGTGGTTTTGAATGGAGAGGAACTTGTTTTGTTATTTTTAGAACTTCTGCATCTTTTTAAGTCATTTTTTGGTTTTCAACTACCAATAAAAGTAAACTTGCTGAATTGTTTGTTTAATTCAAAAAGGACCACTAGTTTCATTTTCTCCCTTTTCCTCTGAAGAGGCATTGGATTTGCGGATACCCCTTGCATACATGGCTGATCTACAGGCATTCTGGCACGAAGTTTAGTATGTTCTTATCTGTTTGTCAGTATTGTAGTTCTACAGGCATTCTGGCACGAAGTTTGTGTTGTCAAATATATGACATAGAAAGACATGTACATTGTGTTGTCAAACATATAACATGCAGGGGACTTTATTGAGCAGTTAAGGTATATGATCAAAGAGATTCTTGATAAATCTTTTGACAAATTGGCACAAAGTTTTGGTTCACTTGTATCGTCATACGGTACATGCTAAATTGTTGAATTCCATTGTTTACGTGACCATGCCTTGAGGGACGCCTCCATTAGAAAGATCCACTTGAGGGCGTGATGATCACAATTCACAGTTGTCTCACTACAGATTGTAATCTTTGATTGGGGTCCTTTTCTTACTAGTAGAGAGTTGCGCCTCCCATTAAGGACAACACTGGAATGTTATTGCTACAAAAACATGGCCCGGCCTGCCATTACTTGATCGAACCAAGCAGGTTTGGGTTAAGTCTACCCAATTGGCTTTAGAACACTAATTTACAAGGTTCAGCTTGCGGAAGTGTTTTTCTGATGTTAATTTTGATGAGATGTTTAGGCACAAATGTGTTGAGTTTATGATATATAAAATACAATAAAACATAAAGATATCAAGAGTACACAGCGGAAGACTAAAGATCATAACAAATAAATTAATTAACTGAAAGTATGCGTAACGTACCTCTTGCGAATGTCAAATCCCTCGAGCAAAGCAAAACAACCCTCGAGCAAAGCAAAACAAAGAAGTACTTATTGGTGTAAGAATAATGTCTTACAACCACGTTCTTGTACACACGAATTAACCAAACGAATCAAGCGATTGCTAGATCTAACACAAGTCCTCGTTTAAGAAAAACGAAACCAAACTCCCTTACTTGGGGTGTTCGGCCGAATATTAGACTAGAGAGAGGAGAGGAGAGATCTAGGGTTAATTCAATGCACAAGTGTTTGAAACCCTAGAACCTATCCCTCTTTATATACTAGTAGGTAAACTTAGAGAACAAGTTAGGGAATTAGGCCTTGGAGAGGCCCTATGGCCGGCCACTATTGAAAGCCCAAAGCCCAACCCATAACTTTTCCAAGTTTTCCATTTCTAGTCCTTTCTCTTTTCATTTAACGGTCGTTAGTCATTTTTCCGTTAAATACTTAACGATCGTTAACCGGACTTAATGTGTAATAATTAATCGTAAACATAAACATTAATTATTTACTTTAATTCTCATTCGCTAATGTGTGCAATCCCGTGGTCACGAGTTCGAATCCGGACATTCACATGTTTGTAAATATATACATTTCCAACAGCTCCCACTTGGATATGTTTACAAAACGTGAAATGACATTGGTTAGCGTCTAGCAACACGCCAATGCCCCCAGTACAACTCGTGTATGGTTTTCTGGAGAAAAACCAAGTTTGATGATTCATCATCATATTCATCCTTTTGTTTCTAATACCATGTTAATAAGAATATGGATCTCACTCATTTCTTAATTAACTATTCTGTTTCTCGCTTTATATGATTTATTAAGATTACCAATTCTTCTGAACAGAAGACCTTGGGTATGGCCATACAAACATCTTAACAATCCTACGAGGGGCCCAGTAGTATTATACTTCAAAATAAATTTGAAGGAAACAAATCCCATTTTGACTACAAGCAGGATTCATAAATTTCGCAACACTTCTGAAAACAACCCTTATAACTACCAGTTACGTATAGCGTTAGATTGCTTCACAAAAATGCACTACATCCATGACATATCTCTTGTATCTCAAGTCAGAGGATAAATATCCATGATATACTTAATGACAAAGATCCATAAAGTATTATCATGCGGGTGGGATAAGTCCTATATTCAATTCATTGAATATCATCTGAAATTAGTCATGCTACGCATCAATATACTTTCAAGTATATTCTAACTAATACTCAGATTTGTCTTAATTCAATATCATTCCATGTTATTGATCGACAACGGACTATTTAGAATAACTTAAGTTATTCAAGGATTTAAACATGCAAATACAGGACACAATATTATAAATGAAATTAAACGTATACCGTACTTTAATTCATTATAAATAATAATTGTTTAACATCCTTTATCCAAATACTAAATAGATCAACGCATGATAATTCTTAGTTAATGAATTTTGCCTCAAGTCATGATAATCATACTTGTTGACAGGGCATAATTTCAACTAACTTTGATCTATAGGAATTTTGAGAATACTTATTTCAAGAATTCAATAAGTGAATTTCTTGTATATGTTTACACATATCTTGATATTGTCATATCATTCCATAAGGTGCGTGATAACCTGAACCACCCTTTTATGACAATCATCCTTCAACACTTAAAGTTTAAAGTATTCTTTATTCTTTAATATATAATGCAACTATGCTCTTAATTGAGCATAACTAGTCAACATGGTCATCACCAACGATACCATGACTAGAATTGAGTGTCATCTCAATTATACCAGCATCATTGTGTACAACAATATGCTCTTTAAACATCCGTAAACTTTGAATATTTATTTGTTTGGTGTCATACAAACCTCAAGTTTGTTGACTATGACAATTACAACAATTTGTTGTATAGAATCTGGGAGCAACTCCAGCCTGTGGAATGCAATTCTAAATCCAAACATAAATATTACAATGTTGTTAAATCATCTTGTAATCAAGCATGATACAACAACCTTATACACAACATGATGTTCATGATGAATCTTCAAGTTAGACTTTAAGATCTCATTCATATACTATCTTGTCAAAGATATGTACTCATCATGTTCTATTAGACTCATTTATTTTACGGCATATGTTTATAATAATAAACATATATATTCCAAGGTTATGAATTTTATTTTCCAAATCTTACAAACGAAGTTTCATTCTCAACTAAAACTTAATTTAGGTGGAATGTAGTTGCCCATACAACATATAAGATTTCCATGTACCATTATCTTGAGCCGGGAATATATCTCATCGGTGTGGAACTTTCACGCGCTTCAAATGTTTGTCCAAACATCTTGAATGAAAGTCCGATGGAGATTGTTTCTTCCACTTTGCTTCCCCATGAACGAATGAATTCGGGGTCGAGTCAAGCTAGCGACTCGGTAATCAAAAACAGTAGTTAAACATGGGTTTTCACCCGTGTGTACCACCCTAGTGTGGGGGAGTTGCCCCCCACTGTTGTATATAAGTTTTCTAACATCAAAAAAAAAAAAAAAAAAAAAAAAAGGCCGTAGTATTTCCCTTTTACGTTCTATGTTTCGGCATAACCGCCGGTACTTTGAATATTGAGGGCAATATTCATTTCTAGTGTGGGGGGGGAATTCTCACGAATTTTATCATGTATTATACCACCCAATTCCCCCATTTTTGGCCAAAATTTTATTTTGGAGTAAGTGTTTTACACTTACTCAGCTTATGGTTATCAGTCCGCCATGTCTAATAAACAGAAGGATTGGCTAATCCAGGAGCAAACGGCTCTTGGTAAAGATATCTCAAATCCGTTGACGGCTTGCAATTTGCCCAAAATTGTATGGTATTCAGCTCACCATATCTTTAATTAGTGAAGAGTTGGCTAGCCCGCAAGTTTATGGCTTGTGGTAAAGGCAGTGGAAAAACCATAATTGGTAATCAGCTCACCAAAGATAATATTGATAATTTATCTAAGAGTTGGCTAGTCCAGAAGCAAACGGCTACTGGTAAAGACAAATCAAATCCGTTGAAAGCTGGTGGTTTGCTCAAAATCACATGGTTATCGGTGTACCATAGTTCTTACTTGAACTGAAACATTTGGCTACTCCAGAAGTAATGGCTTTTGGTAAAGAGATGAAATCCATTAATTTTTCTCAAAACATTGCTAGGGACTAGCAATATCTTAGTGTGGGGGATTGATGAGTGTCTAAATACTCATCATTTTTTATCAATTAAACTGCAAAAACATTTGAAAACACTTAGAAATGCATCAAAATGATAAAAATATCACAAATAAGTGTTTTATGTGTTTTAAATGCAAAAATATCAAAATCTGGTGAAAAACGTATCAAGTTTGCATAATTGGCAGTTTTAGTCCCCCAAGTTTCAAAAGTTGTCAAAAACAGTCCCTGGTAAATCAAAATAAAGAAAAATATCATTTCAAGTCCCTAGGGATTCATGAGTTGTCAAAATTGGTCCTTGAAATTTAAAATTGCAAAATTACAACTTAGGTCCCTAAACTTTGAAAATTGTCACAAATAGTCCTTTGAAAGTTTGAAAATGTCAACAATGGTCCTTGTGCTATTGAAACTTGTCAAAAGTGACCCTTGAAACAACTTTGAGAAAATGGCAGGATTGGTCCTTCAATTTGGCAGAATTGCAAAACAAGTCCTTGTTATTAAAACCAAACCTATTGACCCCTTTGGACTTGACCCCCTGCCATATACCCATTTTGAACCCCTGCCATTACCCTTTTTGGACCCCAAGTCAACACCCAGTCAAATATATACTCCTTTTCCCTCCAAGTCACGGGTTACCATCTCCATCATCATGCCTATACCTGCAACTCCACCCTACTCCACGCTTTGTTCCCCCTCCAAGCACCTAACAGCCAAACGCATTTAATGCAACCCTCCCCTGTCCAAGTTATCAGTCCCACCGGCATAAAACCGTTTTCCCGCCAAAATGCAATCAATGGCCAAAATCTTCTCAAGTGATCCAATGGCCTAAAATGAAAGTGGGATTTACTCAGAAGTCAAGTGGGAGCAATATTGGTGTATAAAAAGGAAGAAAGAGGAGGAGAGAAAGAGGAGTCTTTAGTTAGTTTTTAGTCAGTTTTTTTTGTTTTAATTTAGTTCTTAGTTTTAGTTTAGAAACTGGAGTTCTAGCTCCATTTTTACTTTTCTTGCAATTTAAATTAAATGTAATTTTTCTCTCAGTGAATGCAATTTAACTCCTGTTTTAATTCCAGTATTTGAATTTCGTGCAATTTTATTATTATTTTTTTTGTTAAGTTCTTCAATCACAAATTGCTTTGAGTTTGAATGTTCACATGTTATGATTCTTAAACTGTTTAGTTACGTTAGTTTAGTTATAACAATGAAGTTTTCATAAACCATTGAACAAACTTTGATTTAAGTCAGTTTACTAAACCCTTTATTGTTTTTACATGAGTGTTTGGCACTCGTTGGTTTTAGATTCTAAGTTAGTTTTTGAAATCCTGGTTCTGTCATATCTATTCCACACGTGTGAATTCAGTAGTTTTGAGGACAGTTCAGTATCAATTTCTAGTTTCTGAAGTAGTTGAGTCGATTTTTATCAAGGGGTTGTGTAGCACCACTTGCCAAGGCCGAATGTTTTTGTTTAAGTTTAAGTAGTGTTGATCCAAGTCAACATGTGAAAATTCTGCCCAAATAAGCTCTTTCGGCCTGTTTTGGCTTACAGAAAGCTGCAACAGCAGCACAGCAGCCTGCTCCTTTTTAGTTGCTTATCAGGTATGTTCTCTCAGCTTATTTAGGCTTATGCTCATTAGTATAAATAGATTAGTTTAGCTTTTAGTTTATTAGTGCTTATTTCTAGGCTTTAATTGCTTATTTCCCTTTTTAGTTGGTGCATCTTCGGTTGTTTTTCGCTTGTTTTAAGTTTATAGTAAGCTGTTACAGCTTGTTCATTGCTTGATCGACCAAAGAAAGTGGTGAAGGGGTGTTTGGTTGTGCTGTCCCAAACAGCAGCTTATGGTGTTTGTTTTGTGACTGTTCCAAACAGCCCCTTAAGTCTTTATTGTAGCTTATGTTACTTAAACCAAACAGCCCCTTTGTAGCAGCAACCAAACAGCCCCTTAGTCCTTTTTAGCCAAACACCCCGTTAGAAGTGTTATCTGATTTTCCTTCCTGTTTTTCTATGCGTTATATCAGTTGGTAGTTTTACTTTTTGTGTAAAAGTGTTGTTTGTTCTCATTTTCAAGTGGCAAGAAAGAAAAAAGAAAAAAATAGAGAAACAGAGGAGCAGGGATTTGAACCCACGACCTCCAGCCAAAGTACCCACAAGCCTATAAGACAACCAACTGCTCTACTGAGTTCTTTGTGTAATCTTTTACTAAGCTGTGGTCTTAAAGAATATGTAGTGTTAAGTTTAAAATTAAAAAGCATCAAAAAGGAAGAGGCAGGTTTCGAACCTGTGACCTCTTCCCTTTTTCACTCAACACGCCAACACCTTACCATCTCGCCCTTGGGTCTTTAGCGTAATCTTTTGCACCTTAATTCCTTTTATACCGTTTTTTGTACTTAGAGCTTATTGTCCATTTAGCTTTTTACCAGCTTATTCTAATAAGCTGTGTGTCCCATTTTATTTTTCCTAGGCTTATGATAGTATCTAGTATTTTTATAAAAAATTTCAGAATTTTCCAAAAGGTTTTAGTATTTTTAATTAATTAATTAGTTTAAAATAGTATTTAATTCATAATAAAAAATATAAAAGTCAAAAAAATATAAATCTTTTTTCTAAAATTTTCTTTTGTCATATAGTAAGTAATAAAATTGTTTTTACACTCGTAGGACTTTTATCTCACAAATTTTACGTTTTTACTTGCGCACTCGCGTAATTCTTACATATAACGTGCGTTTTCATGTAATTCTCACGTTTTTAGGTAATTTAGGTTTACGTTTTAATTAAAATAGTTTATTTAAGTTAATTTGTTTTATAAATCATAGAAAAACATCATTTTGCAAATAGTGATAGCGTTTATTTAATATATTTTATCTTTTTAATTTTCTTTAATTTGCATTTAAGCCCCTGTAATTTATAAACTTTCTCTTTAGGTATAATTATTTACAATCATATCTCTTTTTCCGTTCAAATCCTCTCGATCACTATTCGTCTGATTATTCTCGCACAGCTCGTTGGGACATAACGACCCGGGGAAACACTATACTCTCCTGATCTTCATTGCATTTGTTTCCAGACTGTTTTAAGTTTGTTACGGTTGGCCATTCACAAGTGGTCGGCTTGAGTGATAAAACTTGACCGTCTGGGAGCGAATCAATTATTAACGATCATATTAAGTATTAACTCATAAGATAACTAAAACAAAGCAAACTATTTGCAAGTTAGTTCATGAGACAAAGGATTTGAAGATCGATGATGATATGACGTTGGAAAACTAGTTCAACTATAGACTTTATTTAGTTACATGCTCCCCTTAATTTTCTAGGTATTGTTACATGCATAGCCTTCACAGATGACACTTGTTTGGCAATCAAGAATCATAAATTAACTACCGAACAGGTACCGTATTTTTTTATTAGTATTAAGGAGGCCAAAGAGTAATAGCTAAGTTGCTAACAGTCATTGAAAGTCTTATAAAGATTGATTAAGGCTTTCTTATGGGTATTAATACTCACACCACAACTTTTTATACTTTCACCACAATCTGTGCATTACAGTGTTGTACAGTGTGCTATACAGCTTGTACAAAATGCCATAACTATCAAATAAAATGGTGTGAGTATCAACACCCCTTTCTTATAGTGTAAAACACATGTGTCTTTAATTTAATAGATATTTGACTCTTCCTTTACTTTTTCAGATTTTCATGCTTTGATATAGGTTAGAATTATATCGTTATCATTCTAAAATGTTATAGCGGCCCTCTTTAACTTTAAATTCTGGCTCCGCCCCTGATTAGAGATGATCCCTCATAAACTTCATTCATTGTATTATGACCATTTCATAATACACACGTACATACTTGATCTATGTGAGCATTACCCCGACTACAAGATCATCATATCTTTTCACGAGGTTCTCAACAATCATTAACGGGAAACCGAACATATGATCAATCCTTCACACCTCATACTTATTACGTAAAGAATATTTTACGTAAACATGGAGCCATCCACGAGACTCTTGATACAAAAAGTCACATAATCTTTGTTTCCAACTGTTTGTTTTCATTTCATCCAGCTTTCATCTCTTGTTCTTGTTAAGGAGTTTTTCATAAACTCTTCTTTCAAAAAAAGAAAGAAACAAAACGACAATGATCAAACTCAACAACAAAAAAACACAAAAAACAAAGTTTGTAGTAGTTGGGACTGGTCTAGGTCAATAATCTGACTTAAGAGAAGCCAGATCTAAGGGTCGTAAAGAACGTGGTAGGAAGTGTGGGGTTATAGCCTGGGACACGTGCGGAAGAACGGTGGTGAATGGAAGAAGAATGTGCAACACAATGTTTCGTGACAGTTCCTTCTTATAGGGGTCTGAAGTGTTGGCCCAATTTCACGGATCTTTAATCAACGATATACCAAAATATGAAATAATCTCTATTTTCTATAAGTCTGTCATAGTTGTAATCGTTACATGTTCTAATCTATAAATACATATCGAAAAGGTACATGTGAACCGTTGTGATGGTTCATGATATGGCAGTTATGTTTGTAACTGTCATATAACTGTTTATGTAACTGTCTAAGTTGACTTTGTAGAGTATGACTTTAGCTGTTTGACTTTTGTTGACCGGTTCGTTTGTCGGTTGAGATGGGTCGATTGGTGATTAACCCAATATTCTCCCCCTTAATCACAATCGTTGCGACGTAGATCTTTAAGTCTTTTGTAGTCGTTTCACATAACTCCATTTTGCTTCCTTTAACATTCGCTGCAACATTGATCGACTTTTAGAATCTTCTGCACTCCCTATTGTCTTCTGCATTCTCTGCTATTTCTGCATTCCCTGCGGTGTCTGCACTCTCTGCGATTTCTACACTCTCTGCGTTTTTTGCACTCTCTGTTGTTTTAGCACTCTCTGTTGTTTCTGCAATCTCTGCTGTTTCTGCAATCTATGCTATTTTTACAATCTCTGTTGTTTCTGCACTCACTGCGGTATGCTCATTGTATCATTTCTCTTCAGTTATAGTCGCCATAAGCAATGTTGGCTCTAAGTCTTCTTCAATAAAATTGGATTGTTTTCTGACTTGATTCTTGCATTTATTTTGACATTCATAGGCATAATGTCCAAGTTTGTGACATCGATAGCATGTGACTTGAGATTTGTCTCTTGTATCTTCTTTAAGAGACGCTCATTCTTCACTTTTATATTGATAATTGTTCTTGTCTTGTTCTCGGCCTCGAGACTGGTTAAATCTTCATTGACCATATTCTCTAAAAGGTTTTCCTTGTCCTTATATCATGTGAACATCAAACTCTCTTGACTGTTCACTTGTTTATCCTTTTTAAACTTAATCCTTTCTTCATAGGTCTTAAGTCTCCCTATTGCTTCTTCCATTGTCATAATGCTTAAGTCGGAATATTGTTCTATTGATGCAACTATTTGCAGATACCTATCGGGTACAACATTTAGTAGTTTCCGTACTAAGGTTTCATCTTCTATGGCGTGTCCTAGACTAGCGGCTTTGTTTACGAGAGTTGTAAGTTTTGTAGTGAAGGTGTCGATTGTCTCGTTTTCCTTCATGTATAACATCTCAAAGTCGGATTTGAGTGTTTGAAGTCTTGCTTGTTGAACTCTGTTTTCGCCAACGTGTCTAGTTTTCAAAGCATTCCAAATGTCTTTGGCGGTTTTATGCTTTGTTATTTGAAGTAATTGTTCTTCGGGTAAGGCTTGGTAAAGAAATGCAATAGCAGTTTTCTCTTTTTTCTTATTGGGTTGAGTCGACTCAGTCGGCTCTATTGTTTCAATAACGGGCATTCGAATTGCCCATAATGAGTAATTCGCGGGTTTCAATAACGGGCATTGGAATTGAGGTGTAGTATTGGTTATACTAACTTCCTTCTTTCCAGTATCACCTTCCTTCGTCATATTTCTAGGATTTGATAAAAATAATCTCCTAAAATTCTAACACGGGGTGTGTTAAAAGAAATCTAGCGTGCTTCTAATGTTTTGTGTCTAAAATGACAAGCAAAACTCTATAGGACTAGTTTTAATCCAAAAACTATCCTCGGAGATTTTATATTCTAAAATGAATAACCTAAGGTTAATTTATCCTTAAAATTATTCCTAATAATATAATAAGCAATGTAATCACTAGGTTATTATTTTCTAAACCTCGAAAAAAATACTAACTTAAAATTAAGAAGTATCTTATCTAAAGTAAAAACTATACAATATATTAATTGAAAACTAATATACTATATATCAAAAACAAAGTGAAGGGTGGTATTTGCGAATTTTGGAACCTGGGGGGGTTATTAAACCCGTAGCCCTCTTAAATTGTTGGTTCGGTGTTGCCCTGGAAATACTTTGCGCCTCTTTTTTTGCTTATCTCTTCTTCTGAGATAAAAAGGTCTCTCTCCCTTTGAGACTTTGAAACCGCTCTTGGTTCTTTGATGGGTTGACCGCCGTGTGTTTGGCTTGGTTAACCGCTCCTCTTCACGGATGGTGTTCTTGTCTTGAACTCCTGTGATCCCTTTGATGCTAAAGGTTTTTCGTTCACTGGTGGGGATCCTTTTGCCGTGTATTGTTTTTTTTAATCAAGTGGTGATTCAAAACAAATTAAGGGTGCTTGGTTTGATTCTTCAGAAACATGTGTGTTTGTTCCTTTGATGTTTCTGATTTGTGCCCCTTGATGATGACTTATATGTTATCCTCTCGATGTTTGGTTCTTTGTTTCTGAATCGGTTGGGTATTTTTTTTGAAAAAAAACAAAACTTTGATCCCTGGGTAACTTTGTTACGAGGCGACTAGAAATTAAAGGGTATCTTCCTTGAACACAATAAAATGAAAAAAAACTTTGATTATTGTGGTTCAAATAATAATTTTGCAGAAAAAATTAGATACCGAGACCTGGGGATTTTTTCTTTCGATTCAAAGCAAAAAATGAAACCTTGGTATATGATGATGTTGGCTCTGATACCAATTGTTGGCCCAATTTCACGGATCTTTAATCAACAATATACCAAAATATGAAATAATCTCTACTTTCTATAAATCTGTCATAGTTGTAATCATTACATGTTCTAACCTATAAATACATATCGAAAAGGTACATGTGAACCGTTGTGATGGTTCATGATATGGCATGGCAGTTATGTTTGTAACTGTCATATAATTGTTTCTGTAACTGTCTAAGTTGACTTTGTAGAGTCTGACTTTAGTTGTTTGACTTTTGTTGACCGGGTCGTTTGTGGGTTGAGATGGGTCGATTGGTGATTAACCCAATATGAAGGGCACGGGTTGGGACAATAGATCATACCCTAGGTATTAACGTTCAACGGCACCATCTCGTATAAATTTGAATTCCCAGTCCAGACTTAACCAAAACCCTGAGGAAGAATTATGCACCTTAAGGTTATGTGTGGCTATCACTACATAATTATAAGTACAAATGCCTCAAGGTAAAACTCAGAATCAAGGTAGTACTCCCCAAAGGAATATCCAAATAACTCCCTAGGAACACCAACACTTTCATATAATGAAACTCTGTATACATAGCTATTAGATTAGATACTTAACGAAAAGAAACATAATAAATATCTAAAATGAAAACATACAAGATCTTCTTAGGGAAATTAAGGTAGACATGCAACAATTTGTGGATTGGATAGCTAGGTATCAAATGCCTAAGGCCTAGCAATGCCCAAAGAGTTCCGATGTACAACGGAACAGGCGATCCATATTCACCTGTTTTCTATTGCGAGTGTGCTGCTAATACCTGTGGATGGGATGATTCGATAGCCTGTCACTGATGGGATTTCTATACCCTAACTAGATTAACATAATGCGGAAACAACAATTAATCTAGGGCAAGAAGGATACTAAACCATAAAGGATCTTAACCTAATAAATAAAAGCAACATAAAAGAAAAAAAATAAAAAAATAAAAAAAATACTAACCTTTGAGAAAATCGAATTTCTCACACACAGACCACCTTGGTCGAACTTGGAGGCAAGTACTCAAACGAGAGTACCTCTAATGGCTCACACCCATGAACCAAAGAGAAAAAGGAATCGAACTCTTGAGGTCCCGACACAAGTAGAGCAAACCCTTACAAGAAGTAGGAATGAGAATAATAGAATGAGCAAATAAAGCCTTGGCATACCCCTCTATTTATATAGAGGGAATGACTTGGAAAAGCTCCTTGGGGCAATGTGGGATTCCCCCAAAATCGTCCCAAGCTTCCCATATGGCCACATGGTACACGCCATTGTGGTAACACCAAACGACTAGTCTCACCTTGCTTCTCTTAACGGTTCACTGAGGGCAACCCAAAAAGGACTATACTTTTAACGACAGTCTTACCAATTAGTTATGACCTTGAACACTAAATCCAACAGTCTCCCACTTGGACAAGTCATCAACTATAATTGGTCTAAGTCTATCCTTATTAACTAAGCAGAGAGCGTCATCCAATGCAACTGTTGAACTCTGAATCATATCTTAGAGACAACCCTTAGATAAGTGATCAACCATTCCTTTGTTCTTCTGATATCATATGAACCCGAGACATGGATTTTAATCAATCTCTAGGTTCAAGATTATGTTTCCCGATTTCTAATTATTTGATATTTGAGACTACTGAATTGAACACATCAATTTAGTCGCCGCTAGGAATAGCACATTTGAGTCAACATCTAATCATTGGGGGCCATATATATCGCTTTTCCATTTAGGAAAAATGAACAAATAAACTTTGAATACATAGTACTAGTGAGCTCATCATGTCATACCTAGCATACCCTTTATAATTGGCATTTACGCGCAACGTTTGAATAAACTAAAGTATAACATAATTGAAAAACTAGAAACTCGATGTAACTCCATTTTAAGAATAGAGGATATTATCATCTTAGACTTACTTGTAATATTAATCCATGAAGTAATCTCTCTAACTACGAGTTTGTCTTATACTAAATTCCCATTAAGTACTCATGAGTGTTGCACCATTCTCTATGCTATGTCTAATCTTTATAGACAATCTACTAACACTTCATGACAGTATTAAATCAATGTGAAATAAAAAAACTTAGACAAGATGTGATGGGCTTAAAGAAGCCCAAACATTGACAACAACAATATCCAAGCCCGCCCAAACATTTATTGAAGGTACAAGTAACCCTAATAAAATAGTAGTGAATGAGACCATTTCCTTCCACCCCACGAAAAGAATCATAACCGCCATTTAGAGAGAGAGAAGCAAAAACAAAATGCAGATCTTTGTCAAAACCTTAACCGGGAAAACAATCACACTCGAAGTTGAATCATCAGATACTATCGACAATGTTAAGGCAAAGATTCAGGACAAAGAAGGTATTACATTTTTATTTATTTATTTACTTTTTTCTTTTATAAAAATATACTGTTTCGTTTTTTATATTCAGTTGATAATAATAGTTTGTTTTTTTTTTTGCTTTTTTTTGTTTTTTTCAATATAAAAATAGGTATCCCACCAGAGCAGCAGAGGTTGATATTTGCTGGAAAGCAGCTTGAAGATGGCCGTACTCTTGCTGACTACAACATCCAGAAAGGTTCTTCTTTACTTCTTTTTTTATTATTATTTAAATGATTTATTAACTTGTGTATTCAAGGGAAATATAGTTTTTGATTGTGTTTGTCTAGTTATCCGACCCTTTTGTATCTATTTTATTATTGTATGTTTTTGTCGGATTATTTGAAGAAATGTTTTAACAAGTTATCGGTTGATTCAAGGGAAAAAATACTTATCGGACACTTTTTGTCGGGTGATTATTTGAAGAATCTTTTTATCTAATTTATTGTTATATGTTATGTGGTTATTGGATTATTTGAAGAGAAGTGTTAACAAGTTATCACATGTTGATTTAGGAGTTTGTGCAAATTGAATCAAACACATGTTGATATGCAATTCAGTGTTTATTATAATTTTTTAAAAGTTTATCATGTTTTTATCCTTACTTTTATCAGATGAGGAAATGAAACTGGATTACTTGTTTTTATTTTAATACAATTGCGTGACATACATATTTGCGCAAAGAAATAGATTTGATGGTATATTTGGTTGGATATTAATAGTGATTGTATTTCTTGTTTTGTTGTGCTGTTTTGTTTAGTTTCTGATTTTGCCGTTTGTTTGTTTAGAGTCGACTCTTCATTTGGTCTTAAGGCTGAGGGGTGGAGTAAGGCTTCCAAGCTCTGTATATGCGCCTTCTTTCCTTGCTTTGGCTAAAAAGTACAATCAAGACAAGAAAATTTGTCGCAAGTGAGTTGTTCTCTTTGTCTTCTGATGTTTGCGATTAATTAAAACTGGACATGTATAATGTTTGGATGCCGTTTGCTTATTTCATGTATGCATTTCTATCACATATTCACATTTATCATCTCTAGATAATTCGAGAATTGGTTTCAAGCAGAATTGTAGAGCAGATTAGACTTTGCTTTCATTGGTCTTAACCTATGGTATGTTACTTTGGTGAATTACTGGCAGTGTGGTAGGAACTAGTTAATGTGTAAATTGTTTTGGTACGGTTAATTTTGAATGTAAATTCGGTCGTTGGAATCGGTCAACGAGGGTTGACAAGCTGTTTGGGTTTCGGAAGAAGCCAGCCTACTTAAATGTACTTATCGGATTTGGTTATGTTTGAGCTAATACGGACTGTTTTAGGCAATTAACTTGGTTGTGGATCGAGGGATGTTTAGCTGTTAACCGATTGAAATGGGAATTTAGTGGTTGGAATTTGTCACTTAACTGATTTGTAGTTGACTTCATTCATGGATAATCTGCTGTGCTGATGGAATCATATAAATATCTTTGTGATAAGAAGTCAATTTTATTAGAACATTATTAAAATTGTCAGTTTTATATAAACAAATTAATTTGGAATTTGATTTGTGGTCTGAAGCATCTACCAAAGAAATGAGGGGTAGTATTTAATTTGGTGTAGTCATAATGATAGCGTAATGTAGGAAGTTAAGAATCAGTTGAGTTGTAAAATGTTTCGGTATCATTGACGTTGATTCTTAAGTCATGTGGTTGGAAGCGGTTGACAAATAGATTTTGCGTGAAAGAAGCTTTAACAAATGTATATACGACTCTGGCTTTGTTTAAGCCATCACAAACTATTCTAGGGAATAATATTAATTGTGGATTGATGGGTGATTAGTTTGTTAACGAATTGGAATGCTGACACTTAACTGAACTGGTCTGCCTTCATTTTGTGTGGAGAATCTTCTGTGCTTATACAATTAAGTGTTTTTTTTTTATACGTAGTCATTCTGAATAGAAAATTATTTAAATTGTCAGTTTTCTAACAACTTAATTTGAAATATGAATTGTGGTCTGAAGCTGTTAGTAAGGAAACGAGGTTGTATTCAATTTGGTGTAGTATTCAATGATCACAAATGGCCTTTGCTTTTGTTATTTATCTTAATCATATTATTTAGGATATTTAGATCTAATGCATGGAAACCTTTAACAGCAAACACCTCCTGTACTTCAAGCTTTGTGATACCTAGAACCTCAATGCATTAAAACCTTTAATCTGTCCAAAACTATGTAACGGCTGAGTTTGGACACTTTCGTTTCATTCGGCACTGTTACGGAAATAAATAATTTACTAAAAAAGTATGAAGTACAGGAGGTGATTGCCTGAATTCAGCATATGGTTTGTTTATCATTAAAAAGGAATTTTCTTAAACCAGGTCAAACTTCAAAGCTTTACTCACAGTGCTTGGTAGTTTATTTGAAACATCCTGAATGAATAAATGTGTGTCACTGATGAATTTATAATTGCTTTCTGTTAGGTGTTATGCTCGTCTGCACCCAAGGGCCGTTAACTGTAGGAAGAAGAAGTGTGGCCACAGCAACCAGGTAATCTGTCTCTCAGTTTTATTATGAATACACATGAGCATGTTTCAAAATTCCGTTTTGTGATTGGTCTAACTTTTTTTTTTCATCTGTGGTTACAGCTAAGGAAAAAAAGTGTTTTTTTTGGTAGCCATGCGAGCAAAAAGTGACCTGGGGGAGTGTTTAGTCTGCTTGATGAGGAACTTCTTTTATTATTTTTAGAACTTCTGCATCTTTTCAAGTCATTTGTGTTCTTAACTACCTATGAAAGTCAACTTGCTGAATTGTTTGTTTAATCCAAGGACCACTAGTTTAAAATTTTCTTTCTTTTCTTCCAAAGAGGCATTGGATTTGCGGATACCCCTTGTATATTTTGCTGATCTACAGGCATTCTACCACGATGCTTAGTATGTTTTATCCTGTTTGTGAGTATTGTAGCTCTTTTAGCATGATTCAGTATAGGCTCGTGGGGAGTAAACTGTAGAGGTTCACCGGAGTTAAATTACATCATATACAGTATAGGTTTTGCTTGCTATTTATATGTTCATGACTAATTCAACTGGGTGATACATGACATATATAATGCAGGAGACTTTAGTACATTCAAATATATGTACTAAGCATGACATAGGAAGACATGAACATTGATATATGGCATAGGAAGACATCTAATTATATGATGTGATACATGACATAGGAAGACATGTACATTGCGTTGTCAAATATATAAGTATAACGCTCAGGGGACTTAAGTACATTCAGCAATTATAAGGTAGTAGCAAGGTACTTGCACGTTGCAGCGACGGCTACCGTGCAAATAAAATATTCAATGATTTTTTGTTAGTTATATATTTTATGATACAATATAATAGATATATAGATGACGACAATTTTTAGTTTTTAATAATTTTAGGCAATAACAATATTTTTATTTTATAAAAATTATCCACATGATATTGTGACAATATTGAGTTGGTAGCGGATATATTGTAAAGGTATGTGGTTAACTTAGTTGGCAAGAGCACGTAGTCGCAAATTATCATTAAATAATAACACAATGTCGAATTTTAAAAATCAATTATATTATACTAAGAATATTTAGTTTTCTAAAAACAATTAGTTTTCTAAAAACAATGTTTATTATATTTGTCTCACATAGATGAATGATACAAGTAAAAGAGTACTTATATTTAAATATAAAGAAAATTAAATATTCAAGAAGTCACGTGGGTTACTTTAAAGAGTATAATTATTATTATATAAACGAGTCATTCAGACTCGTGTGACGCACTGAGATTGGATCAAATTGTTTCTTGCGTAATGTTCGTCATGTTTGAAACTCTCATTTTTTGGTGATGGTCGTTTTGTTAGTCAACAAGTTCCTAAGTTGTGATGTTACCACAACTTTTGTTAGCATGGCATGAAAATTTTAATTGAGGTCGAGTCAAAAACGGAAAATGATATTCAGACCCGTGTGATGCACATAGACTGTATCTAAGTGTTCATAGCGTAATGTTCGATACTAATTTTCGCCATGTTTGAAACTCTCACTTTTTGGTCATGGACAGATTATCTGATTGTTCATTGCATAATGTTTGTGTAAATTGTTTAGTTGTAAGTATGATGGTGCATCTAACTGAAACCTGCTGCATCATGTTTAAGTAAATAGTTATAAAATAAATTGAGTTAAAGGGAGGTTAAACACATACTTTCAAAAAGAAGTTTCATGTCATATAGGGAGGAAATCAGGACTCGTGCGATGCACATGGGTTGTATCTAATTGTTCATTACGTAAGACCCGTGTGATGCACACGGAAGGTTGTATCTAATTGTTCATTGCATAATGTGCAATGCACCGTTCTTATATTTCGATAATTTGAACATTTTTTGCTTATGTCTCCAAGAAAATTTGAACTAAATTTGTTTATGTCTAAAACTCAGCCTTTTGGGCGATGCACCATCATACTTACAATTAGATACAACCCACAATAAACTCCCAAACTGTACCGGTTAGAAAATTGACATGAATCAATTCTAAGCTCAATAGATTTGGAAAGCTATGAAAATATTCCAAAGTAGCCATAGCGCAACAATGAAGTTTCAGATGTTTCAACTCCATACGAGAGTAAAGTTGGGTTGGGAACGTAACTGGTTGACCATACCAATTTCTAATTGTCAGCTCCTCAATTCCAAGCCGAGCCAAAAATAAAAGCCAATCACGAATCTTTTCATAATTCAATTCTTCTATTCCAGACATTGTTCTTGGCTTTACAGAGAAGACAAACTTTCTTATGGGACCCATAAGCTGATTTAAGAGTCTAGTAACATGCCTCCCATCAAAATTATTTGTTAAATAATAAAAGAAATCCTCATCAACTATGACATCGGTGAGCAAAGTCCACTTAGACCTCCAATTTCTCACTAAACTAGAGGTTCTCACCGCTTCTAAAAAAGGCAACCGATTTAAAATGTTGCCGCTTCATATGGTATTTCTCACTGGTGGTACAAAAAGAAAAATTTCTACATCGAGAGACATGGAGCTGAGAAAAGACGAAAATGTGTTAGATCCAAGCTACGAATTCTAAGTGTCATCAGTGTAGAGATCTTCCCAATCCATGGCTATGAGTATCTGAAGAAGATTGTTCTTAGAAGAGCAGACCAAAAAGATCATGTGATTGAAGAGAACGACTTCAAGCACTTGATGCCCAATGATTTTGAAGACCTCTACCTTCTAAATCTCCAAGGACACCTTGATCACCTACCTGCTCGTGAAAAGAAAGCTCTCTCTGCCTCTGTCAATCTCTGGATCAGAGGCTTAGTCATCCGAAAACGGGTTGAGGACTTTCAGCTTGGGATAAAAAGCTACCAGACTCGGATCAATTTAACAAGACCGCAATGGGATGCCTCAGGATATGAATTTCATCACGACTATAGAGTGCTTGACACCCCCAGAGCCGTCCTCTTCCACGACAGATACGAGACTCGCATGCTGATGAGATTGTGCGAGCTCCACAAATTCAGTGATGGTACTCTCAAGATGGTCGAAGAAGAACTGAACTCCAGAGTGAAAGAAATCAGAATTGATCTGAAGCCGTGGAACAAAACAAAATTTTGGACCGATGTGGATTTAAAGAGGTGTGAAGATTTCATTGCTGCAATCAAGCAAAGACTTAAGACTCGAATGATCTTCCGCAGCCTTGAAAGCTTTGTTGGTGGTAGACTTCGTGAAGGTCATTACAAACTACTTCAAAGAACTGAATGAAGACATCTTCCGGAAGTGTTTCTGTTTTGTAATATTTATGTGTAATATGTGGTGTACAAACTATGAACAACTATAATGCATGTAATAGTGTTAGGTTATGTACTGTGGTTTCCCTTTGTGTCTAAAAAAGGAACTTCAGTGTTGTCCACTTCTGATCATATAAAATTGGACACATTTTTCTCCAACAAATGTTTTGTCTCATTCATATTTAAATCTCTTGAGATCCAAAATCTCAAAGGATTTGAAATTTTTGATCGGGGGAGAAAATGTGATATAAATATGAAAGAAGATAAAAAAAATGACCATTTTCTGTCTCATATTGCTCTATAATATGTGCTAAACTATTTTCGAATCTCGAAGCACATATTAAGGGGGAGCATTTCTAAACAAATTCAAACCTTCAAGGTACAAGGTTTTCCATGCTTTTATTTATGGTACCTTGATTGTGTGTTAAATGGTTTCTAAATGTTTGGCAATCGTGGTAGTACTTCAAAAAGTCTTCTTCCTCTATGTGATAAAATGATTTCAAATAACCTATGCACATATTGAGGGGGAGAATTTACCAAGAAAATCAAATGGCTTCTTCTATGAAAATTGTTATCAAAGAAAATATTTCAAAGTCCTCTTGCCTCCATGTGCTAAACAATTTCTAAATCATATGCACATGTTGAGGGGGAGGTTTTCTAAATGATCAAAACTATTAAGATACAAAATGCTTTGATCTCGTATCACAAGTACCTTGACTGCTTTTCCAAATGATTCTTCAATTGGTTTCAAGGAAGAATGAACTGTACCAAAAGACCGACCATTTTACTTTATGTATGGAGTTATAAGGATGGTGAGGTTAGGTATTAGTTCCCACGATCCTGCCAGAGCCGGAGGGATCTACCCAGGGACAATCCACTAGATAGTGTAGAGTCCTTAGGTATGATGATAAAAGGAGAAAAATGAGATATGGGAAGAGTGCGGACTGAGACTGAGCTAGTACTAGAATAAACCCAACAAGGTTCTAGTAATGAAGTCTCGGTAAGCACTAAAGGGGTTGAAGAATGAAAAAGAATTAAATGTGAAAAGGGTGAAAAGAAATAGCCCTCCAGTTATTCAACCTTAGGGCAGAAACCGGGTTCAATTCATATGCTACTGGTGGTTACCAAGGTAACATCGGTATTGAAGACAAGACGTCATGGACCCAGTGACGCGCTGCACTACATCTTCCCAAACTACTCAAGTTCCTCTTAAAAGGGCTTGTTTCATTCTCACGGGGAACCTACATAATCTATCGACTTTCTCTTAGAGATTGTTGATATTGAAGAAGGAGACCCTCTCCCTAGTCTCCGGCTCAGGAACCAAATGTGCACAAATTGAGTCTAGAGCCACGATATCATCAATAAATCTCTTTAGGACACTTTCAATGAAGACTCTCTGTTTCACACAATGTGGAAAGAGAGATTATATAGAGTCCTACGCATTATCCTTGTGGTATTGCCAGAACATCCGAGTGATATGTAAAATATTCACAATGAAGATGGAAAACCTTCTGGAGCCAACATCAAACAAGCTCCTGGT
The DNA here is from genome assembly GCA_019973895.1 of Chrysanthemum seticuspe. Classification (NCBI taxonomy): domain Eukaryota; kingdom Viridiplantae; phylum Streptophyta; class Magnoliopsida; order Asterales; family Asteraceae; genus Chrysanthemum; species Chrysanthemum seticuspe. The sequence goes on from BPTQ01000007.1 coordinate 117,491,828, forward strand.
AGGTGACATGTGAGATCTTTTCAAAAGATCGACCATGTGACAACTGAACAGAAACAATGGGGCGATTCAATCTTTTGAATCAATCCTATTTCAGGTTATGGATTGACGGATACCTTTGAAAAACCGGTCATTGTGCTTAAAAACTCTTTTCTTTAGCACATCGACTGTGTACTTATATTTCAAAATAAAAGGTGTTTATGATTGATAATTGACTTTCATCAAAACCTTCGTTGTATGGCAAAAAAAATTTCTATTGAGCAGTACACGATTGTTTTTCAAATCTCTTCTTATCAATCAGTGAATCTCAATTCGATGGTTCACTCACTCCGTGTTGTCTTCTTTGAGACGTTCCGGTTTGAGAACGGCTAGAACAGCTGCGAAACCCTGTCAAGGAAATTCTTCGGAATTATACTTGATCACAGGCAGTACTTGTACTGATCAACGGGGAACCGTGGGCCGTGTACCTCAATTCAACAAAAGTGATCAAAGACACTCTTGTGTGCTTTATTGCTAACTTTTTTATGCAGGAACACCCTACGTTTGCAGCTGATCAGAATGGAGCGGTCAATCCATAGCCGCATGCTCACACAACACATTCATTTCCAAAGAAATCATGATTAGTGCATCAATGACTCTGATATTATCACTCCATGCTTCTGCTACACTGCTGCCAATATCATGAATCAACGAAAGCTTCCGCTACTCTGATAAGAAGAAATCATGATCCAAAATGTGAGCATGTCGGTCCAAATGTCACAACATCATATGCTAGCAACACAACAATGGGTGATGCTGAGATTTACAGTGGCTGATGATCTCTAGTAATGCTCAAAAGGTCATCAAGGTGGATCAGCTCAACAACCTCCACGAAACATACATTGTAGTTGAACAATGATGAAATCACCACAGAAGCACATAGTGTAACACCCCCAAATTTGGTTTAGCGGAAGCATACATGTTATTTGGGAGCGTTACGAAATTGGTGAATCATAACGCAAGTGACACAGAACGGAATACATACTCCATTAACTTTCATAAAATATTTCGAAACAATATCTTACAACATTATTTAGATGGATGGGCATATCCCATAATTTTCGTGGTCCCAATATAAAAACATCTTTTATTTGTAAAAGCTTTTCTTTAGAAATTTCTACGACCATTTATCCGCCTCTTGCCTTGCATCCATAATCACGACTAAGCACCTGAGAAAATATGCTAAAAAGGTCAGCTATAAGCTGGTGAGTTCATAGGTTTAAATTAAAATAGTAAGTTTGGACCATAAGCACAGGCATATAATCATTATCAAGAATATAATGATATATGGATGAAAGTCTATTACGTTAGCTCTAAGTTCATGCAACCGATACTACGACAGTTTCTGTATGCTAAAAGATATCATACAATATAGGGGCCCATAGCAAGTGTTTTGTCCCTCAACACTTGGTTCCGACATGGTATACGTTTCGCTTTGGCCTAAGCATGGCCAACCGAACGGAGGAGTCACCCTCAATAGATCTATTTATAACATTCGCGTTTCCCAATGGGGAATTGACGGTTCATGAGAAAGGGCATTCTCTAGGGACATAAGGGCTTAGGCTAAACCACGTAACAGTAATCATGTAATAGTTTTGGTCCATAAAATGTTTTGCATATTTCTCACCCCAAAATGTATAAAACAATTTATCAAGTAAAAGTGGGGCTATGAAACTCACCTTAGTAAATGTGCAATCCAAAAGTGGGATTCAGTGGATGTTGTGAAGCTGCACCGACACGCGACCTAGATAGGGAGGGAAATGTTTTAGTTTATTGTTTTAAGTATCACTTACTTAAAATGGCTCATTTTATATTGTTTTTGTATAATGGTATTAAAACAAATCTTTTGTTTGTAAAATAATCGAAAGGTTTTTCTAGTAAGTATATAAATGTATATATACCTTTTTCATGTTGAAACTATAATAGTATTAGAATCCAAGACTTGGTTTGTAAGATGATTACAATATCTTACTAGTAAGTAAATAGGCGTTTGTATACTTATTTATGTTGACACATATTAGTATTGTCAAAAATCAACTATTAGTTGATTTGTTTTCTAATTGCATTTAGAAAATATTTAAGTTAAGTTGGGAGGCTTTCAAATTTAATGAATGATAAAATGATTTAGTTGTCTCTATTTATTTATCCAAAACTTGTTCTTCACATTTATCATTTTCGACTAAAGATTTTAGTGACATAACTATATCTATTTGCACATGTTGTAGTCAAAACGTCGACGTAGGCTTTTATTATGTGAATCGTGACTTGAGCATTTGTTTCTTATATCAAAACCTTTACACTTGTTTACTTGGATTAAAGTTTGTATGCTTGATTACTTGTCGATACGAATACATATCTAAATGGAAGATTTTGATCATGTGGAACTGTGATTAGTTGTATTTGACTTCCGAATATACCTTTCGAGTTTTTGGTTTGATAACTCGCCTAACATGTAAACGGACACTCTTGAAATTTTGGCGGGCTGTGGCCCAGCTGAAATGATATGTCATTGGGCTTTACCCAACTCATGATATGAAAGAGTGGAAGGCACGTGGAGTGGGCTTTAGCCCAGATGACTATTCAAGTAACATGGATAGGAGTCAGGTCCTTATATCAGGTTGACAATTCATTTTATTACTGCTTCTCTTGTGACAAATTGGGTGTAATCCTTCCACCGACATACCCCTCTCAACGAGGCTCAAGGAGGACAAGGCACACGAAAATTAAGATGTTCATAATACATTAGTGTTCTATGCCAATTGAAGAGATTAAACGCCCTTCGTGGGTGTTTTCCGTGTGTGACTCGAGGTGACTTCCGGCTCTCCCTTGAGAGCTCTTGTGTCATAAGATTTTAACAACTCTTTGATCATTACGAAAACTTAGTTTCAGTGTCAAGAAGTTTTGTGATCAGGTTCCCCCTTATTTAACTTGCGTCATTTGGGTATAACCCAACTCCGAAAGAGTGACTCGACAGGATCTTGTCCTTGACGTTGTTACTCAAATTTGACTATTGTGATGCCCTTTTACAGGAGCTTTTTGACTCGAGCCCAACTGAGACTTGACTCACACATTAATCATACGACTAAGGGTAACTCAAAGTGAACCACTTATCATTATTACGGGTTCATGGTACGATGATGATGAGGAATAAAACCGTTGGAAATTTCTAGGCTCGACTCCTTTCTATCTTGACTTCCCATGAAGTCGACACTACCTTCAATATATTCTCAAGACCTCATATCGTGCGATATAGGTACCAAGGGATTTTATACTAACTCTAAGACTTGAGTTTTGACCAAAGCGTGAACCTCTTGTTGGCACCTATCCTTATTTTAGACACTAAAACATTCTCCTTTGTGGTGATAACCACAGCAGGTTTTCGACGGAGTTGCAAGAGTTAAATGAAATGCTAGCATTGATTCAAAAACAATAAAAGTATACGAGTGTTTCTAATATCCGCATCATTTTAAGTCCGGGTTTTTACTCTTCTCGTTATTACTATTGCACAAGATTAAAGTCCATTACTAGTCGATTTAAAACTTTTACTGTTTTCATATTCTCGAGTCTGGTTCACAGTCGAGGGTCTCCACAATTTAACACAACCTTAATATTGATTAGACCAAACTTTTAAGACTTCCAAAGAAACGAAACTCATGCCTTTACTTCATATCATTCGACAAAAATTTTATATATTCAACAAGGAATGATGATGAATTTTATAACCGAATATTATAACAATTCTATACATGGTATCAATTTATTATCTCATTATCAATGTTCATAACACTATAACATTTACAAGAGAAGAAAAAAAATGAATAAACCTTGTCAATTGCGAGATGAAGATGATGAGGATTGAAGCTAACTTGAGGTCAAAACTAAACCCAAATCCAACCTCCCTTGGCTCGAACCTCAAACAGAGGCTGACACTTAACGCCACTAGTGAAAGAGAGAGCTTTGAGTGTGGTGAGTAAATGGTGAATGAGAGAAACTTTCCAGGCTCAAACTAGTGATATAGAATACTCATGGAGGGTCTTTGACCAAGTCTTTACATCTTACTCCTTTGTTTGAAGCCAAAAATGGTTTACTTCCAAAACCAAAGGAATCTCAAGATAGATTGGTGGGAGATTTGTTTTATTCTTGTGGTTAACTTGATCCTCCCTTGGATTTCTTTAGAGATAGCGGCGCATCAAGATAGGTTTGGGGAAGAAATTCTTTCATGAATATGGTATGAGAGATGAGGAGTATTTAGATGAGGGGTGTCGGTTTACTATTTTTGGAGAGATTCGCCTAGACGGCGTGTGAAGATGGAGAAGCAGGCCTAGGGTAAGTGAGAGGTTGAAGATGAGATCCTCAAATCTTATTCTTCTCTGCTCTTGTTGTTCTTGTCGTGTGTGGGGAGAGAAAGACAAAAGAGTGATATCTCATGTTTTATAAAGTATTATTCTTTTAAAAGTATTATATGTAAAGGAAAATAATGTAAGTAAAGTATATGTATATGTAATGTATACTTAGGATTTATTTGTTGGATGTACTCGTGCTACACTTATATTTTAATTGTGTTTGAGTATTATAGAAGTTCAATTTAAGTGATAGCGTGTTAAATATTTTGTGTCCCGCGATATTAAATTGGGACCGATGTATTATTGTTTGATAACTTTTATAACGTGGTATTTTATAGTTACGAGTCTGAAATATTTTTAACTTTGTAATATCTCATACCATGGACATTTGTCATTCATTTTATCGAGTCCTTATCATGGTGTCGGTACGCGTGCAGTGTCGTTCACTGTGGTAAACGAGATAACCTCTCGTCTTTCAAATTCAAATCATAAGACAAAAAAAAATGGAATATTCATAAAATGATATGAATGCAAAAGTGATGCAATGGTCTACAGTATGCGAGTTAACTACTCCAAGGGTCTGGTAAGCTTATGCATGCTTAATGACTTATGCTTAGTAATAATTAAATTACTAATTATCAGTTAAATTTTGGTGAAAATTTACCGTGTGTCACAGACTGGTTTTAAGATTGTTTTAAAAGTTCATCCAGTTCCTCTGGAGTCAAACACCGCATACCAATCCGGTGGACCAACTCATTAAACCTAGCAGGAGCTAAGGCTTTGGTGAGGAGATCAGCCAATTGGTATT
>BPTQ01000007.1:117497114-117598568 GCA_019973895.1 Chrysanthemum seticuspe
TTCATAAATGATGGACAAAGTGTTACCTTGATCTCGATTTCAAGTTTATTCTTCTCCTCATCCAATTGATCTAGCTCACCTTCAACATTCTTAAGATTATCGATAGTATTCTGCACTCTAATCTTTTAGTCCCGTGCAAAACCCCATTTTGCAGTAATCCTTTGCAACTCAAGTTCCACTTCCCTTCTCTCCTCTCTTTATTTTTTTAACTCGCTTTCTAAGTTTTCCCTATATTAAAACAGTTAAAAACAATAAGAGCAAAAGCATGAGAAGTTAAAACTATAAATACGAAATTCAAGAAGAGATTCAGTATAGATTCATACCTTGCATTAGTTGGGTGTGGTACTATATTCACAAAAGTAAGATTACCTTTGAGATAGAAGCTCGATTAGTAATCTCAATGGAAGATGATTTATAACCCAATGCTCGTTCTAAAAGCCTCTGTGAAGATTTTGCGTCTGCATTTTTTTTAAACTGTTATTAGACTTATGGACTATGAGGTTGCACAACAAATAATGTTGTATATATACTGTAATATTATGTAAAACCTAAAACAAAATCGTTAAGATAACAATAAATAACTACCAAATTTATCTTTATCTTTTTTTAAGGAAAAAAACACAAACTTACACGTTTTTTATTTTTGGAAAATATTTACAGATACGTTTTTGCATTTATTAAGTTTGTCTTGCAAAATATAAAACAAAAATTGAATTGCTCTAGTGGTAGAGATGTTGGTTAAGTTTGGAGAGGGTCCAAGGTTCGAACCATGCTAACTACATTTTTAAATTACAATTTTATTTAATCTTTGCTTTTAAACATTTAATATTTGCTAATAAAACATAAATAATTTCGGTAAAAATTAAAAAATAGCCTAAAATTCAAAATTAATTAAATGTAAATAACTTTTCAAAATGCTTACACGGCAGCAATGTGATGACATGGCTATTAATGAATTACTGGGCAATGAGGTGGCGTTTACGTGGCATTATCTACGTGTAACGCCTCCTGTTATATATATATATATATATATATATATATATATATATATATATATATAGGATAAAGATCAAATAAAAAGACAAATATCCGTAAAAAGATAAAAAGATTTCTTTTTCAAAAAAAGTTCACGAAAAATTCCCAAAAAATCCCACAAGATCGGGTATGATGGTGCATGAAAAAGTTGTGAAAAACTTTTTTCTAAAAGTGGATATTTTTTCCGAAAAAAAATTATGAAAATATACGTTTGCGCATTAAATCTTTTTTTTGTGCATCAAAAATTGGTTTTTGCACCCAACTTCTTTTGACTTTTTTCATCAAAATAACATTGCGCATCAAACTAAAACAAGTTAAAAATTTTGTGCATCAAAATTTTTTTGCGCATCAAAATTCGTTTTTTGTGCATTAAAAAAAACGTATCAAAACTCAAAATTATAAAAAATGTTTTCACAAAAGTTTTATGCACCAACATACCCGATCTTGTAGGATTTTTTGGGAATTTTTCGTGAACTTTTTTTGAAAAAAAAATCTTTTTATTCTTTTTACGGATATTTGTCTTTTTATTTTAACTTCACCCTATATATATATATATATATATATATATATATATATATATATATATATATATATATATATATATATATATATATATAGAGTTAGGATCAAATAAGAAGATTACTTAAAATAAGAAGGAATAAGAAGAACTATAACCGCAAATCCGAGATGCACCGACCTAAATTAGATGCATCCCCATAATCTTAGTTGCATTATAACGTGCCATAGTGTGTTTTCTAGTTTTTAATCAGATGCATATACGTATATTAGGTGCTTTTCATGATTTTTCTTGTTTTTTGTTCCTCTGCACGTACCGAAATCATGAAAATCAATTTGCACCATCTATACATCAAATTAACTTTCGAAACTCAAGATGTTGCATCTATATGAATAGAAATGCATCTAATGCAAGTCGTTGCATCTCAAATGCGTGGTTTTGATCACTTCTCACCACTTCTTATTTTAATTTACTTCTCACTGGATCCCTACTCTCTCTCTCTCTCTCTCTATATATATATATATATATATATATATATATATATATATATATATATATATATATATATATATATATATATATATATATATATATATATTGAGAGAAAGTGAAACAAAGGCTTATAGTCATTTCAGTCTATAACCCGTTTTTAAAGAAAGAACAGAGCCATGCTTTATCTTATTTTTCACATCTAATGCTCTGATTCTAAAAACAAATGTTTGTCACTAAAATGACAAATGTTTCCTTCACAAGTATTTTTCCTTCTAAATATTCTTCTGAAAAATATTTGTTATCTAATTGAAAACTAATAAAAATAACTCGGTCTCAATTTTTGAAAATCATCTGGACTTGACATTGGTCAAAATATTGGAGAATGATTTCAGTTAAATCAAAAGGTTATTTGTCATACAACTGATTCAGACCAAAGTTTATGTCATGTTTTCAAAAGATACTCAAGCATGTTTTTGGAGTTTAAAGTCTCAGCTTTGATTCTTATCGGTTAAATGTTTTCATAAGCAAGTCGCAATTCTTCTCAAAAGCTTTCAAAATCAATTTAAATCTACAAAGATCACAAATCTCAAATGATTTAAAAATTGTGATCGGGGGAGAATTTGTGATTTAAATTGGATTTAAACTGATAATTCGATAAATGGTTTTATAATGATTTAAAAGCTTTCCTCCCCACATGTGCCAAACGATTTCAAATTTAACATGCACATGTTGAGGGGGAGCATCTATTTCAAACCAAAAAGGATTGAAACGTGATTGATTTGTTTCAATGTGCAGGTGATAAGGTTTTAAAATGTACCTTTTTGAGGGGTCGTTTAAGCCCTTATTTGATCACTTTTTTATCCGTTATTACTTAATATCGTTCCTTTTCACTTTTTAGGTCTCTTGAAGGCAAATTGCTGTAATGGCACTTATTTGGACGAAAAGGCGCGGATATACGAAGAAAATGGCCAAAGTCAAGAATCGAGACACTCAAGCTGCTGAAATACAAGGTGACGGTGTCACTGCTTAACTGCGACGCCGTCGGAGCATTTTGTGACGACACAGAAGCCAAATTTCTTATTTTCAAGTGACGGTGTCAGGCTTTAAAAGAGTAGGCCGTCGCAACTCAGACGGCCTAGATTTGATCCAGACGGCGTCAGAAGCTGAAGAGGACGGCGTCACAAGAACAAGGTGACACCGTCGCAAGACTAACGTGGCCAAGACGAAACCCTAATGACGGCGACCCGACGGCGTCACAAATCATAAGGTGACGCCGTCGCATATGTAATCTTATATATAGAATCCGAATTTTTTAGTTTTAATGTGCAGTCTTTTGGAGTAAAAACCTAAACCGAACCAAGGCTGTCTTGTACAGTATTTTAGGGTTCCAAACCCTAACTTACATCAAGATAAGTGTTTTACTTCATTAATTCAATTATGTCTTTGATTATTTGTGTGTATGCTTGCATGTTCTCCATGTCCGGCTAATTTATTTGTGTGTTTGCTTAGGGAATATGAAACTTAATTATTAAATATTGATTGGTTGTCTCTTATCTTAATTGATTAATGATTTAGTAATGCGATAGGTCATTCGTTGTGTAATTAATGCTTGATTAATCTTTGTGAACCTTAGGCTATAGCACTTAGAGCGGTTGTAGGCTAAACCATCCAAAGAGGGCCTTAGAGTTAGAGTTTATAATCCCTAGAGGGTTTTGTAGACGAGACCCTTTGGTAAGTTCAAAGAGTTAGGGATAAACGCATACCCTACGACTTTAGACACACAACGCGATTAAGAATAAGGACGTGACAATTCAACCATCAATAGGAGATAACTAAGGAGTAACAAAACCTAAGTGAACACATCTTTAAACTATCATACGAGCACACAATAATTAGACATAGACTACTGATATGTGCCGTTTTACACATATCTTTTATATAATTTGAACCTACAAAACGACCAAAAACACACAAATGACTCACAAAAGGATACAAAATCATAAAAATGTGTTTTTATGTGACTCGGGAACAAAAAGATTGAAAAACAAGTGAAAAATGCGCAAAGTTCACACAAATGTCAGTTTCAGTCCCTGGAGTTACACCAATTGTCAAAACTAGTCCCTGGTCATTCCAAAACTTATAAAAAGTCATAAAAGGTTCTTGGGATTCACAAGTTGTAAGAAATTGTCTTTTGAAGTTTAAAAATGAAAATGACAACTTTGATCCCTCAACTTTGAAAAATGTCAAAAATAGTCCTCGGGTGTTTAAAAATGGAAACTTATCAAATAATACCCTTGTACTATTCATAACTTACAATTTGGAACCTTTTGATAACTTTTGGGAAATTTACAATTTCACCCCCTCAAAATCCAAAATTGACACAAATGGTCCTTAAAGTTTCAAAATGTTAAAATTATCAACTTTGGTCCTTGTGTTATTGTTTATTGGCAGGTTTGGTCCTTTTGATAAGTTTGGGAAAGTTGCTAATTCAGTCCCTCAAGTTTGTCAAAATTACAACAATGGTCCTTGTGTTACTACTTACCAAACCGGACCCTCTTTTGTTATTAATCCAAAATCCAAACCCAATACCTGCTGGCCCAGTCCCAAGCCCAAACCATGTTTTAAAATATAAAACCCGCCTCCACTGTATACCTCCCTCTCCCACACCTGCAATTCCAAAACCAGAAACCAGAGGTGGTTTCCACCTTTCCACCTCACCCTAACAGCTGTTTAACAACTCCCTAACACCTCCACATCCACCAAAAATCTTTAATTGCAAAAACCTACTCGTACCATCTCAAAAGACTTTTTTGGCGCCAAAATTGACAAATGGCGAATTTGATGAGTTGGAGAGATCCAATGGTTGGAAATAAGTGGGAATGATTCAGAGGTCGACAAGGAACTCAGAATGATATAAAAAAGAAGAGATGGATGAGAGAAGACTTACCTTTTGTTAGGAATTGGAAAATTTCTTAGTGAAGAGTCGGTCACCCCAAATGTTATCTAGCTTAAGTTAGCTCGTAGACTTGTCGTTAGTTACGTTATTTATCAGTTTATTAGTTAGTTATTTGTTTAGTTTAGCGTAGTGCAACACCGTGGAGGAAGGACGGGTCTTTACCCACTGTATCCCTGATCCACAGGCCGATAGGAGGTCGTTTCTCATGTAACTATAAATACCCCTTCCATCCATGGAAGGGGTGGTGCTTTTCAATCTAATATTCAACATTTGTGAAGTAACTCTCTACCAAGAAACCACCCAACTCTCTAACTTTCTCTCTCTAATGGCAAACATGTATTTTGATCTCCCAAGACCACCCGAATCATCAAACACATAAAAATAATGATCCTACAATTGGTACCAGAGCCAAGGTTGTTGTGTTGTGATGATTTATTGTTGCGTTTGATTCTTGTGTTAACTGTTTTTGTACTATATTGACTGGAAAAGTGTTTTTCGTTTAATATTATGGTTAACAGTTTTTAGCATGATTCTTGTATTCCTTTTGGTCTAAAAGGTGTCTTTATGATCTTATGTCACTTTTATTCAAAACAGATTCTTGTACTATCATTTTTATGTGACGATTTTTGTTGTACCAAAAGTGAAGTCAATACATCAATCTGGTCTATTTTCATGGTCAAAACAGTCAAAAGATTGCATTTTTATGATGATTATCTGGGTTTCTTATGAAGATGGCCGGAAAACTCATCGGAAATGGTCAAAAGGGTCTAAACAGAAGCAGTTTTATACATTTTTCTGGGTCATTCTTCATGGCGAGTTGGTCATATGTTCCTTCATGGCGACTTGTCTTGACAAGTCGTCCAGATTCATTGAATCTGGTCTTAGCGAGTTGTGGTGCTAACACAGTAGCGACTTAGTGTCATGATGCTAGCGACTTGGTGTGTAAATGAATGGGTAGCGACTTATATTGATAAGTCCTAGCGACTTAGTTTGGAAAAGGGTCCTAGCGACTTAGTTTGGAAAAAGGTCCTAGCGACTTAGTTTGGAAAAGGGTTAGCGACTTGCTTTGAAATAGAAAAGAAAGGAGATGAAGATTGAATGACCACAACCACAACTAAATACCAAATACAAACATCAACGACCTCAGTTTCTTCTCATCATCGGTCCATATTCAAATCAAAAATTGAAACGAATTATCTCTACATACACGAGACCATCAACATATCCTAATCCTACTCCATCTCAACTGCCAAGACTCTATTCAAACAAGACTCACTTGAAATGAAAATAATATTACGATCTCAGATTCATCGAAGTTTGGCTAAGACCTTCAAGATCTCTATTCAAGTCTTATTAAAACCCCTTGATATTCATCACAGATCTAGATAGACTAAATGACTAATTGAATAACAAAGTTCTAGATCTCAGCTTGCATGACTCGTGGCTCTCAAATGAAACACCAAGACTATCATGAGTCTATATCACAAGTCATCCATCCCATCATTGATCTATGACTCTTTTTCTATAACTCAAAACGTTAAAACAATTCAAGATCTCAGCTATTTATATCGTGATTATAACTGATTTATCGAGACCTTTATGCCAATGTCACACGATATATTAATTGCATCACTGATCTTATTTTTTATGTCCGAAGAACTGAAGTAATAACAAAACCATCATTGGGTCTCATCCTTCCTTCATGTTCGGTTTCAAGAAATCAAACGGGTAAACAAAATTGAATGAAATACCTACCGTCGATAAGCCCTCTTGTGGCAGTTACACCAGGTCGTGCCCTAAACCATCTCTGTGGCTGTGATATCACGCACCTCATGCCATCTCTGTGGCGAGGTCATCTTGTTCTCTAAAGATAAAAGTTGCTCGGAATAGGTTAAGAGTTAGGCCGATTGGTGATGAATGTTTATGAGTTTGATTGGTTTCTTTTTCTCTAATCCGGTTTTGATATGAAAGATTAAGGTGGGAGGTGTTTGTTATTGAGATTGGTTTAGTTTATTGTGAAGCTTGGATTTCGATGGAGGCAACTGAGTTTGCAATTAGGGTTTGGATGGTGGAAGAATGGGTTGGAAAGAGGCGTGCATAGTGAGAGTATTTTTTAGGGTTAAGAGTGAGGGATGTGAGTGTTTTATAATGCCAGAGAATTAGGGTAACTCTTGGATGTCATTGGTTTGTTGGGCTAAACTCATATCACACGTATTATTGGACTTGGCTAATGGGGTGACTTTTGTTCTTTTTGTTGTTTCGGACATGAATGGTTTATTCGGGTCAGTTATTATTATGCGTTATTGGATTAACAAATGTGTCATCCTAATTTATTTTTTGGATTTACATTTGATAATAGTTGGTAATATTGGTACTTCGGATTCATATATTTCACGGAAGGATACAAATTCACGGCTTGAGCGGAAAAATGAAAAATGACTACGGGGTTTGTGTACGGATTTATTGAAGTGACGTTATCTTCATATGTGGTCATTACTTTTAGCCGATGAATCAATGGAGGTTCAATTTACAACAATTCTCATGATATATTCGACGCCACAAAATGTCAAAGATACTTCACAGTCTAAGCAAAATCTTCGTCAGTGTCAGTCGTGATTTCTCAAGATGTTTGCTTATGACAAGAACTTCTCGTGCAAATGGTCATACACGTTATGATGCTTTCGAAGAAATGTGTACTTTGATGTGTTACGGTTAATCTCCAAGGAAAAGGAGTTTATTATACTTGACTTAGTATGGTTTGTGAAGTTGTCTACATTCGGGTAAAGAATTGTTGATGATATGATGATTGTTGTTGTGGTATGAGGGTTGATACTTTGGTGTACACATTTTCACGGATAATATCTCGTCACGGATTGAATTGCTATTTGAACAAAGTTGACTACGGGGTTGTTTGTACGGTATTTCTTATTCGGATTTGAAGTGTGGTTCTCCAGGCGCGTCTTCTTTCTTTCTACCCGTTCGCGAAGATGACTTGTTTGGGCATTTATAGAGAGTGATAAAGACTTGGCTATTTAGTTACGTTTGTGATTCTTTCTCGCTTAACCCACAAAGTAACTATCACTTCGGTGTTTCACGCAGTTGAGGATATGTCAAGAGGTTTTCTACATTGGGTACATAGTTTCTTTTTCACGAGGATTAGTACAAGTTTAAGTAACAAATCTGGGGAATTTTACTTCATGATCAAGTTTGGCATATCGGGTTTACTTCTCTTTGTGGTCACTACAATAGCCGACATAATGCGTGAATGATGTGTGTACCAAGGTATTGATTGGATGGTTGATGATGTTGGATTTTGAACCATTGATGAACCTGTGCATGTTCCCCTAAAACAGATATTCACCGAAACCAAAATTGTCATTACACATTCAAGCTGATATTGTTTACGGTTTTGTCCTGATTTTGTAAAATCCCGCGAAAGAACCTATTTCTCGGTTTAAATCACTGACTTGTAAAATCCCGTGACAATGGAAACATCCTGGTATTAGTCAAGTGCATTTCCGGATCTATCTTACCGTTTATTCTTGGTTTTGTAAAATCCCGCGAAAGAATCTATTTTTCGGTTTAAACCATAGAGTTGTAAAATCCCGTAATGATGGAACCATCCTGGAGAAAAGGAAAGTGTATTTCGAGATCTTATCTGATGTTGGTGCTACAGTTTCTGTTTCGAAGAAGGGATAAAAGGGTGTACTTCATAAGTTGGATGTGTGTTTGGATATTCGTCATGGCAGTTTGGTTATTACATGGTTTTACGGGGTTATGTGCTTTTAACCATGGTCGGGATGAAACCATTATCAAAGTTCACTTTTAAGGTCAAAGGAGGCTAGATTTGAGCTTTTAACAAAATGTGACAACGGCGTTAATTCAGTATTATTTATTTGAGGTTGAAGTGAATTATCACGGGCGAGTGTACTTAGTATCTGAAGGTATCGGGGATGGTTGGATGAAGATTCTTCATGATCCTTGTTCGAGCTTATTATCAAAAACGAAGACTTGGAAATCTAGTTATTGTTGGGTGTCTTTTACCTTTTCTTTTACCACTTGGGGGAATTGGGCTCATACCACCACAAAATAACTATCACTTTAAGGAGTTACGTTGTAGTGCTCAGTGTCACATTCAATTGTGGATTTTCAAGAGGTGACATACGTCTTATACTCGATGGTTGGTTGGTTGAAGAGTATAGAGTAATTAGAGATTCAATGGAGCATGAATTCTCGGCACCGCTCTTTGTTACATATGTGCAAGTTTAAGTCACGAGTTCGGGTTAGTTAACTTCAGGGTCAAATTCATCATATTGGGTTATCTCCATCAGCTGTCACTACAAAGAGCCTACTGAATGATAATGGGATGATTACATGTTCTGCCAAGAAAGCTGAAAAGAGAGAGATTATGACGTATGAACACAACAGTTCATGCCTCGTACTCTAAAGAAAAGTAAAGTGTACGTGTCAGTGCGCTTTATCTTCTGAAGAAGAGAAATCTTCTCTATTATGACCATTCTCATCAACATGCTTCATACTTTTTCCATGCGCTTCAGTCATCTAGTGAACCGGGCTACCACTGATTGTTTTCTCATTCCACTTGCTCGATTATAATGAAGATGGCGACATCATGTGCTGATTTTGCGGGAGAGAAGTGTGAATAGAACATTCGGATGATTTTCACTTGTTTAATCAAGAATGGCAACTCCGTATGCAATTCTTGAGGGGGAGAAGAAGTGTGAAATTAATGCATGGTTGATTATTATTTGAGAATTTAAATGGTCATACGGCTCTAAGCTCATGTAAGAACCGAGCTTCTTCTTATCGGGTAATCTTCACATGGAGTTTCTTCTTAAGAGCCGTTAGTTGACATCTTCACAAGCTAATATGAGTGTATTGACAAAGTGCTTCCGGTTAATGCTTCACGTGCACATCAACATGATGATTCCGAACAACCTTCTGTTCTTGTTTGATGTGATTGTTTGCTTGGTATTACCATTTCGTGTGTTCGTTGCGGCCTGATTGCTGATTTCCTTGATGAACATCTTTCTGTTCTTGTTTGATTGGGAGGGATTTTAGTTAAGGGGATTTGCAAGATGTAAGTTGATTGGGATGCTTTTTGGTGATGTTCTTATTTTTTGGTGAGTTGAAGATGTTAACTATCTATTCCCCAATTGGACAATCTTGAAGAAGGTCGAGTGTACAGTCGGTTCTACATTTTCTGATATATGGTAGAAGACTAAAGACGAGTTGCATTTAACGATCTAAAGACTTCTTCTTAATCTGGGCTGTTATCAAACAGATTGTCGGTTTAGGGGAGAGCACTAATTGGGGGAGAGTGATATGTCGAATTTAATCCCCAATTAGACTTGCTCACATTATTCAGCATGTTGATTCTCACAAAGACTTCTAGCGATCTTCTCAACAAATTTCAAGTATTTGGGCATTCAAAGAGTTGCTGATTCTGAAGTGTCAAAAACCAGCAAGGAGTAAGGAGATAAGCACCTAAACGCGAGTAAACTTGATGAACTTAATACTTCTAAGTAATTGAAGATACCCCGGGAAGACAAATGTTATTACCGCAGAGAAACTCAAGGTTTGACTCATGACGAGTAAACTTGATGAACTTAATTCTTCTAAGTGATTGAAGATATCCCGGGAAAACAAATGTCATGACCGCAGAGAAACTCAAGGTTTTACTCATCAAGGCGTTTAGTGTTAGTATTTCATCTACGTGGGGGAAGTGATGTTAGAAAAAGTTTCTGAAGATAAAAGAGGTACACTAGTGTGTGGTGATTTCGATGGTATCGCAATGATCAGGGGAGAGAGATTGTGTACATTGGGGATGCTCAGCTGTTTCACTTAAGTGCTTAATCAGTGATTCAGAGATATAATCACTTATTCCGGTGTTGACATCCGCAGAGATTGTCACCCGCAGAGATAATCAGTGACTTGGCCTGCTTCTTCAATGTTATCAGTTATTCATTCCTTGTGTATTGGTATACTTCGGATACTTTAGCTTCATACACATTCATCAGGGACGAAAGATGTGAACATAGGGGAGGTGTTCTACATTACCCTCTTGATGTGTATTCGGGAGAGTTCTTGGATATTGGTGTACTTCGGGTTCTTGAGCTTCATACACGATCATCCGGGAAGAAAAATGTGAACATGGGAAGGTGTTTTCATTCCCCTCATGATGTGTATTCGGGAGAGTTCTTGAGCATTATACAAAGAGACTGACTGCATCAATTCAACTACTTGGGGGAATTGTTCTCTTTACACCTTTCGGAATGGATTGCTTCAGACTTCAGTGGAAAAGGAATTTGAGAAGAGGTATTCAAATGTGGGATGATACGTTGCTGTTCTTGTTGATGATATAACCTCGAACGAAGAATCACGGTGATTATTCTTGAAAGGAGCAGCGGGATTTACGATAATGGTGTGCTTCTCTGTGCACCTGGCTAAGGCAAGCTTGAAATAGAGCTTCGAATCTGCTCAGCTAAAGGATTTTCGGTTTGGGGGGAAGCTGCCAAAGTCTCACTTTCAGTTGGTTCAATTTCTTTCTTCGATTCAAGAGCCCTGGAAGCTTTGGTGGTGAATGTTTAAGAGTTGATGACTTCTATCTTCTATGACGTGCTGCTCGATATCCTTATCTCGGTACTCGTATCATCATCTTCTTTAACTATATCATCTATTCTATCCTTGTAAATATTTATTCGAAAAACAAAATACAAAATTATAAAACCAACAAAAAGAAAATAGAAAAATATAAAACCATCAAAACAAAATAGAAAAATATAAAACCTTCAAAATACCATAAAAATCAGAAAATTTCAAAAATACCAAAAATATGTTTTCTAAAGACATGTCTTCTGGTATCGATAACATCTACGGTCTTAGAAATGTCATTCAATAATGGCACGGGACCATAGATGAAGTTCGAGCAGGAGGTGTAAATATTTCTTTCTAAACATGTCACAAAACTATGGCTTACAGTTATTTCAGACTGTAACCCGTGCTTCAAATAATGGCTTGCAGTTACTTCAGACTGTAACCCGTGCTAAAACTATGGCTTGCTGTTATTTCTGATAGCAACCCGTTTTTCAAAGAAGGAAAGTGCTACGCTTAAATGATTTTCAAATATTTCGTGCACTTATCCTAAAAACAAAACAAGGAAAGTATGTCGAAGGACTGCTGTTCCTACACAAATGTTTTTCCGTCTAAAATTCTTCAGAAAAATATTTGGTGTTTTAACTTAATGGTGGTAAATGAGTTGCTATTAAATCAATCTATCAGAGTTTTCGTATTAATTTGCAAACTCAATCAATGACTTATGCGCTTTTAAAACTTTTCAGAAAAATGAGTCATTGATTGAGGGGGAGAATGTTTTCAAATCTATATCATCTAACGGGCTTTCTTAATTATCCTAAATGCTTAAACTGAAAGATGATGTTAACCTACGTTGAAGGACTAGGTGCCTAGGATAAGATTGTTAGGATTAGATGATTAGAGTTTGATAAACACATTATTCCCATACCTTTTATGATATGATTGATATGTTGGATTGACTTTTATTAGTCGATTGCTGTTTGGGTGATGTCGACCACCATATATTTGTATGTTTGTTCACTAACATATGCAGGTATATTGGTATATAAGAATGTTCCCGATCCGAATCCCACAAATGAACATGATTGGATGCCGCAAGGAAAGGGTAACGATATCTTGGGTTGACAAATGAAGAAACAGAGCTTAACTGGACTTCTATGGAGAGTTGGCATACATGCAACGTAAGAGGTCTCACTGCATCAGCAGATGGTTTTCTTCTAAGTGATTGAAGAAACGGAGCTTAATTGGACCTCAGTTGGCATTCAAAATGCAACGTAAGAAGAAGTCTCACTGCATTTGCAGACGGTTTTTCTTCCAACCCTACAACAACAACAACGGAAGCTTCTCAACCACTAACGTATCTTTGTGCAGGATACCATTTTTTAAACAATTTTGAATAAATTTGAATAAATTGTTTTGAAAATGGAATATATTGTTTTGAAAATATATTGGACTAAATTTTGAAAATCACCGGACTTCATGTTATCAAAACCTAAGTCACTCAATTATTGACTTCTGTCATGGATTGAGGGGGAGAGTGATTTAAAATAAAATATTTTCAAACGATGTTTCTTCATAAAAGTTCCGTCTTGTACGATAATAAGTGGTGATATAAAGATTTAATGTTATGTCATGGTATGATTTTTTCTTTAGAATCAAGGTCTTTCAAAACGAAATTCTTTCTGTTCTTGTTTGATTGTGAAATTGTTTTGTTTTACTTAAAAGATCTCTTAAAAACTATCATATCTGACACTAACAATCTTTAATGTCTTAAAATGGTCCTTATCTATCATCTTTCAAAATTGAATCTTGCCACGTCTTTCCCCAAATTTTTCTAAATGATTTAAATCAGTTGGGATCACAAATCTCAAATGGTTTGATATTTTGATCGGGGTAGAGATCGTGAGTTAAATCTCTTATCTGTTTAAATGGAATTGGTTTTAGTCCTTTAAAGGCACTCCTGCCTCCATGTGCCAAACGATTTCATACACAATGCACATGTTGAGGAGGAGGATTTATCCAAAAACATGATGAGTATTTAATCCAGGCCACATATTCTTCCATATTTTCTAAACCTTATTAAATCACTTGAGATCCAAAATCTCAAAGGGTTTGATATTTTTGATCGGGGGAGAATTTGTGATTTAATAATGAAATTTGATAAAAGTTGATCGTTTTGATTTAATTGTGCATGCTGCTCGCTCATATGTGCTAAACGCTTTCGAATCTTGAAGCACATATTGAGGGGGAGCATTTTATAAGAAAAGAAACTATCGAGGTGCAAATGCTTTTATGTTTTAACATAAAGTACCTTGATTGAGTTTTAAATGGTTTCTTAATGGCTTGTGTGATTGTGGATGTGCTTCAAAAGAACTCTTGCCTCTATGTGATAAAATGTTTTAAATATCCTACGCACATATTGAGGGGGAGAATTTTACCATGAAAATCAAATGGCTTTTTCGTATGAAAATTGTGATCAAAGAAAATATTTCAAAGTCCTCTTGCCTTCTTGTGCTGAACAATTTCTAAATCATACGCACATGTTGAGGGGGAGGTTTTCTAAATGATCAAAACTTTTAAGGTACAAAATGCTTTGATCTCGTATCACAAGTACCTTGATTGTTTTTCCAAATGATTTTTCAATTGGTTTCAAGGAAGAATGAACTGTACCAAAAGACCGACCATTTTACTTTATGCATGGAGTTATAAGGATGGTTAGGTTAGGTATTCGTTCCCACGATCCGCCAGAACCGGAGGGATCTACCCAGGGACAATCCACTAGATAGTGTAGAGTCCTTAGGTATATTGAAAAAAGGAGAAAAGTGAGGAATGGGAAGAGTGCAGACTGAGACTGAGCTAGTACTGGAATAAACCCAACAAGGTTCTAGTTATGAAGTCTCGGTAAGCACTGAAGGGGTTGAAGAATGAAAAAGAAATGAATGATAAAAAGGGTGAAAAGAAATAGCCCTCCATCAATTCAACCTTAGGGCAGAAACCGGGTTCAACTCATATGCTACTGGTGGTTACTAAGGTAACACTGGTATTGAAGACAAGACATCATGGACCCAGTGATGCACTGCATTAAACTTCCCAAACCACTCAAGTTCCTCTTAAAAGGGCTTGTTTCATTCTCACGGGGAACCGACATTATCTATCGACTTTCTCTTAGAGATTGTTGATATTGAAGAAGGAGACCCTCTCCCTAGTCTCTGACACAGGAACCAAAAATGCACTATTGAGTCTAGAGCCAAGAGATCATCCACAATATCTCGTTAGGACACTAAATTCTTGAAGACTTGCTTTTTCACACAATGTGGAAAGTAAGTATATATTAAGAGTCCTACGCATTATCCTTGTGGTATTGCCAGAACATCCGAGTGATATGAAAATATTCACGATGAAGATGGAAAGCCTTCTAGAGCCAACATCAGACAAGCTCTTGGTAGGTGGCATGTGAGATCTTTTCTAAAGATCAAACTTGTGACAACTGGATAGAAACAATGGGGCGATTCACTCGTGAATCAACCTTGGTCCAGGAATGGATTTGACGAATACTTTTGGAAAAACCGTTCGATGTGCAAATCTTCTTTTCTCTAGCACGTCGAATGTGTACTTATGTTTTCAAATTCAAAAAGTATCTCTGATTGAAAAAATACTTTTAGAAAAACCGTTCGATGTGCAAATCTCTTCTTTTCTCTAGCACGTCGAATGTGTACTCATTCTCTAATACAAAAAGTATTTTGTTTGAAAATTGATCTTTCTCATAAAACCTTCGTCGTATTGCAAAACTCTTTCTTCAAGCAATACGCGATTGTTTTTCAAATCATTTTTCATCAATCAGTGAATCTCAATTCGCTGGTTCACTCACTCTGTGTTGTCTTCTTTGAGACGTTCCGGTTTGAGAACAGCTAGAACAGCTGCGAAACCCTGTCAAGGAGATTCTTAGGAATCCTACCTGATCACAGGCAGTACTTGTACTGATCAACGGGGAACCGTGGGCCGTGTACCTCAATTCAGCGAAAGTGGTCAAAGACACTTTCGTATGTTTTATTGCTAACTGTTGTTTGCAGGTACACTTGGACGGTTGCAGCTGATCAGAATTAAGGAGTCAATCCAAAGCCGCATGCTCACAGCATCCACACTTAATTTGAAGAATTCATGACTGGTGCATATCTACAGAACCTGGCTCAGATATTTCTTATACTATGTTCCTGCTGCGCTGCTGCAAATATCTTGAACCAGTAAAAGCTTCCGCTACTCTGATGGAAAGATGTCATGATTCTAAAGTGTGAGCATGTCGGTCCAAAAGTCACAACTTCACATGATGGCAACACAATAAAGGGTGATCCAGAGATTTACTGTGGCTGATGATCTCAAAGAAAGCTCAAAGATCATCAAGATGTGGATCAGTTCAAAGACCTCCACTGAAAGTACAAATCAATGCGGACTTTGAAGAATCGCTACAAAAGCACAAAGATTGCGGAAATGAAGAATTCAAGTCTACGAGCTCAAGAACAATGTCAAGAATAGAATGCTAGGATTCGAAATGTAAAACATGGGGTGACCTCCCTTAGGGGGAGATTGTTAGGAATTGGAAAATTTCTTAGTGAAGAGTCGGTCACCCCAAATGTTATCTAGCTTAAGTTAGCTCGTAGACTTGTCGTTAGTTACGTTATTTATCAGTTTATTAGTTAGTTATTTGTTTAGTTTAGCGTAGTGCAACACCGTGGAGGAAGGACGGGTCTTTACCCACTGTATCCCTGATCCACAGGCCGATAGGAGGTCGTTTCTCATGTAACTATAAATACCCCTTCCATCCATGGAAGGGGTGGTGCTTTTCAATCTAATATTCAACATTTGTGAAGTAACTCTCTACCAAGAAACCACCCAACTCTCTAACTTTCTCTCTCTAATGGCAAACATGTATTTTGATCTCCCAAGACCACCCGAATCATCAAACACATAAAAATAATGATCCTACACCTTTGGATTAGCCTAGGTCACATAGTTAATGTAGTTTACTGCTTTCTTTAAATTCAAGTCATTTTAATGCTTTAATGTTGTAATTCTCCCTAAAGTAGTGTAATGAAACTTTATTATCAGTTTAATTTCAAGTAAAATTTCAGTTTCAAGTTTTTACTTTAATTACCTTTAAATTTCATGTTCTTTTAATTCTTGTTATGTAGTTGTTTAAAGGACTCTACTAGCTCACATAAGCTCCTGACAAAAGCTCATTAAGCTTTTAGAAACCTTAATACAGTCTTAGTCTTTAAAATTCAGAAAATAAAAAATCAAGAAAAAGTCAATGGAAGTCCACATGTGGTCCAATAAGCAGTTCTGGGGGGGGGGGGTAGAAGCCAATCTGGATGGATTTTCTGGTTTCTAGCTTGTTGACAACAAGCTAGGAGTGGTTTCTTATCCTTGGTATTCATTTTCAGCCATGATCACTTGTAAGCTTCATTTTTACCATTTTTTACAATTTATTGTTTCATTCCTTTTCATGCTTAGATTCTTAAGTTTTCATGTTCCTTTGTTATTGTTTAGTGTTATTATAGCTTAATACAAGCAGTTTGTTCATTAGACTCACTTGTGCTAAAAATTGGAAAATCACTCAGTTGAATTGCAAATTTGACACCTTTGTGTTTTCTGCTTGTGTGCTTGAAGTTTTATGCTCAATTGATCTCCTTATGTGATAATATTATGTTTGGAATCTGGTTTATATTCAGATTCATTGAAAACTTTGAAATTCATGTGACAAGTGAAAATCAAAGGGTTGTTTGGATTTGTTGATAGATTAGCATTCCAGTGTATGCCTGTTGTTATTTGTATTTGTTATATGTCATATTAGTTCAATATAGCTTAGTGCAACTATAAAATATAGTCCTTACTTGTTAAAATAGTCAAAATCATTTTTAATCTTTCATAGATAGTTCACTGTTAAGATTTGAAATGCCAATTTCGTCACAGTGATGCATAAGTAGGATATCTAGCTTTATTTCAGGTTCTTATAGCTTAATATAACATATTAAGTCAGTAGATTAAGATCTAAACTCATTTAAGTCAAACTTAGAAGTTCATGATAATAGTCAAATTTACAGTTTAACTGTTTTTGAATTAAATTTAGAATTAAATTGTGAACTGGATAGTATAAATTAGAAGTTGAGATTGTAGGATCATAATATCTAGTTGTTATTCTGCATGTTACTATTTTTGTAAATTTTTTCTAAAGTAGTTTTATTGCTTAATTAGTGCTTATTATTTGGTGGTTCTGCATAAGATCTCCCCTGTACACAGATTTGATATCCATTTATACAAGCTTCCATAAGCTTGTTTAGTGAATAATAGTCTGAGTAAATTGGTGATTTATGATGCCCATGTGGCTAGTCACTAGATTTGAGTGCTTATTTGACCTAAACTGCTTATCTGGTTTGCTTATTTGTGCCTATCTTATCCCTTGAAACAAATCACTTCACTGAGAAATCAGTGAAGTGAGTCAAGATCACAAGCTCACCAAAAGCTCAATTCTGAGCTTGAGCTTGTGATTATTGTTTCTTTTGAATCCTAAGCAACCATATTTCATAATTGAAAGCTTGTTTTTCATTTTAAAGCCCTTTAACTAGGGCTGCATTTAGCTTTTAACTTGTCCCATCTCAGGTGTTTGCTGAACTCTCAGTCAAAATCACCCAACTTCATAAGTCATTTATAAGCTGTAAAGTGGGTCCCACATGATGTGGTTTGGCTTTTTGAGAAGCCAACCCACCAAACTTTCTGGCCCAGCTTTTCAATTTAAAGACCAAGCTTATTTGATAAGCTTGATCCTGGCTTATTTATTGTCTCATTTGTATCAGAGTATGCTGAACAAGCATACTCAGTTAAATGGAAAGGTTTTCAAGAGCTCCTCAAAAGTTCAGCTGTGGGTCCCACAGTTGAAGCTTGAGCTTTTTGGAAACATTACCAACACATCTTGCTACTTCAAGCCTTATTTTGCCATTTTCAGCTCATTCACTGAGCTTAAAGAAGCATTGTAATACCATGCAGAGGTGATTGGTTCTATGTGAATCTGGAAGAGCTTACTGGCTTATTTTAAGCTTGTGAGTGAAACCAGTGCACCAATCTTGCACATATTGTCCATCAAACTTTTATACATATTCCTTTTTTCTCTATTTTACCTTTTGTGTCCATTTTTCAAGCTTATTGTGAGCTTATGACTTGACTGTAAGCCTATGGCTTAACTGATTAGTCCATAAGCTCACATTCTGCTTATTTTGATATTTATAAACTTTCATTTTGCCTTAAACTTGTCCCTTGGGCATGTTTACTTGTTTATTTTTCTTTTGTTTCAGCAGTGTGGCTTATTAGAGCTTATTTGAGCTCTAAACTCCAACAGTTAAGCACTTGCTTAACTGTTTAAGCTAATAAGCTCCACACTGCTTATTTCTATGTTTGTAAAGTTTTGTTTTCATTAAACATGTATAATATCAGTACATATTGAGTTTCAGAAAAAGAAAAACCAAAAACATTATTTTTAAAAATAGTGATAGCATTTATTTAATATAATTTAGCTTTTTAATTTTCTTTTTAGCTTACTATTAAGCACTTATATGTTTTTTATATTTTTCTTAGGTTCATTTATTTATTTAATAATTATGTAAAAAGTTTCAGATTTTTCTCTATTCATTTATCATTTTTAATAAATAATAATAGTTTTTAATACTTAATAATAGTAAATAATTCATAATAAATAGAATAATTGTGTAAAAAATACATTTTCAGTTTCAAAAATTATTTTATACTATTTTTTATTTTTCAGATTCTTTATTTCATTTATTTAAGTTAAATTTAGATTTTCTTATTATTTAATTCATTATTAAATACATTTAATTCATTTTTAATTTATATTAGTTAATTTAATAGTGTACAAATTTATTTTAATTTTCCAATAATTTTCTTATCTTTTTAGGATTCCAAAAATATGATTTTCACATTTGTGGGACTTATATTGGACTGAATTCACTTTTTATTTTGTTACGTTTACGTAATTGCTATGTACACGTACGCATTTTAGTTTTTTTTTTTTTTAGGTTTTCTTAACTTTTATATAAATTTGTAAATTATAGATAAATTTTTTAATTATATTTAATTTGCATTTAAGTCGCTAAGACATGCAAATCCCTACTATAGTTATAATCGTTTTGTTTTTATACGTTTACGTTTAATTTTAGTTAAACGTACGTTTGTATATCTTTTACGTTTTTAGGTTTCTGATTGCACGTTTTTAACGACATAGCTGTGACAGAGCTATTACTATTCACATTCCTAGTGTTAGTCAATCAGATTCCAGTTTTTGTATATTTTATATCATTTCAGCACACACAGTCGTTGTATTACAGATTTCACACCTCGTTGGGACTTAACGACCTGTGGAAACACTATACTCCTCTAGATCTTCATTGCATTGGTTTTAGACTGTTTTAATTTTATTACGGTTGACCATTCACAAGTGGTTAATTTGTGTAATAAACTTGACGGTTTGCCACCAACCAACTACATACACCTAGATTAGATAATTAGATAAATAGAGTAATCGGTAGAAATACCAACCCCCAAATCCAAACCCCGAGATTCGTACCTTTCCATTTCCTAAAAAACATAAAAAAAGATAAAAAATAATCTTCCTCAACCCCAACCTTAACGTAGTAACTTATCACTAGCATTCCTATTCCCCTAGAGAACGATATCAATACCCGTGGCTTACCCTAATACTACACTACAACGATTAGGTTCACTGCCTAGGGTGTTATAAAACTTGCTCGAAGAAAAGGAGGTTCCTTTGACCCCGAACGACGCGTGTAGCGTTATCAGCAGGTTTTCCCTAATATGTGCAAAACACTTCCAAATTTCTATGCACATATTGAGGGGGAGCAATTTTTTGAAAACCACATCCTTTTCAAAATTATCCTTAACAAAGTATGAAAAATACTAATTTAGATCAATAAATTGATGTTTATATCTTTTAGAAAATGGTAATCTAAGAAGTGAATCTTTCCTCATGCCTCCGTGTGCCAAAACGATTTCAAATACACGTTGCACATGTCAAGGGGGAGCTCTTTGTCTAAAAATATCAAAAATAATTCAAGTACAAAATGCTTTGATAATATATCACAAGTATCTGGATTGATCTTCAAATGGTTTTCAATTGGTTCCAATGGCAGATGAACAATACCAAATAGACCGACAAAATTTATTTTATGTATGGTGATATAAGGATGGTTAGGTTAGGTATTCGTTCCCACGATCCCGCCAGAGCTGGAGGGATCTACCCAGGGACAATCCACTAGATAGTGTAGAGTCCTTAGGTATGATGAAAAAAAAGGAGAAAATTGAGAATATGGGAAGAGTGCTGACTGAGACTGAGCTAGTACTGGAATAAACCCAACAAGGTTCTAGTTATGAAGTCTCGGTAAACACTGAAGGGGTTGAAGAATGAAAAAGAATTGAATGTGAAAAAGGGTGAAAAGAAATAGCCCTCAAATAATTCAACCTTAGGGCAGAAACCGGGTTCAATACATATGCTACTGGTGGTTACTAAGGTAACACTGGTATTGAAGACAAGACGTCATTGACCCAATGACGCACTGCACTAAACTTCCCAAGCTACTCAAGTTCCTCTTAAAAGGGCTTGTTTCATTCTCACGGGGAACCTACATTATCTATCGACTTTCTCTTAGAGATTGTTGATATTGAAGAAGGAGACCCTCTCCCTAGTCTCCGGCATAGGAACCAAATGTGCACAATTGAGTCTAGAGCCACGAGATCATCAAATAAATCTCTTTAGGACACTCTCAATGAAGACTCTCTGTTTCACACAATGTGGAAAGAGAGATTATATCTTATGAGTCCTACGCATTATCCTTGTGGTATTGCCAGAACATCTGAGTGATATGCAAACATATTCACAATGAAGATGGAAAGCCTTCTAGAGCCAACATCAAACAAGCTCTTGGTAGGTGGCATGTGAGATCTATCCAATAGATCAACCATGTGACAACTGAACAGAAACAATGGGGCGATTCAAAATTATGAATCAATCCTGGTTCAGGTTATGGATTGACGGATACCTTTGAAAAACCGATCGTTGTGCTTAAAAAATTCTTTTCTTTAGCACATCGACTGAGTATTAATATTTCAAATATAAAAGGTATTTATGATTGATAATTGATTTTTCTCAAAAACCCTCGTTGTATTGCAAAAACACTTTATTGAGCAGTACTCGATTGTTTTTCAAATATCTTTTCATCAATCAGTGAATCTCAAATTCGCTGGTTCACTCACTCCGTGTTGTCTTCTTTGAGACGTTCCGGTTTGAGAATAGCTAGAGCAGCTACGAAACCCTGTCAAGGAGATTCTTCGGAATTATACCTGATCACAGGCAGTACTTGTACTGATCAACGGGGAATCGTGGGCCGTGTACCTCAATTCAACGAAAGTGATTAAAGACACTTTCGTACGCTTTATTGCTAACTGTTGTATGCAGGTACGCCCGACGTTTGCAGCTGATCATAATGGAGAGGTCAATCCATAGTCGCATGCTCACACAACACATTCAATTCTAAAGAAATCATGATAAGTGCATCAACGACTCTGATATTTTCACTCCATGCTTCTGCTACGCTGCTGCAAATATGATGAATCAACTAAAGCTTCCGCTACTCTGATGAAAAGATTTCATGATCCATAATGTGAGCATGTCGGTCCAAAAGTCACAACTTCACATAATGTCAACACCACAATGGAAGAGTCAGAGATTTATGTTAGCTGATGATCTCAATGCTGGCTCAAAACTCATTATCACGTGGATTAGTTAAAGACCTCCACTTGATTTAACCAAACATGCAAAAATGAAGAATCGATGACTACGGGCTACTGAGCAAGGAGCATTAACAAGAATACAAGAACAATCTTAATGTATTATCTGTTTGTATTCAATGTATTTTGAGGTGACCTCCCTTAGGGGGAGATTGTTAGGATTTGGTAAATCCAGTTATTAAAGTGTCGGTCACCTCAAGTATATGTAATCGTTAGAAAGCTCGTAGTCGTAGTTATTTAATGTTAAGTAGTATTTAGTTAAGTAAGACCGTGGAGTACGGACGGGTCTTTACACAATGTATGGCTAATCCACAGCCCGTAGGTGGCGTTTTATGTAAGACTATAAACACCCTCTGCCTCCCAAGGTAGAGGGTTGGCTCATAATAATACTTTTACTTTCTCTCACTAAGTTCCCAAACCTCTAACCTTTTCTCTCTCTAAAAACCTTATAGTTATATGCCTATTTGACCATGATTTGATGTGCTTGTGAAATCCAATATGTTACACTAACTACTAGCAATTTTGGTTTGCGTTTTTATTGAATAATTGAAGCGAATACTTTAAATATACTCAGTCATCATATAAAATATTCATAAAATGGTGTTTTTTCATAGACTATTTCTACCTGATCTATTAGTCAAGTGTCAAAAGTGATGAGTTGGTCAAAGAATCAACACTATGGTTCTGTGTAATGGTTATTGGCTTATTGCAGATAGAGTTTTATGGGAGTATCTGACCATTACAAGATTATAACAAACTTCTGAATAAGCCAAGATTGCGAATTCTGATTTGAAAGATAACAAACCATTGTCGTGATAATTATAAATCATCTTGGAGAGCGACTGTAGCTGTATATTTCCTCACTCAAGGTTCCATCTCATCTTTGTGTTCAGCACATTTAAAAGCATGTGCAAAAACTAAGGACTTCCACTGACAACAGAAATGAAGTCTATGCATATGAACTTCATTTAAGCATGAAAGTTTAATAGGAAAGATAAATATAAATTTATGTGTATGGTCATAACCAATATGGACTACAAAAATTGACTGTTTTCAACTAACATGTAAAGCAACTGCATAATGAGCGATTCCTCGATAAATCATGACTAAAAGTGACTGGATGCACACTTAATAACTGCAATTTAAAGAGAAAAAATGAGCTAAAAAGTCTAATTTTTTTAACCGCCTAAGATGATTCAATTGCCTCCCCTTCCTCCACGAGCAGATATCTAGGAGTACTTGAATAGTGTAACTACGATTATGTGTAACCATAAACTAGTTTTAGTTTCCAACTATTAATTAACTAAATAAACAATGACTGGAATTACATTTAAAATCAAGAACCTTTCAAGGTGATTTGTACCAGAAACAAGAAGAGTGGTGTTCATGGTGATTTGTACCAGAAACAATAAGAGAAGAAAATACAAACAAAATCAAATGTAAAGAAATAAAAGTATAAATGTGTATGGACTAAAATACCCTCGACTACATGACAAAAATCAAACATTGACTTTGGCATTAGTGGTCAAGGGACTAGTTTGGCCTTAAAAACCCAAGTTTTGGAATCCCCACGATGATAAATGCAAGGTTTGTCCCATTGCGATGCTTCTGTACAAGTTTAGGAACCAACGGTGTATTTTAGTCTAATTTTAATATAATGTTGCCCCCTAATGCTCCCTACAACTTATTTTAATCATAATACCATGCTTAATTTGACTAGAATTGGTAAACCATAGAACCTACACACTATACATTGGGATAATTGAAATATTGGGGAGACAAGCATGCACTCTCTTTTTTTTTCCTTCTTTTTTCGGATGATCACACACAAACAAGACATCTCCATGTATTTTTTTATTAGTAGCCTATTCACTAGCCTATTTATTAAACTAGAATAACCATACATGATTTTTAATACAAAAGTGAAGACAATGATGTTCCCTCATGTTGCATCTCACTACCAAATACCAGCCCAACATGTTCCATAGTATTTTTTTTTATTAGTTGCTAGTAGCTAGAGTCTTATTTTAATCCATGTACCATACTTTGAGTTCTATATAAAAGAAAGAGTTACTAGCACATTTGATACATAAATTAAAACTCATAAACTCACTCACACACATATAAGATTCGGCCAAGGGAGAACAACAAGAAGAAAAATTGGATTTTGTTCTTAATAAGTGCTTATTTCTAGCTTATTAGGTATATTAATTAGTAAACAAGTGTTTTGGAGTGTTGGATTGGGTACACCAGTGTTCTATTGCATCTCATCTATTAATAATCTCAAGTAAGTCACTAAATTATTTTCAAAATCTTTACACAATTTAATTATGTGTATTTTGCATTACAAGTGTTTATTTCAATTTATGCATACACATTAATCACCCTTGTACATGTTTGTAACTTTCTTAAACATATTAAGTTGGTAACTAGTTACTATGTCATAAACTTATATTTTTTTATGAATGCCTAAGTTTCATAACACTCTTTAAAAAAAATGTGGTAGAGTTGGAGTAGTTTTAAAGTGGTTGAAAGTAAATTGGAATGATTTAAAAATTAGAAAATACGCTTTGAAACATGTTTATATGAGGCTGTCCCATTTTGATAAATATGGAAAAATCAATTAGTTGGAAGTAAGATTTGATTATAAATATAGAAAATAGACTCAATTACGAGAATGTGGTCGCTTGAATGGGTTAAAACGGACATATAACGAAGAAACTACGTTAGTTTTAAGTTGAGTGACGGAAACTAATTTTCTGAAACAAATAAGGCTGTTAGACGACTTTCAAAGGGGTAAAATAGAGTACTTAAATACGAAACCGGGGATATAAAGAACTTAAGAAACAGAGCTAAAACGACCAAGATACGTTGATTTAAAGTTACGACGAAACTAACTATTTTTCCAGCTCAAAAGAGTCAAAATTTTTCGAAGTATCAGGATCAGATTTCTGAGTGACCATGTTCAAGTCGTTTTTCTCATAGATAGAGTTCGTTATTAAAAAATAATATTAGTGACAAAAGTAAAGTAGACATGGCCTAGTTTCCAGAAAAGTCCAACCAG
Organism: Chrysanthemum seticuspe; assembly: GCA_019973895.1. Classification (NCBI taxonomy): domain Eukaryota; kingdom Viridiplantae; phylum Streptophyta; class Magnoliopsida; order Asterales; family Asteraceae; genus Chrysanthemum; species Chrysanthemum seticuspe. The sequence continues at coordinate 117,522,657 of BPTQ01000007.1, forward strand.
TTGTCCACGGATTTATAATAATTGTGCTATGACCTCGTGAACTTGCCCGGAAACTTCCCAAAAACCACGAAAACAGCCCGAATGCCCAAATTCAAGGCCATTTTTATGTGGGATCGGGTTTGATTGAGCTGGAGTTCAGTTCCAGACTTTTGTAGACCTTGTTCCATAATCCCTAAATCCATTGAGTTGAGTCCCAAATACTAAATAACCGCCGTTTTATGACTAGTCTTCCAAGGTCACTTATCCGAGTCTCAAATACTAAATAACCGCCGTTTTTATGAAATAAGATTTCTCAAGTTAAACCGTTGTTTTATATCTTGTGTTGTGATATGAATCGAGTAATACCTCAATAACATTTAACTGTAAAACATTTTTTTGGGTGTTACAATATGTAATAAAGATAATCAACAAAAAAAAATTAAGAAAACTTAGACAAAATGTGATAGGCTTAAAAAAGGCCAAACATTAACAACAACAATATCCAAGCCCGCCCAAACATTTATTGAAGCAACCAAGTAACCCTAATAAAATAGTAGTGAATGAGACCATTTCCTTCCTCCCCACGAAAAGAATCATAACCGCCGTGTAGAGAGAGAAAGAAGCAAAAACAAAATGCAGATCTTTGTCAAAACCTTAACCGGGAAAACAATCACACTCGAAGTTGAATCCTCTGATACCATCGACAATGTTAAGGCTAAGATTCAGGACAAAGAAGGTATTACTTTTTTATTTCTTTCTATACTTTTTTCTTTTATAAAAATATACTGTTTCGTTTACATTTCATAATAATAATTTTTTTTATATAAAAATAGGTATCCCACCAGATCAGCAGAGGTTGATATTTGCTGGAAAACAACTTGAAGATGGCCGTACTCTTGCTGACTACAACATCCAGAAAGGTTCTTCTTTACTTTTTTTTTTTTTTTTTATTATTATTTTTTTATTTTTTATAATTATGTGTTGTCCGACACTTTTCTTTGTCGGGTGACAAAGAGGTGAAAATATCGGATGAAATTTTTTATTTATTGTTGTTGGTAAATTCATGTGGTTCCATTTATTTTTGTTATATGGTTGTCGGATTATTTGAAGAAACGTGTTAAGTTATTGGTTGGTTAAAGGGGAAATTTTGTTTGTCGGATGTTTTTTTATTGTGTGTCTGGTTATGGGACACTTTTGTCTGTCGGGTGTGGTAACAACTTTGTTGGTTGTCGAAATATTTAAGAATATTGTGTTAAGTATGAATATCAGTGTCGGATCATGTTTGTCGGGTGACAAAGAGGTGTAAAAATGATCGGATGAAAATTTTTATTTATTGTTGTTGGTAAATTCATGTGGTTCGAGTTATTTTTGTTATATGGTTGTCGAATTATTTGAAGAAATGTGTTAAGTTATTGGTTGCTTAAAGGGGAAATTTTGTTTGTCGGATGTTTTTTTATTCTGTGTCTGGTTATGGGACACTTTTGTCTGTCGGGTGAATTTTTTTATGTAGATTTCTGGTAACAACTTTGTTGGTTGTCGAAATATTTAAGAATATTGTGTTAAGTATGAATATCAGTGTTGGATCGTGTTTGTCGGGCTACAAAGAGGTGACTAGATATCGGATGAAATGTATTATTTAATAAATTTCTTGTCGGCGTGGTTAGGATATCGGGTATAATGGTTAAACAGATAGCGGATATTAAGGGGTATTGGTGTTCAAAATCACAAGTTATCGATTAATTTATTTGTTGAATAGTTATCGGGTGATTGAAAGTTTATCGCTTCTTTAGTCATTCGTATATCGGTTAGAGCAAGATTGTTTATCGGGAAGAAATTTATTTATTGGACAGTGAACTTGTAACTTACAACAGAATGATTGTAGTTTGTCATTAGTTTATAGTTTCTTATTTTGCATTTTTGTCCAGAGTCGACTCTTCATTTGGTCCTAAGGCTGAGGGGTGGTGGAATAAAACCCCTTAACAAAGTCTATTCTCCTTTCAACCTGGATTTGTCTCAGAAGTACAACCAGCATAAGAAAGTATGCCGCAAGTGAGTTGTTCTCTTTTGCCATATAAGCAATGTTTGTTATATCTCTGTATATCTTCTTTTTTGTATTTCTCTGACACTATTTCGTATGTGGATTTTTGTCATGTATATTATGTAAAAATACTGTGAATATGGTTTATAGCATAATTGTGTAGTAGTAGATTAGTGCCTGATTCCTTGGTCTTGTTTAATTTTGAACACCGAGAGATTATTTGAGCTTCTCGCATCCTGTAAAATTAACGCCAAGAAACTTATTTTAGCCATGTTTAGGTCATTGTTGATCATCTTGTTAACAATGATATGATTTTTTAAGCTGGAATGGATTCTATAATATGTGCTTCTAAAACTTATGTTTATTTTGTATTGTCTAAGTTGATCATTGCCTTATTTGTATTAAATTGCTTTTTGTTAGGTGTTATGCCCGTCTTCCTCTAAGGGCTCTAAACTGCAGGAAGAAGAAGTGTGGCCACAGCAACCAGGTAAGCATTCTTTTAACTTCATTTTGATTGTCTAATCTGTGTTTGATTAGAATATGATTTGATGTACTCTATTAGGATTTTCTCTATTACTGTTACTTTCACTGACTAGCTTATTTCAACTCTGTGGTTGCAGCTAAGGCCAAAGACTATGTTCTTGAGCAAATCCCCCAAAGATAAATACTAGTTGCTTGTTTTGGAGAGGAGCAAATTAATGGTGACCAACCTGGGGTGTTTTGTCTGCTAGAGAGGAACTTGTCTTGCTATTTTTAGAACTTCTGCATCTTTTTTTTTTTAACTTGTTTTGCTGAATGGTTTGTTTAATTCAAGAAGCATGATATTGTCGGTCTAGAATTTGTGATTGTGGATTTTCCTTGCATAGCTCACTGATCTTTGAAGCTATATGTTTTGAAAGTAAACTTGCTGAATTCTGTGTTTAATTCAAGAAGCATTCTGGATTTGATATTACTATCTTTGTGGTTGGTTGGGGATTTGGTGGATTTTCCTCGCATAGCTCACTGATATTTGTTGCTTTAAGTTAGACATTGTTCTTTTAGCATATAACCCAACTGGGTGCGATGCGGAAGTTGATATGTTAGCTTATTCTCCAGGTTTACACCGATAAGCTTGAAACTTTAGAGGTGATAGAATTGACATGTTGACAAGTTGAAATATTGACCAAGTGAATGGTTAATAACGAGTGTATAGTAACGATGATTTTTGTAGATCGGTCAATTATTAATACACATGAATCTTGGTTCACTTGTGTTACATCATCATTAGCTAATTAGGACAGGTATGCAAAGAATGTCTTATCTTCCTTTTCTTCTTATCTGTCAACCTATTATCGCCTGTGTAGCTCTGTTTTTATCAAAAATCCAATGTTAAGATTGAGATCTTCCGCTGCTAGTAGAGAAACTAAACTAATGCATAATTTAACACCACCTCCAGTTTCAAGGTTATCAAGCATAGCAGAGGTCTAAAGTCAACAGTACCTTAGAATTTTCCTCAGCTTCAAGCTTCAGTTTCTTACTCTTCAAAAACCTTGGTTCTCCGGGAATACCAGTGCTTCTCTAACAGACTTCACTTTTTTAAGCCTTTCGTCAGCTGTACTTATTACCTCCAAAGCTGATGCCAATCATTTAAGCAACAAACACTTTGTTGAATTAAATATCATATGACGAAATACATTTTTTATACATACCATAAAAACTATGAACACGTTCTCATGTAACTATATGCATTGTTAAGTTTTATACTTTCATAAGGTTCAAAAAGCGTCACTTTTTTATCAAGCTTCAGAACGGGCCTATAAAATATAACCTGAATCATCCTATTTTGAACCTAAACAAAAATAGAGGTTCAAAAAGGTAACACTTTTTTTTTTGAACTTCCGATATTAAAGTACATCACTTTTTGATAATACAAAACTTTTTTACTGAACATAACCTAAATCAGCCCATTCATATGTAAATGGGTTGAAATTGCAGCCTGTATAGTATTATACAATCTCATCCGACATAGTAAACAAGCGAAGCTAAAGCTCCTTCAACTCAGTCGCTAGAATGGCTTTCTCTGCACGTATTACTCCAGCATGCTGTCAAAATACCAAAAAGATTAGTATACACACGAACAGTTAGAACAGTGACGGAGCTACTAAGGACTTGGGATGGGGCCATGGCCTACCGTGAAATTTTACTCCGTATTAAAAATTCTCTCCATATATAGTAACATGTAAGGTATTCATACCACCAGCTTATTCTTTTGCCCACCCCAAAGTAAAAGTAGTGGCCCGCCGAGATACAAATTAGGAGTTGAATGTGGCATTCTGGCGTTAAATTAAACATAAAAATGTAGGAAGTTTGACCAACAATAAATAAGCAAAATAATGGAGTATAACCTAATGAACTACACCATTCTTCAATTCTTGATTCTTTTTTACTACTTATAGCTTGAAGATTTTTTGGCCCACCCGACTAAGAAATCCTGGCTTTGTCACTGAGTTAGAAGATTGAATTACACCAGTAAATTACCATATCGTTAGCTTCTTTTACCCAAACAAGTGCCTGTTTCAGCTCATCAACCTTTTAAAGGATATCTGAGAAACCTCGAATGCCTGAATAAGTGCCGGTTTCAGCTCATAAGTAAACAAAAGCTGGAAATTGGGCTTATAAAAAATAAGCCAAGTCAAATAAGCACATAAGCTTAAACAAACACACTGTAAGTATTATCACCAAACACCTCACTTATAAGATGCTTGTTACAACAGCAGCAAACTATCTTCAGAAGTAGCTGTACGTACAATTGATTGTTTGCTTCTTCTTATCTCAAAAAGTACATGTATACGGATAAGCAATTCTCAAAGGAGGTTGAATGATAACTTCTCAGGAGTAGCGGTAACAAATTGATTTGTACTCCGTATTTAGGGCCATTTCACAACTTTAAATAGTCAGAATCTACCAAACACTTGATTATTTGATTATCACAACTTCAAAGAGCAAAAACACCATCTTCTAGAGCCCAATTTGTGCCAAGTGGTTGTGTTATTCCATATTGCATGATCATTTCTAAAATGCAATATAACAATTCCCTAAACTAGAATAAGTGTGCCGATGGGTAGTATATCTATATTTTTCATGTGGTTAATACTAATACTAATCATATGAGAACTTATATTTAGATTGGAGGATGACTTTTGTTGATTTGAGGAATCATGAATGATCGGCTGGTTTACAATGTGCCATGAGTTGTGCCGGTGGTGATCATGGAAGTTCATTCAAGTTGCCCAAAAAATGTACATCATTCAAAACTGTATATGTTCTCTGAGTACTAGTTCTAAACTATAAAATAGCGATCATCAGAGAAACGTCATCAATTTTGTCATTTGCAAATTAGATAAAGATGATGTTTTCATCTGGTTATTTGTAATCCCTGTAACTCGATTAAACATGATAGTCATATATTTTAGGATTATATAGCTTAAAATTTATAAATAAGGTGCAGGAGACTTTCGTAGTAATGATTAATTTTGATGGTGTTATAGCGATGTACAAATCTGCTCAGTAAAGCTACCCTTCGTTACTCATCAATATACCATGTTTGTCCTTCCAATATGCACTTAGCAAATTAGATTGGAGATTCAAAAAGATGATGAAAGGAAAAAACTGTGAACGGTGAGAGCTAAGAAAATGAACAAGTTTACAAAAACCCCACTGGTTCTGCTTTTTAAATAGAGGTTGCAAATTGACTGATAGGGTAACTGGTCAAAACGGGTGATTTGGGTCGTGTTGGATCATTAACACTAGTCTTTAGTCTTTACCTCATTTTTATTCTTCTTAGCAGTTACGGCTATCACAGACTTATATCAATAATAATATCTCTTTGTTAAAAATAAAACAGTTTAGCATGTTTCATGGTTTTGAATACATTTTGGATGCCTTTTTGACCCATTTTTTAATACAACCCAAATTGACCCATTTGATGGGTAAATATTCTCACGTCTATTTACTGGTAGCTTTGAATATTGTATGATTTAGGGATGCGAATTACTGGACATTGCTAGAGCATCTTCCAAAATAAGTGATCAAGATAGCTATAGTGCGTACTGATAAGCAACTTACTTTTTTTTTTTTTTTTTTTTTTTTAAATATTTTTATCAAAAGTAGAAGTATAGGGACCTAACTGAAAGTTAGAGACATTATCACATGGTTTGTTTTGTGAGGAGATCAATTGTATGCATCCTCACATGAACTCTATATATGTATACATGAACCTCAATGAATGAATAAATCAATTTCATACATATTTCTCTCTCTCCTTTATTCATTGTTTCATTCATTTAGCATCCTTTCATCATCGGAATCTACTCTCTTCATTAGTTTCCCTTGTGATAGGATTAGAGTTATTGTTGGGTCCTATATCAACCTTGATTCTATTTTAATCATAACACTCGTATTCAGAGTAGTCCATCCTCGGGCGGTTGGATCCTTAAATATAGCTATCACACGGAGTATGGCAGCCAAACGAACGGGAGGTAACGGTGGTTTGGTATTAGATGGTGAAGATTCATCGGTGAACAACCAGAGCATCAACAATCAAACTCGTCCCGACGAATTTCAGGTAATGATTAAGTATGTTTTAGGGGATTATGGTAGACGTATTGAAAATAACGCTCAATTAATTGCTAAAATGAGTGATATGTTGTTAGGGTTATCTACTAAGTTAACTAGTTTTATGAAAAAACAGGGTAGACCAAAGTTAAATAATATTGATGATGAAGATGATAAGTTAGAGGATATAGGATGTAGTTTAGTAGATCTTATTGGGAATACTCATCCATATTCATCTCGTTTAACAAAAATTGAATTTCCAAGGTTTTGTGGTGATGATATCCAAGGATGGTTGCTTAAGGTTGAACTGTTTTTTAGTTTAGATACGGTTAAGGAGAATACTAAATTGTCTTTAGCAGTGTTGCATTTAGAGGGGAAAGCTTTACAGTAGCACCAAGGGTACATGACAAACAGAAATCAAGTGACACCTAGTTGGAAGCAATATGTTAAGGACATCACCAATAGGTTTGGAGCACCTTATGATGATCCTATGGCGGAGTTAATGGAGTTAAAACAAACAGGGTCAGTAACTGAGGTGCACGATAAGTTTGACTGTATTTTGAGCAAACTTCAGTTACTACCTAAATATGCTCTGAGTTGCTTTCTGTTAGTTCTGAATGAGGAGATCAGTGACATGGTTAGGATGTTTAAGCCTAGTACTATACAAGAAGCATTTTTGTTAGCAAAACTTCACGAGTGTGCCCTGCAAAAACAACAATCCAAACAACAGACAAAGTCACCACTCTTCACTACTCCAAAACCTTACACCTATTCCAACACCAACAATAAACCAAGTTTAACACCAAAACAACCACTATACAACAATAAACCAAACACTCCTTATACCAAACCAAGTTATACGCGAAGAACTCTCACTGCTGCAGAAATGGCTGATATGAGATCTAAGGGTATTTGTTTCTTCTGTGATGAAAAATACACCTTTGGTCACATATGTAAAGGAAATACACCTCATTTTTTTCATTTAGAAGTGGAGGAAGAGGATTGTGAAGAAGAATCAATGACTGAATAACGTGATGCTATAGTAGAATGTCCGAGTGAAGTGACCGAGTTTGCACAAATTTCTGTTAATGTTATATATGTGTGTCTGATTACAAAACCATAAGGATCATAGGCCATGTTGGTAACAAGAAGGTTCAAATGTTACTTGATACAGGAAGCTCTCATAATTTCATTGATTATGCATTGGCAGTTAAATTGGGTTGTAAAATGGTCAAGAGAAATCCTATGGGTGTTAGGGTAGCTGATGGTAACAAAATACAATGTGATAATGTGGTCAAAGATTTTATATGTAAGATGCATAACATTGAATTTACAATTGATTTAATGGTTATGCACTTAGGAGGAAGTGACATGGTTTTCGGCATCCAGTGGTTTATCACATTAAGAAGGGTTAGAGTTATTCTTGGGGTTCTATATCCAACCTTGATTCTATTTTAATCATAACACTTACTTGGCCCCCATGAATGGTAGAGAGGCTTGAGAGTCTTGCTAAGTAGGAAAGTGATGAATCGATAGGCATAGTCTCAGTTGATGTTGTTCCTAATTCCGGACCACTAGATCAACCATATATAATGCAAGATGTAACACCCCCAAAATATCAACATAGCAGCGGAAGGCTAATTTGGGTGTTACTTCAAGGATCACAGTCAATAATCATAGAAAACGACTCAAAAGAGACATTTTAATAAAAGTTATTATCATTCAAGAAAAACTCATAGTTTGTTACAAAACACTTCCAAATAGTTTTCGATGGTACACAAAAGATAGATAATGAGTTAGTGAAAATGATAACTTTATGTTTACACCACGATAAAAAGGTCTTGCAAGCCCACTTCGTGCCATAAAGATGTTCTTCAATTATTACCTGAGATAACATGCTTAAAAGGTCAACAACAATGTTGAGTGAATCCATAGGTTTATCGTTATTCAGTTGAACACAAGAAAGATGATAATTGTAAACCAAACAACACGGGAAACCAAACAACAAAACCATTCCCATCCCCATCTCTAATCTGATTTACATACCATACGTAAAAAGTTTACATGTAAAATTTATGAGTTTATGTGTAAAATGTGATTTTATAAGTCTATTACGTAGTTCTTGTGCTCTTGATTAAATTGTTGTTCTTGATAATTGGTGGAAGGGAATTAGGTTATTATGGAGTTGTTATTGTGTTAATGAAATCATGAAACATTGGTGGAAGGGATTAGGATAGTATGGAGTTGTGATTTGTGGGTAAAAATTAGTGTGTAAGTGGTTATATATAATTTTACATATATGCTGTTCTTATTTGATAAATACATGAAAATGAGTTATGTTTTTGTAACATTTGACAAAAGCTATAGTTAATTGAGAATGCGCTTTAAATCCTCCAAGTTGGGTTCGTGAGGATCATGCATATAAAGGCACACATGTTGAACCGAAATGTCATACAATAAGGCACTTACAAGACTTCAATAGTAAGTGGGATCCAAAACTGAAGTATCATAGGAAGAAAGTTTAGACTTCGTATCAGCTTGGAGTGAGATAAGGACTTTAAGATGTCGTGTCTGCGTGATAAGTACATTCCTCCATTTCAAAACTCAAAACACACCTCACATATCATGGTAACTTGAACTAATGAACATCCTGAAACAAATCTCAACTTTTCTGACCCACACAATGGTGCTTCTACCTCACATGCTCATCTGACCCATTTGTTCACACAAGGATGGATCCGCTACATAATCAACTTAACCAAGTGCTTTGATGCTTCAAAACAATCTAAAGGAGTCTAAAGGTGTTAATCTTCCTCACATGTCTGGTTAATACTCTCTTATTACATCCTTCTCATCTGGCATCTTAGACACTTAGATTATAGATGGTGGGGCTACTAACTATAAATTTGCATTTCACTACACAGGATGCAAGATATACACACTTTAACACATCCAATACTTGTCAATATACCTATAGGATCAATTCACCTTACCCCAAACCTTACACTCAAAGGTGACTATAAGCCTGGCAACAAAGCCCTGGAGGCGAACCCTGGTAGCATTGGCATGGCCCGGGGGACTTAGGTACAATAAGTCCAGCATCACATCATAAGTGCATGATCTAATACTAGACTGAGGGGACTTGATAGCATATCAATATTACAATCCTCTCTATAAAAGGAGAGCAACACACGCTATCACATAAATTTTCACACACTTGGGCAAATACTACTTCACAGCAATGCAGTATATTTTTGTTTAAGTGTTACCCGAGCTTCTTGATCTATATCAATCTCATCGGGTCCTTACTGTTCAACACGGGAAACCAAACAACAAAACCATTCCTATCTACATCTCTAATCCGATTTACATACCATACGTAAACAGCAATCATGTAAAAGTTATGATTTTATGTGTAAAATGTGATTTTATAAGTCTATTACGTAGTTATTGTGCTCTTTGATTAAATTTTTGTTCTTGATAATTGGTGGAAGGGAATTAGGTTAGTATGGAGCTATTATTGTGTTAATAAAATGATGAAACATTGGTGAAACGGATCAGGATAGTATGGAATTGTGATTTATGGGTAAAAATTAGTGTTTAAGTGGTTATATATAAATTTACATATTAGGCTGTTCTTATTTGATAAATACATGAAAATGAGTTAAGTTTTTGTAACATTTGACAAAAACTATACGTAATGAAGAATGCACTTTAAATCCTCAAAGTTCGGTTCGTGACCATCATGCATATAAAGGCACACATGTTGAACCGAAATATCATACAATAGGGCACTCACAAGACTTCAATAGTGAGTGGGACCCGAAACTGAAGTATCAGAGGAAGAAAGTTTAGACTTCGTATCAGCTGGAGTGAGACAAGGACTTTAAGATGTCGTGTCTGCGCGACAAGTACATTCCTCCATTTCAAAACACAAAACACAAAACACACCTCAGATATCATGGTAACTGGAACTAATGAACATCCTGAAACACATCTCAACTTTTCTGACCCACACAATGGTGCTTCTACCTCACGTGCTCATCTAACCCATTTGTTCACACAAGGATGGATCCGCTGCATAATCAACTTAACCAAATGGTTTGATGCTTCAAAACAATCTAAGGGAGTTTACAGGTGCTAATCTTCCTCACATTTCTGGTTAATACTCTTTTATTGCATGCTTCTCATCTGGCATCTTAAACACTTGGATTATAGATATTGGGGCTACTGACTATATTTGCATTTCACTACACAGAATGCAAGATCCGATACTTTTCAATCTACCAGTAGGATCAATTCACCTTACCCAAAACCTTACGCTCAAAAGGGTCTTTTACGTACCAACCTTCACCTACAGTTTAATCTCAATAAGAATATTTGATGCAGGATTTCCGACCAATATTTAATATTTTTATTTTCTCGTCTACCTAAGGTCTACCTAATGCACTAACGAGTAGTGAACCAGGTCGTGCGTGGTATAAAAAGTGGTAAAGCCGAGGCCGTTTCCAAAAGCTATGTAGATGAGGATCATATTAAGTCTAAGTGTCACTTGTGACCGTTATATGTAATAAAAATAATTAACAAAAGAAATAAAAAAAAACTTAGACAAGATGTGATGGGCTTTAAAAAAAGCCCAAAGATTTTTGACAACAACAATATCCGAGCCCGCCCAAACATTTATTGAAGCAACTACCAACCCTAATAAAATAATGAATGAGACCATTTGCTTCCTTCCCAAGAAAACAATCATAACCGCCGGCCGTTTAGAGAGAGAAAGAAGCAAAACAAAATGCAGATCTTCGTGAAAACTTTGACCGGGAAGACCATAACCCTTGAAGTTGAATCATCAGACACCATCGATAATGTTAAGGCAAAGATTCAGGACAAAGAAGGTATTTCTTTTATAAAAATATACTGTTTCGTTTTTTATATTCAGTTGATAATAATAGTATTTTTTTTTTTCCATAAAAAAACAGGTATCCCACCAGAGCAGCAGAGGTTGATATTTGCTGGAAAGCAGCTAGAAGATGGCCGTACTCTTGCTGACTATAACATCCAGAAAGGTTCTTCTTTACTTCTTTTTTTATTTTTTATTTTATTGTATTTTTTTTTATTTTATTATGTGTTGTCCGACACTTTTCTTTGTCGGGTGACAAAGAGGTGAAAATATCGGATGAAATTTTTTATTTATTGTTGTTGGTAAATTCATGTGGTTTGAGTTATTTTTGTTATATGGTTGTTGGATTATTTGAAGAAACGTGTTAAGTTATTGGTTGATTAAAGGGGAAATTTTGTTTGCCGGATGTTTTTTTATTGTGTGTCTGGTTATGGGACATTTTTGTCTGTCGGGTGTGGTAACAACTTTGTTGGTTGTCGAAATATTTATGAAAATTGTGTTAAGTATGAATATCAGTGTCGGATCGTGTTTGTCGGGTGACAAAGAGGTGTAAAAATGATCGGATGAAAGTTTTTATTTATTGTTGTTGGTAAATTCATGTGGTTCGAGTTATTTTTGTTATATGGTTGTCGAATTATTTGAAGAAATGTGTTAAGTTATTGGTTGCTTAAAGGGGAAATTTTGTTTGTCGGATGTTTTTTTATTGTGTGTCTGGTTATGGGACACTTTTGTCTGTCGGGTGAATTTTTTTATGTAGATTTCTGGTAACAACTTTGTTGGTTGTCGAAATATTTAAGAATATTGTGTTAAGTATGAATATCAGTGTTGGATCGTGTTTGTCGGGCTACAAAGAGGTGACTAGATATCGGATGAAATGTATTATTTAATAAATTTCTTGTCGGCTAATTGTTGGTGTGGTTAGGATATCGGGTATAATGGTTAAACAGATATCGGGGATACTTAGGGGGGTATTGGTGTTCAAAATCACAAATTATCTATTAATTTATTTGTTGACTAGTTATCGGGTTATTGAAAGTTAAAGTCATTCGTATATCGGTTAGAGCAAGATTGTTTATCGTGAAGAAATTTATTTAGGACATTGAAACTTGTAACTTACAACAGAATGGTTGTTTGATTAGTTTATTATTTAAAACTGCAGTTTGACATTAGTTTATTATAATTTACAATGGAACATCAATTTGTTGTATAAAATTTGTTATGTTTGCTGATGTGGTTTTGATGTGAATTTGTGATTTACTAGTGACTTTTTACCATAAATTTAGGTTGATTTAGGAATTTGTGCTAATTCTCGTTGTTTATACTAAAATCAAATCAAACACATGTTGCAATTCAGTTTTTATTATAATTTTAAAACCTAGATTTGATGGTATATTCGGTTGGATTCTGATCGTATTTCCTTATCATGCTGTGTTGTTTAGTTTCTTATTTTGCATTTTTGTCCAGAGTCTACTCTTCATTTGGTCTTAAGACTGAGGGGTGGTGGAATAAATCACCCTAGCAAATCCTATAATCCTTTCAACCTGGATTTGGGTCAGAAGCAAAACCAACACAAGAAAGTTTGCCGCAAGTGAGTTGTTCTCTTTTGCCATATAAGCAATGTTTGTTATATCTTTATATATCCTTTTTTTGTATTTGGCTGACACTATTTCGTATGTGATTTCTTTGATGTATCTTATCTAAAATAACTGTGAATATGGTTTATAGCATAATTCTGTAGTAGTAGATTAGTGCCTGATTCGTGGGTCTTCTTTAATTTTGAACACCAAGAGATTATTTGAGCAATTGAGCTTCTGGGCATCTTGTAAAATGATATGATTTTAGAAGCTTGAATGGGTTCTATAATATGTGCTTCTAAAACTTATGTTTATTTTGTGTATTGTCTAAGTTAATCATTGCCTTATTTGTATAAAATTGCTTGTTGTTAGGTGCTATGCCCGTCTTCCCCCGAGAGCTCTAAACTGCAGGAAGAAGAAGTGTGGCCACAGCAACCAGGTAAACGTTCTTTTAACTTCATTTTGATTGTCTAAAGTGTGTTTGATTTAGAATATAATTTGATGTATTTTATTAAGATCTTCTCTATTACTGTTACTTTCAACTGACTATCTTATTATAACTTTGTGGTTGCAGTTAAGGCCAAAGACTATGTTCATGAAAAACATGTCCAAGAATAAGAATTAGTAGTTGCTTGTTTTGGAGAGGAGCAAATTAATGGTGACCAATCTGGGGTGTTTTGTCTGCTAGAGAGAGGATCTTGTCTTGTTATTTTTAGAACTTCTGCATTTTTTTTAGTCACTTTTGTCTTTAACTACCTATGAAAGTAGACTTGCTGAATTGTTTGTTTAATTCAAGAAGCATTCTTGATTTGATATTGTTAGTCTATTTTTGTGTTTGGGGATTCTGTGGATTTTCCTTGCGTAATCAATTCTCTGATCTTTGAAGCTTAATATTTTGCTTTAAGTTAGACATTGTTCTTTTAGTATAAAACCCAAGTGGTTAGTGATGAGGAAGTTGAAATTTCACCTTATCCTTAAGACAGGTTTACTCCAATGATGGTATATAACTAGCTTAAATTTTAGAGGTGACAAAATTGTCATGTTGACAAGGTGACCAAATGAATGGTGAATAGTGAGCGTATTGTGTTACATGTTCAGATACTTGTATCTGTCTATGATAGTAGCGAGGATTTTAATAGATCTTCAGTGATAGGTATGCAAAGAATGTGTCATATCTTTCTTTTCTTTTACCTGTCAAGTTGTAACCAAGGGTGTGAAGAACTGTTTTGTTTTTATCAAAAATCCAATGTTAAAATTGAGATCTTCCGCTGCTCTACTTGTGGAAACTAACTAGTTTTGATCAGTCCTAAATCTTTTTTCCAATAACGAAAGAATCACCCCCATATTGATGCAATCGAGAAAGGCTTCAGTCTTTAGAGATATGATTTCAATAGAATTCCATATTTTACCATAAAAACACCAGTCTTTAGAGGCATTGTATTTGCGGACTCCAAAGTTAGATGTTTGTTTGAACAAGTGAGACAAGCCTTGGAGTCATAATCTCCATCAGCATCTGTGGTTGATCCCTGTAGATCCAGTGTCCGGAATTGGGTACAACATCAACCGAGACTTTGCCTATGGATTCATCACTTTTACGCTCCACAAGACTCTCAAGCCTCTCTACCACATTCGGGTCCAAGTTCTCAGTACGCACTATAGCTATCTCCATATCTTTTGGAGGATGCTCTAGCAATGGCCAGTTATCTGCATCCCTAATTCATCCAATAACCAAAGCTATCAGTAAAATATAGATGTGACAGTATTGACCCAATGAATGGGTCAATTTGGGTTATGTGATGGGTTAAGCTGAAATAAACTAACTAAAAAGAAACAAGTCAAAAGGCATCTGAAATGTGTTTAAATCCATGAAACCTCCTAAACTGTTTTTATATTTTAACAAAGAGATTATTATCGTAATAGTTTTGTTATAGCTGTAACTAAAAAAATTGAACCAATTGTGTTTTCGGTAACTTGTTCATTTGTTAACTCTCACCACCCACAGTTTTTACCTTCATCTTTGTGAACGTGAAACATCCCAATCTAATTTGCTAACTGCATACTGCATATTAGAAGGGCAAACGTGGGTACTACATATATTAATAAGTAATGAAGGGTAGCTTTATGGAGCAGACGTGTACATCTCTATAACACCATCAACATTGAAAGATAACAACTCATGTTCTCCTGACTTCTTTAGACTGCTACTAACCCAGTCTGCTATGGACTTTGAAACCCAAGATTAATCACATAATCAGCCAGCCACCTAAAATGACAAATCGTCCAAAATAAACCTTATATGTAGACTTCAATACAAAATAATACTGTAAATAAATAACATATCCAGGAAAGGAAACAAGATCTATACTCTTTTGACGGGATTGGTGTAGGTGGAGTCTTCAGTGAATACAATGCTTCCTCAATTTCATCATAACTACTTCTGTTTTCAGGTGTTCCCGAGACAACATCCAGTACCCACACTTGTTTAGCTTTAACAAAGTTTTCATCTTAAGTTCGAGTTCAAAACGAGACATCTTGCATACATGTATCATAATAAAAAACTAATGTGAATTTACTTGTTTAGGAAGCTGTTTGGAATCACCATAGTCACCCTGAGCACTACTTAAAGCATATTGCAAGACCACCTTGCCCCCCAGAGAATGCCCAACTACAACATCAGGCCAGCCCCTGTCCAGATATTTAACAAGATTTTCTATATCCCTTGCAGTATTCTCAACGTCATAGAGGTGGTAATAAACCTTGTATATCAGTTGATCTTCCGTGGTTCCTCAAATCCACATTAACCATCCTCCAATCTGCTTACAAACTAGAGATGTTACAAGCGTATATCAATGTAGTTTTTGTAATGTTTTTGAAGAATGGACATTTGACAGTCATGTCCAGTCCAATTCCAATAAACAATGAGTTTTAAGTACAACTATATATAAATACACTGAACCCGAAAAGAAAAGAAAAAAACGTGTATCATCAACTGAACCTGTAGAGGCATGAGAAGTAGAGAGATTTTAAGCGAGAGAGTGAGCCAAATCTGCAAAGTCATTTCCACAGCCTAGTAACCCATGTATCAGAAAAATCGTCAAAGTGGATAACAGTGATAAGGATGATGATGAACTCGTAAACTCATCATATGCAATCACAGCCATATTCAAGGATAGAATGTGGTACTTATTCTTGTTTTTGTTATTACAAGAGGATATAACTTGGCTATTTTTGTTTCTAAGGGATGTCTGCCATGTGTTGACAGATCCGATATCTTACTTTTTATTGTATAGAAACTAGTTAATGACCCGTTTAATACACGGGCAGTCTAAATTTACTTCATTAAGTTTTAATTTAAAGATGATCATCTCTTGTTGTTAGTTTAGACAATATGTCAAGTATTCTCATAGGTTAGGTTACTAACTTTACTAGCGTTCATTCTTATGTAAAGTCATCAAATGCAATCACAGACATATTCAAGGATAAAGATTGGTACTCATGAGTGGCCATAATTTATGTTGATACTCATTCTTGTCTTTGTTATCATCAACTCAACCAACCTGAATGTGACTTGACTAATTTTCACAAAACAACCTTTAATATTTCCCTAGCAGTAAAATAAACACACATTATACACAGGGCCGGTCCTAAGATTTCCGCTACCGTGAGCGAGACAATAAAAAATGCCCCCATCAAATATTTTTTTTAGACTTCTGCATCTCTTTTAGTCACTTTTCTCTTTAACTACCTATGAAAATAAACTTGCTGAATTGTTTGTTGATCATCATTAGCTAATTAGGACATGTATGCAAAGAATGTCTTATCTTCCTTTTCTTCTTATTTGCCAACCTATTATCGACGGTGTAACTCTGTTTTTATCACAAATCCAATGTTAAGATTAAGATCTTCCGCTGCTAGTAGAGAAGCAAACTATGCATAATTAACCACCACCTCTAGTTTCAATGTTATCAAGCACAAAAGAGGTCTAAAGTCAACAGTACCTTTGAATTTTCCTCAGCTTCAAGCTTGAGTTTCTTAGACTCTTCAAAAAACTTGGTTCTCCTTGAATACCAGTGCTTCTCTAACAGACTTCACTTTTTTAAGCCTTTCCTCAGCCGCATTGATTACCTCCAAAGTTGATGCCAATCGTTTAAGCAACTAACACTTTATGATTGAATTTCATATGACAAAATACATTTTTTTTTAAAAATAAATACAGAATAAATACCATAAAAACTATGAGCACGTTCTCATATGTAACTATATGCATTGTTAACTTTTATAATTTCATTAAGGTTCAAAACGCGTCACTTTTTTTTGTCAAGCTTCAGAACGGGTCTATAAAATATCACCCGAATCATCCCATTTTGAACCTTAACAAAAATAGAGGTTCAAAAGGGTAACTTTTTTTTTTGAACATCCGGTATTAAAGTACATCACTTTTTGTCCAAAATTTATATTATATATAAGAGTAGCAGGTCAAATATGATTACATATAACATTACATTATTTTGATAATACAAAAGTTTTTTACTGAACATAACCTAAATCAACGCATTCATAGGTAAATGAGTTGAAATTGCAGCCTGTATAGTATAGTATTATACAATGTATTAAAGCTACCACACTAAGAATTCCAAGCGATCTCATCTGACATAGTAAACAAGCGAAGCTGAAGCTTCTTCAACTCAGTCGCTAGAATGGCTTTCTTTGCACATATTTCTCCATGCTGTCAAAATACCAAAAAGATTAGTATACACACGAACAGTTAGAAGATCGAAGTACACCAGTAAATTACCATATCGTTAGCTTTTTTTTTTTTTTTTTTTTTTCCAAACAAGTGCCTGTTTCAGCTCATCAACTTTTCAAAGGATATCTAAGCAACCTCGAGTGCCCGAATAAGTGCCTGTTTCAGCTCATAAGTAAACATAAGCTGGAAAAATGGGCTTACAAAAAAAATAAACCAAGTCAAATACGCACATAAGCTTGAATAAACTAACCATAAGTATTATCACCAAACACCTCACTTATAAGATGCTTGTTACAAAACTTTACTCATAGTGCTCGGTAGTTTATTTGAAACAGCCCGAATGAATAAATGTGTGTCGCTGATGAATTAATAATGTGCTTGGTAGTTTAATTGAGTTTATTTTGTGTATTGTTCTCTTTGATCATTTCCCTATATGTAACTAGTTTTCTTAAGCTAGATGTTATGCTCGTCTGCACCCAAGGGCTGTAAACTGCAGGAAGAAAAAGTGCGGCCATAGCAACCAAGTACTAAGTCTCTCATTATGAATATGAATGCAAATTAGAATGCTTTAAAAGTCCTTATTTTGATTAGTCTAACTATTTTTCCTTTTTGGTTACAGCTAAGGAAAAAGAAGATACTTTTTGGTAACCGTGCGAGCAAATAAAGACCTAGGAGTGGTTTTGAATGGAGAGGAACTTGTTTTGTTATTTTTAGAACTTCTGCATCTTTTTAAGTCATTTTTTGATTTTCAACTACCAATAAAAGTAAACTTGCTGAATTGTTTGTTTAGTTCAAGAAGGACCACTAGTTTCATTTTCTCCCTTTTCCTCTGAAGAGGCATTGGATTTGCGGATACCCCTTGCATACATGGCTGATCTACAGGAATTCTGGCACGAAGTTTAGTGTGTTCTTATCTGTTTGTCAGTATTGTAGTTCTTTTAGCACGATTCATTATAGACGAGTGGTGAGTAAATTGTAGAGGCTCACTGGAGTCAAATTTTATAACGTGCAGGAGACATTAGTACATTCAAATATATATACTAAGCATGACATAGGAAGACATGAACATTGTGTTGTCAAATATATGACATAGAAAGACATGCACATTATGTTGTCAAACATATAACATGCAGGGGACTTTAGTACAGTGAGCAGTTAAGGTATATGATCAAAGAGATTCTTGATAAATCTTTTGACAAATTGGCACAAAGTTTTGGTTCACTTGTATCGTCATACGGTACATGCTAAATTGTTGAATTCCATTGTTTACGTGACCATGCCTTGAGGGACGCCTCCATTAGAAAGATCCACTTGAGGGCGTGATGATCACAATTCACAGTTGTCTCACTACAGATTGTAATCTTTGATTGGGGTCCTTTTCTTACTAGTAGAGAGTTGCGCCTCCCATTAAGGACAACACTGGAATGTTATTGCTACAAAAACATGGCCCGGCCTGCCATTACTTGATCGAACCAAGCAGGTTTGGGTTAAGTCTACCCAATTGGCTTTAGAACACTAATTTACAAGGTTCAGCTTGCGGAAGTGTTTTTCTGATGTTAATTTTGATGAGATGTTTAGGCACAAATGTGTTGAGTTTATGATATATAAAATACAATAAAACATAAAGATATCAAGAGTACACAGCGGAAGACTAAAGATCATAACAAATAAATTAATTAACTGAAAGTATGCGTAACGTACCTCTTGCGAATGTCAAATCCCTCGAGCAAAGCAAAACAACCCTCGAGCAAAGCAAAACAAAGAAGTACTTATTGGTGTAAGAATAATGTCTTACAACCACGTTCTTGTACACACGAATTAACCAAACGAATCAAGCGATTGCTAGATCTAACACAAGTCCTCGTTTAAGAAAAACGAAACCAAACTCCCTTACTTGGGGTGTTCGGCCGAATATTAGACTAGAGAGAGGAGAGGAGAGATCTAGGGTTAATTCAATGCACAAGTGTTTGAAACCCTAGAACCTATCCCTCTTTATATACTAGTAGGTAAACTTAGAGAACAAGTTAGGGAATTAGGCCTTGGAGAGGCCCTATGGCCGGCCACTATTGAAAGCCCAAAGCCCAACCCATAACTTTTCCAAGTTTTCCATTTCTAGTCCTTTCTCTTTTCATTTAACGGTCGTTAGTCATTTTTCCGTTAAATACTTAACGATCGTTAACCGGACTTAATGTGTAATAATTAATCGTAAACATAAACATTAATTATTTACTTTAATTCTCATTCGCTAATGTGTGCAATCCCGTGGTCACGAGTTCGAATCCGGACATTCACATGTTTGTAAATATATACATTTCCAACAGCTCCCACTTGGATATGTTTACAAAACGTGAAATGACATTGGTTAGCGTCTAGCAACACGCCAATGCCCCCAGTACAACTCGTGTATGGTTTTCTGGAGAAAAACCAAGTTTGATGATTCATCATCATATTCATCCTTTTGTTTCTAATACCATGTTAATAAGAATATGGATCTCACTCATTTCTTAATTAACTATTCTGTTTCTCGCTTTATATGATTTATTAAGATTACCAATTCTTCTGAACAGAAGACCTTGGGTATGGCCATACAAACATCTTAACAATCCTACGAGGGGCCCAGTAGTATTATACTTCAAAATAAATTTGAAGGAAACAAATCCCATTTTGACTACAAGCAGGATTCATAAATTTCGCAACACTTCTGAAAACAACCCTTATAACTACCAGTTACGTATAGCGTTAGATTGCTTCACAAAAATGCACTACATCCATGACATATCTCTTGTATCTCAAGTCAGAGGATAAATATCCATGATATACTTAATGACAAAGATCCATAAAGTATTATCATGCGGGTGGGATAAGTCCTATATTCAATTCATTGAATATCATCTGAAATTAGTCATGCTACGCATCAATATACTTTCAAGTATATTCTAACTAATACTCAGATTTGTCTTAATTCAATATCATTCCATGTTATTGATCGACAACGGACTATTTAGAATAACTTAAGTTATTCAAGGATTTAAACATGCAAATACAGGACACAATATTATAAATGAAATTAAACGTATACCGTACTTTAATTCATTATAAATAATAATTGTTTAACATCCTTTATCCAAATACTAAATAGATCAACGCATGATAATTCTTAGTTAATGAATTTTGCCTCAAGTCATGATAATCATACTTGTTGACAGGGCATAATTTCAACTAACTTTGATCTATAGGAATTTTGAGAATACTTATTTCAAGAATTCAATAAGTGAATTTCTTGTATATGTTTACACATATCTTGATATTGTCATATCATTCCATAAGGTGCGTGATAACCTGAACCACCCTTTTATGACAATCATCCTTCAACACTTAAAGTTTAAAGTATTCTTTATTCTTTAATATATAATGCAACTATGCTCTTAATTGAGCATAACTAGTCAACATGGTCATCACCAACGATACCATGACTAGAATTGAGTGTCATCTCAATTATACCAGCATCATTGTGTACAACAATATGCTCTTTAAACATCCGTAAACTTTGAATATTTATTTGTTTGGTGTCATACAAACCTCAAGTTTGTTGACTATGACAATTACAACAATTTGTTGTATAGAATCTGGGAGCAACTCCAGCCTGTGGAATGCAATTCTAAATCCAAACATAAATATTACAATGTTGTTAAATCATCTTGTAATCAAGCATGATACAACAACCTTATACACAACATGATGTTCATGATGAATCTTCAAGTTAGACTTTAAGATCTCATTCATATACTATCTTGTCAAAGATATGTACTCATCATGTTCTATTAGACTCATTTATTTTACGGCATATGTTTATAATAATAAACATATATATTCCAAGGTTATGAATTTTATTTTCCAAATCTTACAAACGAAGTTTCATTCTCAACTAAAACTTAATTTAGGTGGAATGTAGTTGCCCATACAACATATAAGATTTCCATGTACCATTATCTTGAGCCGGGAATATATCTCATCGGTGTGGAACTTTCACGCGCTTCAAATGTTTGTCCAAACATCTTGAATGAAAGTCCGATGGAGATTGTTTCTTCCACTTTGCTTCCCCATGAACGAATGAATTCGGGGTCGAGTCAAGCTAGCGACTCGGTAATCAAAAACAGTAGTTAAACATGGGTTTTCACCCGTGTGTACCACCCTAGTGTGGGGGAGTTGCCCCCCACTGTTGTATATAAGTTTTCTAACATCAAAAAAAAAAAAAAAAAAAAAAAAAATGGCCGTAGTATTTCCCTTTTACGTTCTATGTTTCGGCATAACCGCCGGTACTTTGAATATTGAGGGCAATATTCATTTCTAGTGTGGGGGGGGAATTCTCACGAATTTTATCATGTATTATACCACCCAATTCCCCCATTTTTGGCCAAAATTTTATTTTGGAGTAAGTGTTTTACACTTACTCAGCTTATGGTTATCAGTCCGCCATGTCTAATAAACAGAAGGATTGGCTAATCCAGGAGCAAACGGCTCTTGGTAAAGATATCTCAAATCCGTTGACGGCTTGCAATTTGCCCAAAATTGTATGGTATTCAGCTCACCATATCTTTAATTAGTGAAGAGTTGGCTAGCCCGCAAGTTTATGGCTTGTGGTAAAGGCAGTGGAAAAACCATAATTGGTAATCAGCTCACCAAAGATAATATTGATAATTTATCTAAGAGTTGGCTAGTCCAGAAGCAAACGGCTACTGGTAAAGACAAATCAAATCCGTTGAAAGCTGGTGGTTTGCTCAAAATCACATGGTTATCGGTGTACCATAGTTCTTACTTGAACTGAAACATTTGGCTACTCCAGAAGTAATGGCTTTTGGTAAAGAGATGAAATCCATTAATTTTTCTCAAAACATTGCTAGGGACTAGCAATATCTTAGTGTGGGGGATTGATGAGTGTCTAAATACTCATCATTTTTTATCAATTAAACTGCAAAAACATTTGAAAACACTTAGAAATGCATCAAAATGATAAAAATATCACAAATAAGTGTTTTATGTGTTTTAAATGCAAAAATATCAAAATCTGGTGAAAAACGTATCAAGTTTGCATAATTGGCAGTTTTAGTCCCCCAAGTTTCAAAAGTTGTCAAAAACAGTCCCTGGTAAATCAAAATAAAGAAAAATATCATTTCAAGTCCCTAGGGATTCATGAGTTGTCAAAATTGGTCCTTGAAATTTAAAATTGCAAAATTACAACTTAGGTCCCTAAACTTTGAAAATTGTCACAAATAGTCCTTTGAAAGTTTGAAAATGTCAACAATGGTCCTTGTGCTATTGAAACTTGTCAAAAGTGACCCTTGAAACAACTTTGAGAAAATGGCAGGATTGGTCCTTCAATTTGGCAGAATTGCAAAACAAGTCCTTGTTATTAAAACCAAACCTATTGACCCCTTTGGACTTGACCCCCTGCCATATACCCATTTTGAACCCCTGCCATTACCCTTTTTGGACCCCAAGTCAACACCCAGTCAAATATATACTCCTTTTCCCTCCAAGTCACGGGTTACCATCTCCATCATCATGCCTATACCTGCAACTCCACCCTACTCCACGCTTTGTTCCCCCTCCAAGCACCTAACAGCCAAACGCATTTAATGCAACCCTCCCCTGTCCAAGTTATCAGTCCCACCGGCATAAAACCGTTTTCCCGCCAAAATGCAATCAATGGCCAAAATCTTCTCAAGTGATCCAATGGCCTAAAATGAAAGTGGGATTTACTCAGAAGTCAAGTGGGAGCAATATTGGTGTATAAAAAGGAAGAAAGAGGAGGAGAGAAAGAGGAGTCTTTAGTTAGTTTTTAGTCAGTTTTTTTTGTTTTAATTTAGTTCTTAGTTTTAGTTTAGAAACTGGAGTTCTAGCTCCATTTTTACTTTTCTTGCAATTTAAATTAAATGTAATTTTTCTCTCAGTGAATGCAATTTAACTCCTGTTTTAATTCCAGTATTTGAATTTCGTGCAATTTTATTATTATTTTTTTTGTTAAGTTCTTCAATCACAAATTGCTTTGAGTTTGAATGTTCACATGTTATGATTCTTAAACTGTTTAGTTACGTTAGTTTAGTTATAACAATGAAGTTTTCATAAACCATTGAACAAACTTTGATTTAAGTCAGTTTACTAAACCCTTTATTGTTTTTACATGAGTGTTTGGCACTCGTTGGTTTTAGATTCTAAGTTAGTTTTTGAAATCCTGGTTCTGTCATATCTATTCCACACGTGTGAATTCAGTAGTTTTGAGGACAGTTCAGTATCAATTTCTAGTTTCTGAAGTAGTTGAGTCGATTTTTATCAAGGGGTTGTGTAGCACCACTTGCCAAGGCCGAATGTTTTTGTTTAAGTTTAAGTAGTGTTGATCCAAGTCAACATGTGAAAATTCTGCCCAAATAAGCTCTTTCGGCCTGTTTTGGCTTACAGAAAGCTGCAACAGCAGCACAGCAGCCTGCTCCTTTTTAGTTGCTTATCAGGTATGTTCTCTCAGCTTATTTAGGCTTATGCTCATTAGTATAAATAGATTAGTTTAGCTTTTAGTTTATTAGTGCTTATTTCTAGGCTTTAATTGCTTATTTCCCTTTTTAGTTGGTGCATCTTCGGTTGTTTTTCGCTTGTTTTAAGTTTATAGTAAGCTGTTACAGCTTGTTCATTGCTTGATCGACCAAAGAAAGTGGTGAAGGGGTGTTTGGTTGTGCTGTCCCAAACAGCAGCTTATGGTGTTTGTTTTGTGACTGTTCCAAACAGCCCCTTAAGTCTTTATTGTAGCTTATGTTACTTAAACCAAACAGCCCCTTTGTAGCAGCAACCAAACAGCCCCTTAGTCCTTTTTAGCCAAACACCCCGTTAGAAGTGTTATCTGATTTTCCTTCCTGTTTTTCTATGCGTTATATCAGTTGGTAGTTTTACTTTTTGTGTAAAAGTGTTGTTTGTTCTCATTTTCAAGTGGCAAGAAAGAAAAAAGAAAAAAATAGAGAAACAGAGGAGCAGGGATTTGAACCCACGACCTCCAGCCAAAGTACCCACAAGCCTATAAGACAACCAACTGCTCTACTGAGTTCTTTGTGTAATCTTTTACTAAGCTGTGGTCTTAAAGAATATGTAGTGTTAAGTTTAAAATTAAAAAGCATCAAAAAGGAAGAGGCAGGTTTCGAACCTGTGACCTCTTCCCTTTTTCACTCAACACGCCAACACCTTACCATCTCGCCCTTGGGTCTTTAGCGTAATCTTTTGCACCTTAATTCCTTTTATACCGTTTTTTGTACTTAGAGCTTATTGTCCATTTAGCTTTTTACCAGCTTATTCTAATAAGCTGTGTGTCCCATTTTATTTTTCCTAGGCTTATGATAGTATCTAGTATTTTTATAAAAAATTTCAGAATTTTCCAAAAGGTTTTAGTATTTTTAATTAATTAATTAGTTTAAAATAGTATTTAATTCATAATAAAAAATATAAAAGTCAAAAAAATATAAATCTTTTTTCTAAAATTTTCTTTTGTCATATAGTAAGTAATAAAATTGTTTTTACACTCGTAGGACTTTTATCTCACAAATTTTACGTTTTTACTTGCGCACTCGCGTAATTCTTACATATAACGTGCGTTTTCATGTAATTCTCACGTTTTTAGGTAATTTAGGTTTACGTTTTAATTAAAATAGTTTATTTAAGTTAATTTGTTTTATAAATCATAGAAAAACATCATTTTGCAAATAGTGATAGCGTTTATTTAATATATTTTATCTTTTTAATTTTCTTTAATTTGCATTTAAGCCCCTGTAATTTATAAACTTTCTCTTTAGGTATAATTATTTACAATCATATCTCTTTTTCCGTTCAAATCCTCTCGATCACTATTCGTCTGATTATTCTCGCACAGCTCGTTGGGACATAACGACCCGGGGAAACACTATACTCTCCTGATCTTCATTGCATTTGTTTCCAGACTGTTTTAAGTTTGTTACGGTTGGCCATTCACAAGTGGTCGGCTTGAGTGATAAAACTTGACCGTCTGGGAGCGAATCAATTATTAACGATCATATTAAGTATTAACTCATAAGATAACTAAAACAAAGCAAACTATTTGCAAGTTAGTTCATGAGACAAAGGATTTGAAGATCGATGATGATATGACGTTGGAAAACTAGTTCAACTATAGACTTTATTTAGTTACATGCTCCCCTTAATTTTCTAGGTATTGTTACATGCATAGCCTTCACAGATGACACTTGTTTGGCAATCAAGAATCATAAATTAACTACCGAACAGGTACCGTATTTTTTTATTAGTATTAAGGAGGCCAAAGAGTAATAGCTAAGTTGCTAACAGTCATTGAAAGTCTTATAAAGATTGATTAAGGCTTTCTTATGGGTATTAATACTCACACCACAACTTTTTATACTTTCACCACAATCTGTGCATTACAGTGTTGTACAGTGTGCTATACAGCTTGTACAAAATGCCATAACTATCAAATAAAATGGTGTGAGTATCAACACCCCTTTCTTATAGTGTAAAACACATGTGTCTTTAATTTAATAGATATTTGACTCTTCCTTTACTTTTTCAGATTTTCATGCTTTGATATAGGTTAGAATTATATCGTTATCATTCTAAAATGTTATAGCGGCCCTCTTTAACTTTAAATTCTGGCTCCGCCCCTGATTAGAGATGATCCCTCATAAACTTCATTCATTGTATTATGACCATTTCATAATACACACGTACATACTTGATCTATGTGAGCATTACCCCGACTACAAGATCATCATATCTTTTCACGAGGTTCTCAACAATCATTAACGGGAAACCGAACATATGATCAATCCTTCACACCTCATACTTATTACGTAAAGAATATTTTACGTAAACATGGAGCCATCCACGAGACTCTTGATACAAAAAGTCACATAATCTTTGTTTCCAACTGTTTGTTTTCATTTCATCCAGCTTTCATCTCTTGTTCTTGTTAAGGAGTTTTTCATAAACTCTTCTTTCAAAAAAAGAAAGAAACAAAACGACAATGATCAAACTCAACAACAAAAAAACACAAAAAACAAAGTTTGTAGTAGTTGGGACTGGTCTAGGTCAATAATCTGACTTAAGAGAAGCCAGATCTAAGGGTCGTAAAGAACGTGGTAGGAAGTGTGGGGTTATAGCCTGGGACACGTGCGGAAGAACGGTGGTGAATGGAAGAAGAATGTGCAACACAATGTTTCGTGACAGTTCCTTCTTATAGGGGTCTGAAGTGTTGGCCCAATTTCACGGATCTTTAATCAACGATATACCAAAATATGAAATAATCTCTATTTTCTATAAGTCTGTCATAGTTGTAATCGTTACATGTTCTAATCTATAAATACATATCGAAAAGGTACATGTGAACCGTTGTGATGGTTCATGATATGGCAGTTATGTTTGTAACTGTCATATAACTGTTTATGTAACTGTCTAAGTTGACTTTGTAGAGTATGACTTTAGCTGTTTGACTTTTGTTGACCGGTTCGTTTGTCGGTTGAGATGGGTCGATTGGTGATTAACCCAATATTCTCCCCCTTAATCACAATCGTTGCGACGTAGATCTTTAAGTCTTTTGTAGTCGTTTCACATAACTCCATTTTGCTTCCTTTAACATTCGCTGCAACATTGATCGACTTTTAGAATCTTCTGCACTCCCTATTGTCTTCTGCATTCTCTGCTATTTCTGCATTCCCTGCGGTGTCTGCACTCTCTGCGATTTCTACACTCTCTGCGTTTTTTGCACTCTCTGTTGTTTTAGCACTCTCTGTTGTTTCTGCAATCTCTGCTGTTTCTGCAATCTATGCTATTTTTACAATCTCTGTTGTTTCTGCACTCACTGCGGTATGCTCATTGTATCATTTCTCTTCAGTTATAGTCGCCATAAGCAATGTTGGCTCTAAGTCTTCTTCAATAAAATTGGATTGTTTTCTGACTTGATTCTTGCATTTATTTTGACATTCATAGGCATAATGTCCAAGTTTGTGACATCGATAGCATGTGACTTGAGATTTGTCTCTTGTATCTTCTTTAAGAGACGCTCATTCTTCACTTTTATATTGATAATTGTTCTTGTCTTGTTCTCGGCCTCGAGACTGGTTAAATCTTCATTGACCATATTCTCTAAAAGGTTTTCCTTGTCCTTATATCATGTGAACATCAAACTCTCTTGACTGTTCACTTGTTTATCCTTTTTAAA
Organism: Chrysanthemum seticuspe; assembly: GCA_019973895.1. NCBI lineage: Eukaryota > Viridiplantae > Streptophyta > Magnoliopsida > Asterales > Asteraceae > Chrysanthemum > Chrysanthemum seticuspe. The sequence continues at coordinate 117,550,731 of BPTQ01000007.1, forward strand.
CTTAATCCTTTCTTCATAGGTCTTAAGTCTCCCTATTGCTTCTTCCATTGTCATAATGCTTAAGTCGGAATATTGTTCTATTGATGCAACTATTTGCAGATACCTATCGGGTACAACATTTAGTAGTTTCCGTACTAAGGTTTCATCTTCTATGGCGTGTCCTAGACTAGCGGCTTTGTTTACGAGAGTTGTAAGTTTTGTAGTGAAGGTGTCGATTGTCTCGTTTTCCTTCATGTATAACATCTCAAAGTCGGATTTGAGTGTTTGAAGTCTTGCTTGTTGAACTCTGTTTTCGCCAACGTGTCTAGTTTTCAAAGCATTCCAAATGTCTTTGGCGGTTTTATGCTTTGTTATTTGAAGTAATTGTTCTTCGGGTAAGGCTTGGTAAAGAAATGCAATAGCAGTTTTCTCTTTTTTCTTATTGGGTTGAGTCGACTCAGTCGGCTCTATTGTTTCAATAACGGGCATTCGAATTGCCCATAATGAGTAATTCGCGGGTTTCAATAACGGGCATTGGAATTGAGGTGTAGTATTGGTTATACTAACTTCCTTCTTTCCAGTATCACCTTCCTTCGTCATATTTCTAGGATTTGATAAAAATAATCTCCTAAAATTCTAACACGGGGTGTGTTAAAAGAAATCTAGCGTGCTTCTAATGTTTTGTGTCTAAAATGACAAGCAAAACTCTATAGGACTAGTTTTAATCCAAAAACTATCCTCGGAGATTTTATATTCTAAAATGAATAACCTAAGGTTAATTTATCCTTAAAATTATTCCTAATAATATAATAAGCAATGTAATCACTAGGTTATTATTTTCTAAACCTCGAAAAAAATACTAACTTAAAATTAAGAAGTATCTTATCTAAAGTAAAAACTATACAATATATTAATTGAAAACTAATATACTATATATCAAAAACAAAGTGAAGGGTGGTATTTGCGAATTTTGGAACCTGGGGGGGTTATTAAACCCGTAGCCCTCTTAAATTGTTGGTTCGGTGTTGCCCTGGAAATACTTTGCGCCTCTTTTTTTGCTTATCTCTTCTTCTGAGATAAAAAGGTCTCTCTCCCTTTGAGACTTTGAAACCGCTCTTGGTTCTTTGATGGGTTGACCGCCGTGTGTTTGGCTTGGTTAACCGCTCCTCTTCACGGATGGTGTTCTTGTCTTGAACTCCTGTGATCCCTTTGATGCTAAAGGTTTTTCGTTCACTGGTGGGGATCCTTTTGCCGTGTATTGTTTTTTTTAATCAAGTGGTGATTCAAAACAAATTAAGGGTGCTTGGTTTGATTCTTCAGAAACATGTGTGTTTGTTCCTTTGATGTTTCTGATTTGTGCCCCTTGATGATGACTTATATGTTATCCTCTCGATGTTTGGTTCTTTGTTTCTGAATCGGTTGGGTATTTTTTTTGAAAAAAAACAAAACTTTGATCCCTGGGTAACTTTGTTACGAGGCGACTAGAAATTAAAGGGTATCTTCCTTGAACACAATAAAATGAAAAAAAACTTTGATTATTGTGGTTCAAATAATAATTTTGCAGAAAAAATTAGATACCGAGACCTGGGGATTTTTTCTTTCGATTCAAAGCAAAAAATGAAACCTTGGTATATGATGATGTTGGCTCTGATACCAATTGTTGGCCCAATTTCACGGATCTTTAATCAACAATATACCAAAATATGAAATAATCTCTACTTTCTATAAATCTGTCATAGTTGTAATCATTACATGTTCTAACCTATAAATACATATCGAAAAGGTACATGTGAACCGTTGTGATGGTTCATGATATGGCATGGCAGTTATGTTTGTAACTGTCATATAATTGTTTCTGTAACTGTCTAAGTTGACTTTGTAGAGTCTGACTTTAGTTGTTTGACTTTTGTTGACCGGGTCGTTTGTGGGTTGAGATGGGTCGATTGGTGATTAACCCAATATGAAGGGCACGGGTTGGGACAATAGATCATACCCTAGGTATTAACGTTCAACGGCACCATCTCGTATAAATTTGAATTCCCAGTCCAGACTTAACCAAAACCCTGAGGAAGAATTATGCACCTTAAGGTTATGTGTGGCTATCACCACATAATTATAAGTACAAATGCCTCAAGGTAAAACTCACAATCAAGGTAGTACTCCCCAAAGGAATATCCAAATAACTCCCTAGGAACACCAACACTTTCATAGAATGAAACTCTCTATACATAGCTATTAGATTAGATACTTAACGAAAAGAAACAGTATAAATATCTAAAATGAAAACATACAAGATCTTCTTAGGGAAATTAAGGTAGACATGCAACAATTTGTGGATTGGATAGCTAGGTATCAAATGCCTAAGGCCTAGCAATGCCCAAAGAGTTCCGATGTACAACGGAACAGGCGATCCATATTCACATGTTTTCTATTGCGAGTGTGCTGCTAATACCTGTGGATGGGATGATTCGATAGCCTGTCACTGATGGGATTTCTATACCCTAACTAGATTAACATAACGCGGAAACAACAATTAATCTAGGGCAAGAAGGATACTAAACCCTAAAGGATCTTAACCTAATAAATAAAAGCAACATAAAAGAAAAAAAAAATACTAACCTTTGAGAAAATCGAATTTCTCACACACAGACCACCTTGGTCGAACTTGGAGGCAAGTACTCAAACGAGAGTACCTCTAATGGCTCACACCCATGAACTAAAGAGAAAAAGGAATCGAACTCTTGAGGTCCAGACACAAGTAGAGCAAACCCTTACAAGAAGTAGGGATGAGAATAATAGAATGAGCAAATAAAGCCTTGGCATACCCCTCTATTTATATAGAGGGAATGACTTGGAAAAGCTCCTTGGGGCAATGTGGGATTCCCCAAAAATCGTCCCAAGCTTCCCATATGGCCACATGGTACACGCCATTATGGTAACACCAAACGACTAGTCTCACCTTGCTTCTCTTAACGGTTCACTGAGGGCAACCCAAAAAGGACTATACTTTTAACGACAGTCTTACCAATTAGTTATGACCTTGAACACTAAATCCAATAGTCTCCCACTTGGACAAGTCATCAACTATAATTGGTCTAAGTCTATCCTTATTAACTAAGCAGAGAGCGTCATCCAATGCAACTGTTGAACTCTGAATCATATCTTAGAGACAACCCTTAGATAAGTGATCAACCATTCCTTTGTTCTTCTGATATCATATGAACCCGAGACATGGATTTTAATCAATCTCTAGGTTCAAGATTATGTTTCCCGATTTCTAATTATTTGATATTTGAGACTACTGAATTGAACACATCAATTTAGTCACCGCTAGGACTAGCACATTTGAGTCAACATCTAATCATTGGGGGCCCATATATATTGCTGTTCCATTTAGGAAAAATGAACAAATAAACTTTGAATACATAGTACTAGTCAGCTCATCATGTCATACCTAGCATACCCTTTATAATTGGCATTTACGCGCATCATTTGAATAAACTAAAGTATAACATAATTGAAAAACTAGAAACTCGATGTAACTCCATTTTAAGAATAGAGGATATTATCATCTTAGACTTACTTGTAATATTAATCCATGAAGTAATCTGCGAAAGTACGGGTTTGTCTTATACTAAATTCCCATCAAGTACTCATAAGTGTTGCAACATTCTCTATGCTATGTCTAATCTTTATAGACAATCTACTAACACTTCATGACACTATTAAATCAATGTGAAATAAAAAAACTTAGACAAGATGTGATGGGCTTAAAGAAGCCTAAACATTGACAACAACAACAATATCCAAGCCCGCCCAAACATTTATTGAAGGTACCAAGTAACCCTAATAAAATACTAGTGAATGAGACCATTTCCTTCCACCCCACGAAAAGAATCATAACCGCAGAAGCAAAAACAAAATGCAGATCTTCGTGAAAACCTTAACCGGGAAAACAATCACACTCGAAGTTGAATCCTCTGATACCATTGACAATGTTAAGGCAAAGATTCAGGACAAAGAAGGTATTACTAGTACATTTTTATTTATTTATATACTTTTTTCTTTTATAAAAATATACTGTTTCGTTTTTTATATTCAGTTGATAATAATAGTATTTTTTTTTTTCCATAAAAAAACAGGTATCCCACCAGAGCAGCAGAGGTTGATATTTGCTGGAAAGCAGCTAGAAGATGGCCGTACTCTTGCTGACTATAACATCCAGAAAGGTTCTTCTTTACTTCTTTTTTTATTATTATTTAAATGATTTATTAACTTTTGTATTCAAGGGAAATATAGTTTTTGATTGTGTTTGTCTAGTTATCCGACCCTTTTGTATCTATTTTATTATTGTATGTTTTTGTTGGATTATTTGAAGAAATGTTTTAACAAGTTATCGGTTGGTTTAAGGGGAAAAGACTTATCGGACACTTTTGTCGGGTGATTATTTGAAGAATTTTTTTTTATCTAATTTATTGTTATATGTTATGTGGTTATTGGATTATTTGAAGAAAAGTGTTAACAAGTTATCACATGTTGATATGCAATTCAGTGTTTATTATAATTTTTTAAAAAGTTTATCATGTTTTTAACCTTACTTTTATCAGATAAGGAAATGAAATTGGATTGTTGGTTTTATTATTTTAATACAATTGCGCAAATACATACATATTTGCGCAAAGAAACATAGATTTGATGGTGTATTCGGTTGGATTCTAATAGTGATTGTATTTCTTGTTCTGTTGTGCCGTTTTGTTTAGTTTCTGATTTTGCCGTTTGTTTGTTTAGAGTCGACTCTTCATTTGGTCTTAAGGCTGAGGGGTGGAGTACGGTTTCCAAGCTCTGTATATGCGCCTTCTTTGTTTGCTTTGGCTAAAAAGTACAATCAAGACAAGAAAATTTGTCGCAAGTAAGTTGTTCTCTTCTTTGTCTTCTGATGTTTACGATTAATTAAAACTGGACATGTATAATGTTTGGATGCCGTTTGCTTATTTCATGGATGAATTTGTATCAAATTTTTCATCTTCGCAAATTGGTTGTAGTAGAATTGTAGAGTAGGAACCACTTAGGGTTGGGCTAGTGGCAAAAGGGCTTGTGACTATCACACTAAAATGTGTGGGGTCTCAAGATCAATTCGTGCAATGTGCAAACAACCACAACCATGAAGTGGCCACACCAACCTCTTGAAAGGGCAGGGCTGGTGGGTTCAAACCCGGTGGATTAGTCGGCAAAAAGGTCAGAATTTCAGAAACCATGGTTACCCCCCTCCCCCCTCATAAAAAGAAAGAATTGTAGAGTAGATTAGAATTTGCTTTCATTGGCCATAACCTATTGTATGTTACTTTGGGCAATTAGTGGTGGTGTGGTAGGAATTAGTTAAGGTGTAAATTGTTATGGTACGGTTGATTTTGAATGTAAGTTCGGTCGGTGGAAGTGGTCAACAAGGGTTGACAAGCTGTGTGGGTTTCGGAAGAAGCCTACTTAAATGTACTTATCGGATTTGGTTATGTTTAAGCTAATACAGTCTGTTTTAGGCAATTAACTTAGTTGTGGATCGAGGGATGTTTAGCTGTTAACCGATTGAAATGGGAATTCGGTGGTAGGAACCTGTCACTTAAACTGATTTGTAGTTGACTTCATTCATGGAGAATTTGTTGTGCTGATGGAATCATATAAGTATCTTTGTGATAAGTAGTCAGTTTCATTAGAACATTATTAAAATTGCAGTTTTATATAAACAAATTAATTTGGAATTTAATTTGTAGTCTGAAGCATCTACTAAGGAAACGAGGTAGTATTTATTTTGGTGTAGTCATAATGATAGCGTAATGTAGGAAGTTAGGAATCAGTTAAGTTGTAAAATGTTTCGGTATCATTGACGTTGATTCTTAAGTCATGTGGTCGGAAGCCATTGACAAATAGATTTTGCGTGAAAGAAGCTTTAACAAATGTATGTACGGACTGTGGCTTTCTTTAAGCCATCACAAACTATTCCAGGGAATAATATTAATTGTGGATTGATGGGTGATTAGTTTGTTAACGAATTGGAATGGTGATAGGACGCTGACACCTAACTGAACTGGGGCTGCCTTCATTTTGTGTGGAGAATCTTCTGTGCTTGTACGATTAAATGATTTTCTCTTTGACACGTAGTCATTCTGAATAGAAAATTATTTAAATTGTCAGTTTTCTATCAACAACTTAATTTGAAATATGAATTGTGGTCGAAAGCTGCTAGTAAGGAAATGAGGTTGTATTTAATTTGCTGTAGTATTTAATGATCATAAATGGCCTTTGCTTTTTTTATTTATCTTAATTATATTATTTAGGATATTTAGATCTAATGCATGGAAACCTTTAACAGCAAACACCTCCTGTACCTCAAGCTTTGTTATACCTAGAACCTCAATGCATTAAAACCTTTAATCTGTCTTAAACTATGCAACGGCTGAGTTTGGACACTTTCGTATCATTCGGTACTGTTACGGAAATAAGTAATTCACTAAAAAGGTATGAGGTACAGGAGGTGATTGCCTGAATTCAGCATATGGTTTTGTTTATCATTAAAAAGGAATTTTCTTAAACCAGGTCAAACTTCAAAGCTTTACTCACAGTGCTTGTTAGTTTATTTGAAACAGCCTGAATGAATAAATGTGTGTCGCTGATGAATTTATAATTGCTTTCTGTTAGGTGTTATGCTCGTCTGCACCCAAGGGCTGTTAACTGTAGGAAGAAGAAGTGTGGCCACAGCAACCAAGTAATCTGTCTCTCAGTTTTATTATGAATACACATGAGCATGTTTCAAAAGTCCTTTTTGTGATTGGTCTAACTTTTTTTTCCTCTGTGGTTACAGCTAAGGAAAAAGAGTGTTTTTTTGGGTAGCCATGCGAGCAAAAAGTGACCTGGGGGAGTGTTTAGTCTGCTTGATGAGGAACTTCTTTTGTTATTTTTAGAACTTCTGCATCTTTTCAAGTCATTTGTGTTCTTAACTACCTATGAAAGTCAACTTGCTGAATTGTTTGTTTAATCCAAGGACCACTAGTTTAAAATTTTCTTTCTTTTCTTCCAAAGAGGCATTCGATTTGCCGATACCCCTTGTATATTTTGCTGATCTACAGGCATTCTACCACGATGCTTAGTATGTTTTATCCTGTTTGTGAGTATTGTAGCTCTTTTAGCATGATTCAGTATAGGCGCGCGGGGAGTAAACTGTAGAGGTTCACCGGAGTTAAATTACATCATATACAGTATAGGTTTTGCTTGCTATTTATATGTTCATGACTAATTCAACTGGGTGATACATGACATATATAATGCAGGAGACTTTAGTACATTCAAATATATGTACTAAGCATGACATAGGAAGACATGAACATTGATATATGGCATAGGAAGACATCTAATTATATGATGTGATACATGACACAGGAAGACATGTACATTGCGTTGTCAAATATATAACGCTCATGGGACTTAAGTACATTCAGCAATTATAAGGTAGTAGCAAGGTACCCGCACGTCGCAGCGGCGGCTACCGTGCAAATAAAATATTCAACGAATTTTTTTTAGTTATATATTTTATGATACAATATATTAGATATATGGATGACGACAATTTTTAGTTTTTAATAATTTTAGGCAATAACAATAATTTATATATATATATATATATTTTTTTTTAAAGCTGTACATTATCTACATGATATTGTGACAATATTGAGTTGGTAGCTGATATATTGTAAAGGTATGTGGTTAACTTAGTTGACAATAGCACGTAGTCGCAAATTATTATTAAATAATAACACCATATCGAATTTTAAAAATCACTTATATTATACTAAGAATATTTAGTTTTCTAAAAACAATGTTTATTATATTTGTCCCACATAGATGAATGATACAAGTAAAAGAGTACTTATATTTAAATATAAAGAAAATTAAATATTCAAGAAGTCATGTGGGTTACTTTAAAGAGTATAATTATTATTATACAAACGAGTCATTCAGACCCCGTGTGACGCACTGAGATTGGATCAAATTGTTTCTTGCGTAATGTTCGTCATGTTTGAAACTCTCATTTTTTGGTGATGGTCGTTTTGTTGGTCAACAAGTTCCTAAGTTGTGATGTTACCATCACTTTTGTTAGCATGGCATGAAAATTTTAATTGAGGTCGAGTCAAAAACGGAAAATGATATTCAGACCCGTGCGATGCACATAGACTGTATCCAAGTATTCATAGCGTAATGTTCGACACTAATTTTCGTCATGTTTGAAACTCTCACTTTTTGGTCATGGACGGATTATCTGATTGTTCATTGCATAATGTTTGTGTAAATTGTTTAGTTGTAAGTATGATGGTGCATCTAACTGAAACCTGCTGCATCATGTTTAAGTAAATAGTTATAAAATAAATTGAGTTAAAGGGAGGTTAAACACATACTTTCAAAAAGAAGTTTCATGTCATATAGGGAGGAAATCAGGACTCGTGCGATGCACACGGGTTGTATCTAATTGTTCATTACGTAAGACCCGTGTGATGCACACGGAAGGTTGTATCTAATTGTTCATTGCATAATGTGCGATGCACCGTTCTTGTATTTCGATAATTTGAACATTTTTTGCTTATGTCTCCAAGAAAATTTGAACTAAATTTGTTTATGTCTAAAACTCAGCCTTTTGGGCGATGCACCATCATACTTACAATTAGATACAACCAACAATAAACTCCCAAACTGTACCGGTTAGAAAATTGACATGAATCAATTCTAAGCTCAATAGATTTGGAAAGCTATGAAAATATTCCAAAGTAGCCATAGCGCAACAATGAAGTTTCAGATGTTTCAACTCCATACGAGAGTAAAGTTGGGTTGGGAACGTAACTGGTTGACCATACCAAATTCTAATTGTCAGCTCCTCAATTCCAAGCCGAGCCAAAAATAAAGCCAATCATGAATCTTTTCATAATTCAAGTCTTCTATTCCAGACATTGTTATTGGCTTTACAGAGAAGACAAACTTTCTTATGAGACCCATAAGCTGATTTAAGAGTCTAGTAACATGCCTCCCATCAAAATTATTTGTTAAATAATAAAAGAAATCCTCATCAACTATGACATCGGTGAGCAAAGTCCACTTAGACCTCCAGTTTCTCACTAAACTAGAGGTTCTCACCGCTTCTAACAAAGGCAACCGATTTAAAATGTTACTGATCACTATATCTGGCATGTTGCTAATACAATTGATCGACATGGTATTGTTGGAAGTTGGGTTGGTCTTTTGAGTTCTGGAAATGAGGATTTAGATTCGGATTTTGATTTTCAGTTGATCGTTTCTGGATAAGGGTGTTATTATGATTAGTAGAGTTGTTTGTTGGTGGGTTTATTGGTTCGCGCAAAAATAAATGCTAGCGTACCAGGGAAGAAACGGCTAGTTGCACAGCCATAATCACATTTGGTCCCTAGGTTGAGGGTCGGGTTAGATTTTAACTAAGGCATGTTATAATTGTGAATGGTCTATTATACCCTCGATGTACAACCAGAAAAGTTATGTTGACTTTGGCAATCCTGGTCAAAGGACTTGTTTAGAGTATAAAAGCATTGTTTTGGACCACCGGCGATGAAAATGCCTAGTTTTGGTTCAACGTGATGCGTGTGTACAAGATTAGAGACGAACGATGTATTTTACTCTTAATTCTATTATTACTTAATAAGGGAAGTTGAGTTTTTTTAAAATGCAAAAGTTTTCACTAAAAGTTTTGTTTTATTATATAAAAGATACAGTTGGCGCATCTCTTAGTCATAAGTTTAAATCTACTTTTTTTTGTTACAATTACTTTTTCAGAACTTAGTAGTTGGCAAAACTAATTTAGTTGAGTTTTGTACACTTATAGTTAGGGGTGGAAACGAGCCAGGCTCGAGCTCGAGCTCGGCTCGTTTATATATATAAAGCTCGAGCTCGGGCTCGAGCTCGTTTCGAGCCTTATACTTTGAGCTCGAGCTCGGCTCGTGAAAATTTTCACAAGCTCGAGCTCGGCTCGGGCTCGACTAATTTTATGATGTTTTGAGCTCGGCTCGTTAATTACATAAAGCTCGAGCTCGTTTACTACTTTTAAGCTCGTTTATACGTATAGACGATATATACACGTATATAATTCTAGGGCTCGTTTAGGCTCGCGAGCCTACTCGAGCTTTTTGTACAGAGCTCGGGCTCGAGCTCGATTATTAAATGAGCCCAAATTTAGGCTCGAGCTCGTTTAAGCTCGGCTCGTTCGAGTTTTTTACCGATCCGATCCCGAGCTTTTCACGAGCGGCTCGTACACCCCTACTTATAATACAAACTTATAGTACATATGCATTGACGAATCTACACCCCAAAAAAGACACAACAATCTTTGCTCATTAGAATTCAAATGATAATTAAAGAACATTTTGACAAAAAAGTCCTGCTGCAACGCGGCATGCGCCACCCTACTTATTGCTTTGATAACGAAAGGAGATTTTCAATACAAAATCATTATCTAAAACCAATAAATAAAATGAAATAACTAAAATTATTTAAGACACGGTAATTTGTTTGTATTTGATTAATAAGCTTATATGCTTATAAAACATGGATCACATCTCTTAATCTCTTAAAAATTCTTAACTTTTTAACAATGTTTTTTTCATATTACTCCTTTCGTCTCAAAAAGAGTGTTCACAAACAAAAAATGTTATGATATATGTAATTAATGTTAGTTTTTTATTGATAAAAAATCATTTTTACTCTCATAGTTAATATAGAAATTAGGAATGAGTAATTAATGTATGTTTTGATTATAAGGCTAAAGTAAAAATAAGCAGTCATAATTACGATCCAAAAATAAAAATTAGACACTTTTTTAAGACAAACATAAATAGTAAGGTGACATTTTTTTATGACGCATAGAGTTTAACCTTTATTATAGATGGCAAGTTAACACAAATTTAATTAATACTCCATAGTTTCCAAAAATCATACTACTCTCTAATATACAAACATCATACACTTCTTTTTGCTCTCATTTTAATTTAATGGAAATCAAAATGAATGATCAAATAAATATTAATATTGAGGTTAGTATTTTATGTCAAATATTATTATAGCTATCGATCGTTATAAAATTTCGTTACTATGCACGAATAATCTTCTATAATATATAATAACAATACATTGGAAAAACCTGGTACGTGTACAATTATTAACATATATTATAACTAGTAAAATTATAAAAGTAGTGAAGTGTTCCTTTATAGTTTTTTTTTAACACGAGCTCGTAATGGAGAAAGACACTTCCTTCCTATTTATTATTCTAAAATCATCATAAATAAAATTTTAAGCAAATACTATCTTATAAGCATTATTTACAAGTATATAAAGCACACATAAAATTAAAAACGCACTACTCATATAATACAAATAATACACTATTAAAAACACTCTTTCATCCAAAAATACAATTTTTTAACCACAAAGTACAATATATTTAAGCTTCCACACATGAGTAAACTAAAAATAGATTTTTAAGCAAATACAAGTAAATAAGCATAATTTACAATTATTTAAAGCACAAATAAAACTAAAAAAGTACTATTCAACACATACAATTAATACATTATTAAAAACACACATTCATCAAAATATACAATTATTTAACTACAATGTATAATCTAATTAAGCTTCAAAACATAAATCTGAAATCCAGCAGTCAAAAATAAAATAACATGTGTTCGCTGAAAAATTTAGTCACAAGATACCCGTCATCGTATCACGCGGACACCTGCTAGTAGTTAAAAAATGTATAAAGACAAATCATTCCAAAAAATATAAAATGTTGTCGGTTCTTGTTTGAAAACTTTTTTAGAGGATATATGAACAATGATCTAAAGCCATGTGCCACGTAATTAACATCATGCATACATGCATGCTTATTCAAATTCTAGTCATCAGACTAAATTAGACTTACTTAAGCCATGCACACGCCATGCGTAAGTCTGCTTTGCCTCATATATTTTCTTTTTTACCCTTCTTAACTCCCACTAATCACATAATAAACCTAAGAAAAACATGTTAACCATGGGCAATAGCGTCATTTCATCTAACAACCAACACTTAAATCTCCATACAAATCTTCCTAGACCCTATTTTTCGATAATACTAATCAGTCATAAACCCTATTTATATCTTTAGCTCGATCCATCCATTTTACTAATTCAGTAAACCACATTTTATTAACAGTTTAACAATAATGATGAAAACCAACAATCTACTCATCATTTTTCTTCTCATAATCTTCACCACTGTAACACAATCTCACGCAACCGAACCCACGGGACAAGAATCGAAAGCCCTCCCCGAAGAATGCCAGAAGGCCACAGGCGGACCGTGTCATAGCAAAACTGGATCATTAAAGCTTAAACTAATAGCCATTGCCGCGATTCTTGTTACTAGTATGATGGGTGTTACTCTACCTTTGGTTTCAAAGTCTGTGCCAGCATTACACCCTGATACGAAGCTATTCGTGTTAGTTAAAGCGTTTGCTTCTGGTGTGATTCTTGCAACTGGTTACATGCATGTTTTGCCTGATTCTTTTGAGTGTTTGACGTCCGTATGTTTGCCTGAGAAACCATGGAGTAAGTTCCCTTTTACGACGTTTATTGCTATGATGTCGGCTGTGGGAACGTTGATGATTGATTCGTATATGATGAGTGGGTTCAAGAAGTATAGTAGGACCGATACTGGGATCAAAAATCCGGATCCGGAAATGAAAATAACCAGTCATTGCCATGGTGACGTAACGTCAGGTGTTGATGATCATGCATCACAGTTGAGGCGGTACCGCGTGGTTGCTCAGGTATCTAATTAACGTTACTATACAACATGCTAATTATTCACCAATGAACATTACTCTTAATATGTGACGAATTAATGGGTTACTAAAAGCTGGTTTTATCGTGTATATATATGCAGGTATTAGAGTTAGGAATAGTGGTACATTCGGTTGTGATAGGACTATCAATGGGTGCATCGGATAATATGTGCACAATAAGACCACTTGTGGCTGCTTTATGCTTCCATCAGTTCTTTGAAGGAATGGGTCTTGGTGGTTGCATTCTTCAGGTAACTGATTAAGAGTTGTCCTAATTATTATAATGAGCAATCTATTTTTATCACCTATATAGTTCATTGATTTAATTTGGTGATGGAATGTTATAGGCCGACTATGAAATGAAGATGAAGGGGATATTGGTGTTTTTCTTCTCAGTGACAACTCCACTTGGGATAGCACTTGGGATATTGCTATCCAACGGTTACCAAGAAAATAGTCCGGCTGCATTGGTGGTGGTTGGAGTGCTAAACGCGGTGTCAGCAGGTCTGCTGAATTACATGGCGTTGGTGGATCTGTTGGCAGCGGATTTCTTGGGAAAAAGGCTCCAAGATGATATGAAGCTTCAAGCAATCGCATATCTTGCAGTTTTATTAGGTGCCGGAGGCATGTCTGTTATGGCAATTTGGGCGTAAACGATTTAATGTAACTCCTTTTTGAATACTTCTTTTAGATATTGTTGGTTTAGGGTGTACTGTGAACGTTTCATGTTCTATTTTGACCAAGTTTAATCCAATTTCCATTTTGTCCATCTGCCTATATAAAACATATGATATTTTGAGATAAACGATAGCTTCTCCAACAAGAGGGTTTATGGGAGTGGGGATACTATTTGATGAAGTTCGTGTATGACCTAGTTGTAAAAAAACAAGCCGACTTTCCGAAAAGTGTATGTACATTATGGGCCGTCTTTTATTTGTTACTGATTTTTATTTGTTACTCCCTTACTCGTTTGAAATTTATAGCATAGGAGGAAGGGACCTTTACTCGTTTCAAAGTTAAATTCTAATTACTGATAGTTTATACTTATGTAATTTAGTAGTAATATGATTTTGAAAAACGCAATCTGGTCTTGTACGTTTAACCTATAGCATTTTGAACTTTCAGAAACTTGATGCACGTCGTTTTTTCTTGGTACATTAATAGTGTTGGCAACAAGCATAAATAGGGTTATTGCCATTGAGACTTTCAGAAACTTTATGCATATCAGGTTTTTAATATGCGCATGTTCTTAATCAAATCAAAATATAGATGCCACATGCATTCAGAATTGTATGTAAGTTGTGATTGGTTATAGCGGTCTGTTTCGTCTTAAATGTACTTGCAAACAAGCAAGTACATTGTGGTCGGCTGATGTTGCAGCGGGTCGGCTATTGCAGTTAGGGGTTTCAAATGGGCTGAACTAATATGTTATGTTTATATAAGGCAGTATTTGTGATTTGTATGTGGAAGATTAGATATAGACATTCATAGCGTTATACGCATAGGCATAGTTGCTGTTAGTCTTTATAAAGATGTTTTGTGAGTCGTGAGAAATTTGCCATGTGGTGATTACTAATGGATATGGCGATATCCGTTACTTGTAATGATATGCGAATAGGCATAGCTTGTAACCCTTATATTTTCAGAAAAGCTAAGAAGACACTTTGCAATGACATGTAAGAGGTTATTAACGGTTAGTAACAAAATGCTGGTAGATTGACTTGTGAGGCCTCTTGGGTATAAGATGGTCATGTTGTCCTCTTGCTTTTTCATATGGCAGAGAACAATAGCCTTTATTGTAGTTTCTGTATTCATGCCATAGCTGCAAATAAGTACTGTTGAAGCATAATCTGGCGCGGACTAGATTCAACGACTCTCCTTGGCCGTTAGTCGTCTTCTCGAGCCCTAGTAGACCTGTCAACAAAGAGAACCCGTTAGGAGTGGACCCGAGGCCGTAGCCCCAGGTCCACCTCCGACGGTCAAGTTAGTATCGGCGTGATGTAGCCAATATATCTTAGGGTTAAAGATAACCTGTCATGTATATATAGGCATGGATTAGGGTTTAGGTGTAAAGTGGGCCGCTGATGTCGGGCCTGACCCATTCCTGGCCCAGTCCGGACCATACGTCCACAAGCCCCCCAAGTCTAGTATGAGATAGCGCATGGCTATGTTATGCTAGACTTAAGTTCTGATGGCCGCGTAGGTGAAAGTGGAACCCGCATGCTGCATCCTGGGTAAAGGCGTACCTTTTGTACCAGTAGCGACACAACATGGTGCGACAGAAGACGTGCTTCTGTAACAGAAGTGCGCGCTGTGCGCGACAAAGATGTGCGACAGAAGACGTGCTTCTGCGCATAAGTGTGCGCTGTGCGCGACAAAAAGGTGCGACAGAAGACGTGCTTCTGCGCATAAGTGTGCGATGTGCGCGACAAAGAGGTGCGACAGAAGACGTGCTTCTGCGCATAGGTGCGCGCTAAAGATGTGCGACAGAAGACGTGCTTCTGCGCATAGGTGCGCGCTAAAGATGTGCGACAGAAGACGTGCTTCTGCGCTATGCGCGTCTTCACAACCGACAGAGGACGTCTCCCCTACGGCAAGTTGATGCAAATATTTAAATTCGTCTTCGATCTGCTTCCAAATACACCTGCGTACGAAAACAGTGGTAGCGTATACCCTGGTAGCCCCCCAAGTTTGATGGTGCTACTCGTGTAGGAGCATTAAACTTATTTAATCTGCGAAAAACACTGAATGCAAAAATGAAAAGTATATGCCGCGAATCGCATCATATAAAACTTAATAAAAGTAAGCAATATATAGCACATAGCATATATAATAAATAGCGCATAGCATGTAAAGCAATATAAAACCTATCGTGAGGTTGTACAAACTAAATAAAAAATTGTTTTGTTTTTTATTGTTTTGTCATACTCGTGTATGTTATGATATGCAGCGTACTGTAAATATCATTTAAGGAATCAAGTGTCTTGGTTCCAAAGTTGTTAAACGTGCATCATATGCGATGTTGCGCACCCGTCGTGGGATGCGCACAAAACGTATTCCAACGTCTCGAGAATAAGGTGTTTAAAAGGATACGTGATCCGGTGTTGATGGGTTTGCAACCTTCTTACTCAACAAGTTATTTAGTAGGGTAACTTATCCTTTTACCATCGTGGGTTTATTGTAGTGCATGCACGCCACGTAGGCAAGAGAGAAAAATAGGTCCGAGCGTGCGGATATATTTTTTAAAATAGGTCCGATCGTGCGGACTCTTTCTTTTATATGTAAAAGAAATATCATGATTATTATACTTGTATGATCATGAGAATGTAAAATATAATGCATGTACAGATATTATCTATATTAGAAATATATTCACTGCATCTTCGTATTACTTTAAAGCATGCATGTAAAAAAGGTGCAAATATTTATTGCGAATGATATTTTAAATTAATTGCGAATCACAGTTGCGAATATTTAATGATAATGGATACCATAAACTTGTCGTGAAGTAAACAACATAAGTATAATATTATAAAAATAATGCCTTACCAGAACTTGTCGTCCAAGTTAATAATTTTTTTACGCATCTAGAGTAATATTAAATTGTACGCATCTAATTTAATAACAGGAACGTCCAATTTAATAAAGCGATGATGGTAAAGCAGTTTCTACGCATGGCAGAATCAAAGGTTTAGGGTTACCGATTTTAGGAATTTATCTCTGCTTTTCGGTAATCGGAGAACACGAAACATAGTTTATTCGTGGTCCCACGGATGGCGCCAACTTGTTGAAGCATAATCTGGCGCGGACTAGATTCAACGACTCTCCTTGGCCGTTAGTCGTCTTCTCGAGCCCTAGTAGACCTGTCAACAAAGAGAACCCGTTAGGAGTGGACCCGAGGCCGTAGCCCCGGGGTCCACCTCCGACGGTCAAGTTAGTATCGGCGTGATGTAGCCAATATATCTTAGGGTTAGAGATAACCTGTCATGTATATATAGGCATGGATTAGGGTTTAGGTGTAAAGTGGGCCGCTGATGCCGGGCCTGACCCATTCCTGGCCCAGTCCGGACCATACGTCCACAAGTACCATTGAGGTTCTTAAAAAAAGGTCTAGTGAGTAATTTATTTCTTCACACTTTATGATATTGCTGTCTTTATTCAAGTATTTATATTTATAAACAAGTTTTGATGCTGCAGTTAACAAGTTCCTTTCGCATTCTGAGTTTACTTAATTATCTAACTTTGAACACAAAACTTTTGTTTATAGTCCTACATATTTTTTTAATAGTAACCGGGTGTGTATAATACATATCATTATTGATCCTATAAACTGGATCATCGACATATCTAGAGCGTTGGAATGGAGGGATGGTTATTTTTTGGGTTTTATGGTTGTAATTGTTGGAATTATATAACATGACTAATCATAAATATAAACAATAAACATCAAAGTAAGTGCGGAAGCGTATAGGAACATATAATGAATAATTAATTAACTAAAGAATAAAGTATGCGTACCTTTCTTGATTCTAGCCGAACAAGAATCAAATCCACAAACTAGCAATTAGGATGAACCCTAATTAGGGTTTATAGGATTATAAGAATTACCCCTTACCGTTTTGTAATTCAATCCAAGATAATAACAAAAGTATGTTATTACTATGTTCTTGTACACACGTACTAAACCGAATTAAAGTAATGCTAGTTTTTATAAAACAAATAACTTGGTTTATAGGAAAAGAGTGGATCGACACCAAGAGGTGGTGTACGATCGGTTTGGATCAAAGAAACACACACAAAACTGTTTTAGGGTTTAGCTAATGAGCACAAGAGATGGAAAAATAAAACCCCAAGCCTTGTTTATATACCCAAGCAAACTTGGTGAACAAGTTGGTTTTTCTTTCCTTATTTTGTCCCTATGGCCGATCGGTTTGGAGTCCCTCAAAGGGATTCCGGAACCTTCCCAACTTTTGCAATTAGATCCTTTTCCATAAACATTTAACGATCGTTAGTCCATTACATTAATTACTTAACGTTCGTTAGTTATTTCGTTTAATAAATAAATAAATATAACGTTTATATTTAATTATTAACTTTAAATTCTCATACGTAAAGTGTGCAATCCCATAGTCTCGAGTTCGATCCTAACACACGTCTATTAATTTATTGTCCATAAAACCAACAGCTCCCACTTGGACATATCTTAATAGAGTGATCACATTCGGTTAGCGTCTAGCAACACTTCGATGCCTCTAGTACAACTCGAGCAAGGCTCCTGGAAAACCTTTTAATGATTTCTCATTATTATTATCCTTTTGTTTCTAATACCATGTTAAATAAAGATATGGAATTAAGTCATTCTTTATCCAACTATTCTGTTTCTCGTTATAAGTGATTGAGCAAGATTACCAAATCTTCTGAACATATTCAGGGGAGATTTTGGGTGTGGCCACACAAACATCTTGTCAACCCTACGAGGGGCCCAGCAGTATTAAACTCCAAATAAATTTGAAGGAACAAATTCTATCTTGACTACGAGAATAACCCATGAACTTTGCAACACTTCAGGAAACAACCCTTATGACTACCAGTTACGTATAGCGTTAAGTTGTTCCACAGAAGTGCACTACATTCATGACACTTATCTGGTATCTCAAGTCTGAGGATAACTATTCATAATTTACTTATAACAATATCCACAAAGTAAATTATGTAGTTGGGATAAGTTCTATATTCAATCCATTGAATATCATCTGAAATTGGTATGCATTCTCATCAATATACTTTCAAGTATATTCTACCATATCTCTCAGATTTGTCTTAGTTTAATGATACTCCCATATCATTAATCGACAACGGACGATTTAGAATAAATAAATTTATTCACGGATTAAACATGCAAATATAGGATACAATATATTATATACCAAGTATTTGATTTATTATAACAATTGTTTAACATCCCTTATCCAAATACCAAATAGATCAATGCATGAAAATTCCAGTTGATGAATTATACCTTAAGTAATGACAATAATACTTGTTGACAAGACATAAATCAACCAACTTGATCTATCGTAATTTTGAGAATACTTATTTCAAGAATTCAATTAATGAAGTCCTTGTATGTGTGCATTCAACAATCCACATAATAATTCATAAAGTGTGTGACATCCTCTATCACAAATTTATGACAATTTAAACTTTCAAACATTTCAAAGTTTAAAGTATTCTTATTCTTTTAATGTATAATGCAACTGCGCTCTTAGATAAGCACAACTAGTTCACATGGCCATTAACAAGGATGAAATCCTACCATGACTAGTATTGAGTCTCATCTCAATTAAACCAGTATCATTGTATACAAACAACAATATGCTCATTAAAACTCCGTAAACTTTAATATCTATTGTGTAATGTTTGATGCTTTCCTAACTTTCAAGTTTAAAGCTGATGACAATTTGCACAACATTTGACATATTGTTCATCCATAGAATCTAGGAGCAATTCCAGGCTGAGGATGTAATTCTTTCAGAATATTCATTACACAAGTTATCTAATAACTTTTAGTTAGATATCAATGTTGTCAAATCACTTCTTATTCAAGAATGATACAACAATTTTAATACACAACATGATGTGTACATGATGAATCTACAGGTCAAACTTAGATTTCATTCATGTTCTATCTTGTCAAAAGATATTTATCAATTTCCCAAATGATATATCATGTTTTATTAGAATCATTTATTTTACTGCACATGTTTATTAACAATAAACATATATTTCAAGATTGTATGTTTTAATTCTTAAATCTTACAAATGAAGTTTCATTCCAGTCTAAGACTTAACATTTAGCTTACAAGGAATGTTACTTACTATATGTTATACAACATATAAGATTTAAGAAACTTAACATAATACTCCCACTAGCTTTCAGGAATACTTAAAATTTATCTTATTTTAATTATAAATCAAAAATGGGATTTAATAATTAAATATAAGAATAATTTCATAGATGCATGCATTTATCCATTCATGAATTATTGCACTTCGTACACTTTTAAAGATTATATGAATTCAAAAATCCTTTCAATTACTTACCGTCCTCGCTCAAGTAATTTCTCAAGAAAGAGTTTTGATATTCAATTGTCATATTTCATATTAATGAAATCTAGTATGACAATTATCATCTTTATATATTTAATGTGTCTTGAAAAGAATATTCAATCATAATTAATTGCTTAAGTGTGATCTATAATCTTGTCATAAAACATGCATTAAATATGTGTACAATATTGTCCATATGATTTCTACATAGAAATTCAAACCACTAGGGTTTTTCATCTCTTTGAAGAAACTCATTTCCATTCTCTAGTCTAACTATTAAGATAAACCAAATTTCCAAAATTGATTATCTTTATGGACAACATCTTTAACATTCATAGTATGAGTAATTTTCCCAATTCAATATTTGGCAATCCATCATAATGATTATCAGGTTTACTATAATCCTGTAACTCATATTTCTCAGCATATAAGTCAAATATCTGAGATATCCTTGCAGATCTATGAATGAAAATTCCATCATCTTGAGGTTTATCATTTACATGTCTAACCTCATCATGATATTTACTAGTGTGTTTTAGAAGATTATGTATCTTGTAATTTTATCTTTCAAGATAAAAAAAAACTCTCACTTGCCTTTTGTAATATATAGACTATCTATATATACTTAGCAATTAGAGCAAAACTACATTGTTCTCTTTTTGGGACATTACAAATACACATTGATAATTCCAGACTTTACTTTGTTAATAACCTATTCATAAGTAGTTTAACAAATTCAGAATCATCAATTTTAAAACTTAATGTGATTCATCACATTCCATAATGAAATGGTGTTTTATTAATCTTCTAGGTTGGAGTCATATTGAGTATATTCAATCCATACTCAATTTTCTAACCTTGTTACTTTTTAAGAAAGAAGTTATGGTTATCATGAATCAAACAAATCAAATGGAGTTTGATTTTCCTAACTGAACATACCATCAACTTGTGGTATTCATTAGAATTTAATATTGTAAGACAATCTAACAATATATAAGATAAACATATTTCTTTTGGCTTACCTATTTACCAACTAAGTCAACTTAATGGTATAATAGACTTTCCTAGCCAGTTACATGCTTTATAACACAAGTACCTTTTAACCAAGTCACTTCATATCCATGTCTCAATAAGAAACATAAACTGTTATAATCCCATTATACGTTATAAATCATTGATAAACTCAATGACTTCTTGTATATGTCTTAATTAAAAACATAACAAGTTAACGTCTTACTTTATTATAAGTCTTAAAAGACTTTATGTTTATGTCTTTATAATGAATCATAAACATGTTTAACTAAAGTAATTATGAACACAACTCTTGGTTTCAATAGTAATTTCAAGTTAATTTATTTTACTTCATAATAATGTAGGACTACATTATTTTTCATTTATGTCATTCCAAAATACATAAATAAACAAATTTGAAGTAGTATTAGATTACTTCATTTATGTCATTCTAATAATACATAAAAATCTAATTTGAAGTAATCTTATATATCAATTTTGACACATGTTCTAAATACTTGTCTAATTTAGAAACTGCAAATATGTCCATGCAAGATCTCACTTTACATAGAGATTTACTTTGTTGTTGCAATCTCGCCAAGTTCTCACATGACGTAAATTGTAACACCAAGTGTTTCTTGAATTAGATATGTACAAGTTATATTAGAACGTTAGTCTCTTACCTTGCAGTCAAGAGAATCCTTTAAATCATATACCTATATGTTGTACCTTGCACACAATATAGATTTCTCCCACTTGTGCATGGAACAACATCATGTAGCAGATAAACAACACGACATATGTTTGTTTATGTGACTAATATGATTGTGTCATTGATATTAGCATAACTAGCAGATGTAGAACCACTTCTGTTGTTCCCCGTTCACTATCGTTTAAAACAGTTCAAGTTTATAAAACAAGTTAAAAGTGAACAATGACTGAAATTAATATAAAGAAAACACACTAAGTAATTTTCAACGTCATATTCTTATTAGAAATAATTCAACAAAGAATACGTTACCCAAGTACTTGCGGAATAGTACTTGGGATTGAAATGACAAAGTTGGGTGATTCCTCTCTAAGCTCAGGCTATGTCTGAGCACAACTCTTAGAGCTCACTGAGCTATCTCAGGAACTAAGTTGTATTTGGAGGAGTGAAAAGATGGCTTGCGTGTATGTGTTTTTACAATTCACAAGCTTAACCTTTTCACTCCATCTCTTATGCTATTTATACATGTATGGTATTTGACTCTTTCCTAAGTGACAAACTGACATCACACAGAAGACAAAATACTGATGTATTTTGTCTCTGTTTACAAAGACTATTCTAGGTAAGAGACAAGACTACTTTCCTAAGTTCAGTGATGACACTGAGCCTGATGTTTTGCTATTCAGGGAAAGTTAACTTTGGATGATAAGGACCTCGTCTTATCTGATTCAACCTTTCCCGCTTTGTCCCGCTCTTTCTTCAGTCTTTACATTCTTCAGTCTTCTACTTCAGTTTGTCTTCAGTGTAAGAAGTTGGATAGGAATCTTAGGGATTCAGTGAGTTATTGTCATCACTCACTGAATCCATCATCTTCTTCTTGACTCAGTCTTCACCCTTTAAGTTCCGCCTTACTGAGTGGAGAGACTTCTTCTTAGCCTCTTACTGAGTATCCTGAAGACGACTCACTGAGAGACTATGCACTCAGTGACCTGTTTGTGTTAACGGATTAAATACTTGGGCTATTTTCTATTCAAATCCTAGATTAAGGAGTTTGGGTATTTACTGAACCCAACAGTCTCCCCCTATTTGGATATACAAATAGCCTAAGTGGTTGATCAGTGTAAGTGAGCAAGAGGCTTCTTCTTACACTGAATGTACTAATGAATACAATAGGGAACACTGAGTAAATGAATAAAACATATATCGTTTATTGATCAGATTACAAAGTTCCTATCACTAGTACAAAAGATAAAACAAAATGATGTCATTCCAGATGGATACCCAGTGCTTTAAGCTTTACTTTCTTGGTGATGAGTGTTTCCCTGTCAGGATGGTCTCTGATCTTGGCATTCAGGTCTTGACAGAACCTGATGTTCGCTGGGGATTGGATCTGAGAGGCCACAGGAATATAGCTGATCATTGCAGCCACTCCAGCCTGATCAATGTCACTCCATCTTTGAAATGCAGGGTTCCCATAGACATCAATGTGGAATAGCCCTCTTTCAGGCTCTTCAATCACTAGACAGTTCACAAAATTAACACCTTCAGGTAGTTCTCTGTTGCAATCAAGGCCAGGCACTTTGATCTCAGGTTGGAAATCAACTCTTTTCCTTTTGCCAGTGGAAGCTTGTGGTTGAGATCCTTGAGGTGCAGTCAAGGCAGGCTGAATTCTTAGTTGGGCTGGTGCTTCCCTCAGCCTTTCATACCTTTTGCTAAGCATCTTCATCAGCTCCTTGACCACCTTATTTTGCTTCTTTCCAATGATCGGACCAAGTTCATCAAGTTCAGTGATCCCAAAGTCACTGAACTTTAAGGGATCATGAACCTCAAAGTGTCTTTTGTCATCTCCTCTGTAAACATTCATAGCCAATGGTTTGGTGTTGGGAATGATTTTGACATCAGTGATTTTTTCAGGAAGCCTTCGGCTGGTCATTGTCCAGTTATATTCTTTGATTCTGTTTTGCCTGAGAGCTTCAGTTTTCTTTCTCTTTTCTTCATACTGAGCTCTCATTGCAGCCATTTGAGCAGCCTGAGCTTCCATGAACTTCTGTCCTGCCTGACCCTTTTTAAGCTTGCTTGCATCTATTCCCACATTTTCAGCTTCTTCGGCAATCACTTGGGTCAATGCCTCCTTAGTCTTCTTATCATCCTCAGCTTGTTTCAATTTTCTTTCTTCTTTGGCAAGGTGTTTGGTTAGCTGTTGAGGAGTGAAGAGGTATTCAGTGTCACCGATTTTGTAGGGGATCCTCTCAGGCTCAGTAGTTGTCAGTATGCCTTTGCCCTTGTCCTGTCTTGAGGAGGATGATGCAATGATGGGTGGTGGTGTTGTCATGATAGGTGTTGAGACTGTCAGTGTTGTTGTTGTTGCTGCTTGAGGTGGAAGTGATGAGATTGGTACTGCAGAGACTGGTGCTGATGATGATGATGTTTGAGCTGCTGAGACTGGTGGTGTTTGCTCCCCCTCAGTGTGAAGAGGAGTTTCTTCAGCAGTATTCTCCCCCTCAACTGTTGCCGTAGCGTCAGTGAGGGCAAGAGTTGGAGTAGGTGCTGAGGGGGACTGACCAGCTTGACCCTTGAAAGCCTGATAGATTTCAGTCATCATGGCCTTTATTTCTGAAGTATCTGCTTGAAGACCAGTGACCTTTGCATCCAAGTTTGCATGAGATAACTCCAAGGCAGTCATTCGTGGACCAAGATTCCAAGCCATTGAAGACGAGGCCTGAGTCAAGGTAGTTACCTGAGTGTTTAGTGAGTCCATGGTGGTCTGAAGAGTCTGAACTGAAGATTGAAGACCCTGAACATTCGCAGACTTGAGCATCTCTATAAGGTCAGTGAGCCTGGATGAATTCTTTGCATAAGCTTCAGTTGCCTCCAGCACTTTGGCATTGAGCGCTGGGTCCTCTTTGACAGCGTCCCTGATTTCATCAATCGTAACCCCAACTGTCTGAAGATGCTTGAGGAACTTAACCATGTGTTCATCCAGGTTGACAAGATGATGGTACATAAGATCTCTGTGCTCATGAACATTTTCGTTGAAGGTGAGCACATCAGATCTCAGGTCAGCGTAACTGGCAGCAGCCTCAGTGTGTTGATCCCAAAACTGTTCAGTAACCCCAGAAAACAATATCCTTGAAGCCCTACTGATCCACTTAACCAGTTGTCTTTCAGTGAGTGGATGAACATTGTCAAATCTTTTGAATTCGTCAGAGCTGGAAGATGAGGCTGAGTCATTGTCTTCAGGCAGAAAAGGTGACTCAGTCTGTTCCTGTGGATCAAGCTGAGGCTCTTGTTCAGTTTGAACCTCAGCGTCCACTTCTTCCCCTGCTGATAAGATTTCTTCATCACTTTCAGCATAGTCATCATCAGATTCTAGCAGCTCAGTAACCTCAGCAACAGTTAACAAGGGAGTGGGAATGGGTTCCATATCAGCGGGTGGTATTGATCCCTCTGAGTCTTTGTCCCCCGTGGACCCCTCGGACACTGGTGGGAGTTTCCCAGCGTCTTCTCGGGAGTCAGGATTGGTTATGGGTTCCGTATCGGCGGGTTGTTTCTTTCCCTCCGAGTCTTTGTCCCCCAGTGACCCCTGAGACACTGGTGGGTATTTCCCAGTGCCTTTAGCAGAGTCAGTGAATGTTGTATCCCTATCAGTGGATTGTTTGTATTCCCCTGAGTCTTTGGGATCAATCAGTGTGCCCTCAGACAAAGGCTTGGATTTGCTAATGTCATCACTGGGCAAAGTGGAAGGCGCTCCCCTACCAGCGGGTTGTTTGTTTCCCTCTGGATCTTGGGGAGTAGTAGGTGTGACCAAGGGCACTGACTGTGATGTATCAGTGTCCTTCGTTGTCACGGGGGTGGTTGTTGCCTGGTCAGTAGGTGTCTTTTTGGTCTCAGGTCTTTTGTGCCTTTTCGGCGGTGCTCCTGAAGCCTCAGGGCCCTGAGACTTTGGTTTAGTCTTAGTCCCAGTCTGAGTCTTCCCCTTTTTCTTTTTAAGAGCAGGGTTTGGAGACACTGATCCCTCCTGGTTGTTTACAGCAACCATATGGGCCGTCAATTCGATAGGTGTGACAAGGGATGGGTCCTTTTGAAAATTTGAAGGACTCAGGATGCCAGGTAAATTTCCAAATTTTTCATCCTGAGTATAATTGGCACCCAGTAACGATTGTAAAGCACAAGAGACAAACCTAGGATACGAAATATACTTCGTCCTAGTTTTGCTCTGTAGCTTCGTTACAAGATCACTGTAAATGATCTCCCCTATGTCGACAGTGACCCCATTCATCAGGCAGTATGCCATCATCAACTGAATAGAGTTTACCTGTTCAGTGGATGAGTGGTTCCCGCCGAGGACCTGAATCACAAAAGTGAAAAGGATCCTCCAAGCCACGGGGAATGAACTTTTGGTGACTGGGGTCTTGTCCAAAAATGTGGGATCCAAAACAATTTGTTTTAACCCATCCTTCACTGTGGAAGGTTCAGGATGGGCGACATAAACACCTTTGTTGTAATCTAACCCTGTTGAAGTGCAAAAGGTTTTGTAATCCAGGGTATATTGTTGCCCCCCATTTAGACTGAACCTGATGAGATACTCCCTGAGTGGTCTAAGGTTATTCTCATCAGTCGAAGGTGTCGGGTCAAAGGCTTTAGCAGTTGCCCAAAACTCCCTGAGGTAGTTTGGGTACACCACTGAGGGACACTTTACAAAGGCCGTTTTTAGTGGGCAGTTGAATAAAAATTTTACAATGTCTTTATAGGTTGGGACATTTTCAGGGTATTCAAAATTACCTATGACATTATTTGTTTTGAATTCAACGTTTGATAGATCCCCTACCCACTGAGAAGCAAACAGGAGAGATTGTGTTCTAGCCATATCTTTTAAAGAAGTTTTTAGGGTTTAGAAAAAAACGTTTGGCAAGAACAGTTAAAAATGTTTAGATCTCTCTAGTTAGTGATGAAAAACTTTCGTAAATGTTTACAAGAATGGTTTTCCAAAAGAGGTTTTGAAGGTTTTGAGAACACACAAATATTTCTGGATTTGAGAAAAGATTTTGACAGAGTTTAATTGCAGAAATTGATTTGTGTGTGTTGTTTGTGTGGAAGAAGAGGGTATTTATAGAGTGATAGGAGGGGTGTTTTGTGCACAAATGGAAAAACTAAGAGTAGGTTTTTGAAAGACTTTTGAAATTCCCCATTTAATGCTACCACTCCATTACCCGCAGTAAAAATCCCGTTTTTCAAGGGAACAGTTGAGGTGTACAGTAAAAGTGCACATTTGCAGAGAAAAAATATCAATTTGATATTTCTTGTGAGAGGCAATAAATGCCAAGTGGGATGACAGTAAGACAAAGAGACATATATTCCTTTATTAAATTGGCATAGTTACCAACCTAGGACATTAAAGTAACTGATACTTGGACCATTTAGTTACTCATTCAATGCTCTTTGTCAAGTGTCAGGGACCCTGAATGAGTATTACTCATTCAGTGAGAGGTTTATTTTGGATTTTCAGGGAGGATGAACCATTTCAGAGAGCTTATTGAGATTGGTTTTCAAATACTTGACTTTCAATGTCAAGCATTCCCAACTCAGCTTTCAGTCTCCTGAAGGTAGGCTCATCCAAGGGTTTGGTGAAGATATCAGCCAGTTGATATTCAGTAGGGATGAAATGAAGTTCTATGTCTCCTTTCATTATGTGATCCCTGATGAAGTGATATCTGATATCAATGTGTTTGGTTCTTTGGTGGAGGACAGGGTTGTTGGAGATTGCAATTGCACTAGTGTTATCATAGAAGATAGGCACCATTTTGTAATGGATGTCATAGTCACTGAGTTGACTTTTCATCCATAATACATTGGCACAGCATCCTGCTGCAGCTACATATTCAGCTTCAGCTGAGGACATAGCCACTGATTGTTGCTTCTTTGCACTCCAACACACCAGTTTTCCTCCAAGAAATTGACAGGACCCTGAGGTACTTTTTCTGTCCATGTTGCAGCCAGCATAATCAGAATCAGAGTAACCCTTGAGATCAAACCCTGAGCATATTGGATAATATAGTCCAAGGTTTGGGGTTCCTTTCAGGTACCTGAGTATTCTTTTGGCTGCAGTGAGGTGGGATTCTTTTGGATTGGACTGATATCTTGCTATTAGACAGACTGAGAATTGTATGTCTGGTCTAGTAGCGGTTAGATACATCAGTGAGCCAACAATCCCTCTGAAATGAGTTTGATTGACTGATTTGCCAGTGAGATCAGGTCCAAGGTTGTTAGGTGGAACCATTGGTGTCTTCACTGAGGCATAGTCAAATATCTCATATTTCTTCAAGAGATTTCTGGTGTATTTCTCTTGACTGATGGATATACCTTTATCAGTTTGCCTGATTTGAAGTCCAAGAAAGTAAGTGAGTTCCCCCATCATGCTCATTTCAAACTTCTTTGTCATCAGTTTTTCAAACTGTTTGCAAAGTTTGTAGTTTGTTGAGCCAAAGATGATATCATCAACATACACTTGGACTAGTATCACATCCTGTTGGGTTCTATAGACAAACAGTGTGTTGTCTATTTTTCCTCTAACAAACTTGTTTTGTATCAGGAAGGCTGAGAGAGTTTCATACCATGCCCTGGGAGCTTGTTTAAGTCCATAAAGGGCTTTGTCAAGCTTGCAGACATAGTCAGGAAATTTACTACTCTCAAAGCCAGGAGGTTGCTGAACATACACATCTTCCTTGAGATCACCATTTAAGAATGCACTTTTAACATCCATTTGGTAGACCCTGAAGTTCATGTATGTTGCATATGCAAGGAAGATCCTGATGGCTTCCATTCTTGCAACAGGAGCAAATGTCTCATCATAGTCAATGCCTTCTTGTTGACTGTATCCTTTGGCTACAAGTCTGGCTTTGTTTTTAATGACAGTGCCGTTTTCATCAGTTTTGTTTCTGAAAACCCACTTCATTCCTATGACTACTACATCCTGAGGACATTTGATCAAGGTCATGACCTTGTTTTTATCAAACTGTTGCAATTCATCTTGCATAGCCTGAACCCAGCTTGGGTGTTTTAGAGCTTCAGTGACACTTTTGGGTTCAATGTCTGATAGGTAATCAGCATATAGACATTCATTGGCTGAAGCTGCAGTTAGACTAGCAGCCATGCTTCTAGTGAGCATGCCCTCAGTGGGTTCACCAATGATGTTTACAAGCTCAATGTCCTGAGATCTAGTCCACTTACTTTGTGGTCTGGGATCTGAGCTTGAAGATGTCACTGGGAGTTCAGATGTGAGTTCAGGTGCAAGAGCCACAGGATTATTTAGAACATCTGTTGAGATGTCAAGATCAGGTTGAGGATCATGAGTAACAGGCTCCTGATCATTTGGATCATTGTTACTTATCCCAGTAGGGACAGACTGATTATCAATGAATTCATTGATGGTTGGTTGGGGTAGGTTGTGGGGTAAGACATAATATGAGATGTCAGCATCAGCTTGATATGAGGAATTGAGTTCAGTGTTGTACTCATCAGGAGGATATCTTGATGAGTTATCAATTCCAATTTCCTCTACTGAGGTGTTGGTGAACCTGATGCTTTCAGTACTTTCATCAAAGGTGACATGAAAGGTTTCCTCAACTTGTTGTCTCCTTGTGTTAAAAACCCTGAAGGCTTTGGAGATCAGTGAGTAGCCTAAAAAGTATCCATCATCAGCTTTTGCATCAAACTTGCCTAGATGATCCTTGTGGTTGTGAATGAACACAGGACATCCAAACACATGAAAATAGCTGATGTCTGGAAGTCTACCTTTGAAGATCTCATATGGGGTTTTATTATGTCTTTTGACAATGATTGACCTGTTTTGAGTGTAACAGGCAGTTTTGACTGCTTCAGTCCAGAAATGTTTTGAGAGGGCTGAGCCATTTAACATAGTTCTAGCAGCCTCAATGAGAGTTCTGTTTTTCCTTTCAGCAACCCCATTTTGTTCAGGGGTATAAGGAGATGAGAAATTTTGAGTAATTCCTTTTTCATCACAGAAACTCTCAAGTTCTTGATTTCTGAACTCAGTGCCATTGTCAGTACGGATTTGTTTGACAGTAATGTCATTCTGGTTTTCAATCTTCCTGATGAATGACATTATTGCATCAGCTGCCTGACTCTTTTATGAAATAAAGTATACCCAAGTGTATCTTGAGAATTCATCAACAATGACAAGTGTATACTTCTCATGCTGGATTGATCTGGGACTGACAGGTCCAAAGAGATCCATGTGCAGGAGGTGAAGGCAGCTTTTGATGGAGAAGTTTTGTTTGTTTTTGAATGATGCTCTGTGGTGTTTACCCTTTTCACAGGCAGAGCATGGTTTGTCTTTTGCAAAGACCAGTGATGGTAAGCCAAGGACCTTGTTTTGTTTTGCCAAGTTGTTGAGGTTTTTGAAGTTCAAGTGTGAGAGTCTCTTATGCCACAGCCAGTTGATGGTTTCAGTGGCTTTAGCAAAGAGACAAGTTCCATCTTGAGAGAGAGTTGACATGTCAAGCACATAAACATCATCTCTCCTAGGAGCTATCAACACAACTTCCTTGTTGGCATTAAAAATGGTACCTTGTTTATCATTGAATTGTACAATGAATTTTGCATCACATAGTTGACTGACACTGATGAGATTGTATTTGAGACCATTGACATAGGCTATTCTAGAGAAAACTATTCCATTGCAGTTTACTGAACCATAACCTTCAGTGGGACATGATGAGTTATCACCAAATACTACCTTGGGCCCTGGTTCCTTTACATACTTGTGCAGATATTCCTTCACACCAGTCATGCTTCTTGAGCATCCACTGTCTAGATGCCAAATAGGCTCCCTGGCATGTCTCTGCACAAGTAGTAAACTGAATTAGTTTCTCTTCGTGACCCACTTACTAGTGGGCTTGGATCTCAAGGTCTCTTTGAAATTTGCAATCGACTCATGGTCAGTGGTTGTGTGCAAGGTGCTACCACAGGTTTTGCATTTAGAGGCTGAGGATGACTCAGTGACTCTGGGTTGTTTGGAATTTCTCCTTGCATGAATGATACTGTCATGTTGGGATGTCTCATGAGCTGGATTACCGCATATATCACAGCATGTATTCATGAGACAATCATCCTGATGATGATCATTGAATCCACAGTGAGGGCAGAGAGGAAAAGGTTTTGCTCTATTCTTTGGAGCAGTTTTGGAGGATGAAGCATACTGATGACCAACTTTGGTATAGTTTGCTTGACTGACATACTGTATATGATCTGCAGTCCTGTGATCATCCTTTTTGCATATCATGCAAAAAAGGATTCTATAGCAGTTGTCAGTGGTATGGGTGGTGTAATGACATAGCTCACACTTTTGTTTTTTTTTGGAGGTTGACTTAGACTTAGAGGAACTGGAGGAAGCTGACTTTGTTTCCTTGATTGGTTCAGGGACCTTTTCAATGGATTCCATTTTTTCAGTAAGCTTCCTCACGAGTTCAGTCAGTTGCTGGATTTGGTCAGCTTTAGTGGGGACAGAGGATGATGAAGTCTCAGCAGGAGTAGACTCTTGTTGGATTAGTTTTGCTTGTCTTTGAAGGATGGTTCTACCACGTCCAGACCTTTATTTTGGTGAATGAGGATTGAATTGTAGTGGAGTAAGCTCAGAGCTTGGAGCAGCACCCTGAAGAGGTTTCAGTGGTGGAAGCGGTGCTTGAGATTCTGCTTCAGACTCAGAGATGTGTTCAGTACCACTGGGCACATCAGGGAGTCCAAGCATGCTCTTTAGAGCTTGACTTTCAGGCTCTAGAATCCTTCCAGAATCGAAGTTTGGAAGCTTACTCTCAGGATTAACTCGTTCAATCCATTCACTGGAATTAGAATCAGCCAACATACTTGTAATCATGCCACCAGACACAAATGGCTTAGGAGACTGGTCTTTGTTGAGAGAGTCAGGGAGATGATCTTCACCTATGACTCTCTTCTTGCTGCTACTGGGGGCTCCCACAGCATCAAAGACCCTGGGATTCTTAGCAGTCCAACTCTTAAGAATATCATTTGCCTTTTTAAGTTCATCTTGAAGATTCTGATTTCTTTTAACTAGTTCAGTGTTTTGAATTTGCAAAGTGACAACCTCAAGCTTAGCTTGTTTTAAAATGAGCAATTCATCCCTACACTTATTCAATTCAAAACTTAACTTGTTGTACTTAGAAAAGAGATTCAGTCTTTGCTCTTCTACAAACTTAAGGTCAACATTTAGATAATTCATATAAGACTGCCAATCAGAGTCATCATCCATAGAAAGTAAAGTGTTTACCTTCTTCATTGTGATGTTGACCCATTCCCCATTCCTAGCATGATTCTTCCCAACAGCAAGCTTGTCTTCTTCTGAGAGAGCCATTAGAGCACTGACGTGTACCATTTCATCATCCGATGAGATTGGCTCTTCATCCCAGTCAAAGGTTTCAGCAACAAGGCCTTTGTTCTTCCCCTGCACAGATTGAACATTTTTTGTTGTTTCTGAGGGACTGGCCTCAAGCAATGCAAGCTTAGCTTTTGCTTTCTTATAGTTAGCTTCATAATCAATGGTTTTGTTAGGATCAGATTTGTTTTGAACATTTTGATGAGACTGATAGATTTTTGGTTGAAATTTGCTAAAGCCTGAAGACTGATTAGATCCTGATGGTTTGTAAGAGGGTTCAGAAATTGTTTTTGAAAAACAGTCTTTTGCAAAATGGCCTCTTTTATGACACTTGTAGCATTCAGTGTCTTCAGTTGCTTTAGCAGTAGAAAAACCTTTGTTTCTTTTTATAAACCTTCGAGAGTTAGCGAGGAGTGCCCTTTCCTGAAATTCAGCATTCAGGTCACTTAGGTACTCCTCACTTGATCTCTCATCAGGCTCATCATCTGAGTTTTCTTGGAAATCTTGAACTACATTGTTAGAAAAGAAAGCAGTTGATATTGGTGATGATGTAGTGGTCAGGGACTTCTTGACTTCCTGAGACTTCTTTAAGTCAGGGTATCGTCTGTTGATGAGGTTTTCCTCATAGACAAATTTCCCATAAATTTCAGGAAGCTCAAGATTTTGGATGTGATTGGCATTCCTAAGTCCCTGAGAGAAATTCAACCACTTCTCAGGGAGACTGTTTACAAAACCAACATTGATTTCATGCTTAGACAACTCAACACCATCATTTGAAAGTTCATTTAAAAGAGTTTTGTATCTGGTGTAAGTTTGAGAGAGAGTTTCTGAGTCCTTAGCCCTGAAGGTGTTATACTCAAGTTTCAGGTCCATTATCCTGTTTTCCTTGGTATCAGATGGTCCTTCATGACTATGAACAAGGTCATCCCAGGTTTGCTTAGCAGTACTACAGCTAATAACAGACTCCATAATATCGTCAGGAAGACAAGATATTATTATACTTTTGAGCCTTTGGTCCTGGTTGACCACTCTCCTTTCATCTTGGGTCCACTGAGCTTCAGGTTTGGGCAACCCTTCAGCAGTCTTTGGGACAAATGGACCTTCATTTATGCACTTGACATAATAAGGTTCCATCCCAATCAAATAGCAAAGCATTCGCTTTTTCCATTTGTTGAATTTGCCAACTTCAAGTCTAGGGGCAACAGCTGAATAAGCTCCACCCTTTTTATCGACTAGTTGGGGTACATCAATTTCAGCCATTTAGGATCCTAATTTAAAAACTTTTAGAGCGGCCTAAAAAACGAGTTTTATAATTAGCCTGTCTCTGATACCACTTGTTGTTCCCCGTTCACTATCGTTTAAAACAGTTCAAGTTTATAAAACAAGTTAAAAGTGAACAATGACTGAAATTAATATAAAGAAAACACACTAAGTAATTTTCAACGTCATATTCTTATTAGAAATAATTCAACAAAGAATACGTTACCCAAGTACTTGCGGAATAGTACTTGGGATTGAAATGACAAAGTTGGGTGATTCCTCTCTAAGCTCAGGCTATGTCTGAGCACAACTCTTAGAGCTCACTGAGCTATC
The DNA here is from genome assembly GCA_019973895.1 of Chrysanthemum seticuspe. Taxonomy (NCBI): domain Eukaryota; kingdom Viridiplantae; phylum Streptophyta; class Magnoliopsida; order Asterales; family Asteraceae; genus Chrysanthemum; species Chrysanthemum seticuspe. Next base: position 117,584,427 of record BPTQ01000007.1, read on the forward strand.
TCAGGAACTAAGTTGTATTTGGAGGAGTGAAAAGATGGCTTGCGTGTATGTGTTTTTACAATTCACAAGCTTAACCTTTTCACTCCATCTCTTATGCTATTTATACATGTATGGTATTTGACTCTTTCCTAAGTGACAAACTGACATCACACAGAAGACAAAATACTGATGTATTTTGTCTCTGTTTACAAAGACTATTCTAGGTAAGAGACAAGACTACTTTCCTAAGTTCAGTGATGACACTGAGCCTGATGTTTTGCTATTCAGGGAAAGTTGACTTTGGATGATAAGGACCTCGTCTTATCTGATTCAACCTTTCCCGCTTTGTCCCGCTCTTTCTTCAGTCTTTACATTCTTCAATCTTCTACTTCAGTTTGTCTTCAGTGTAAGAAGTTGGATAGGAATCTTAGGGATTCAGTGAGTTATTGTCATCACTCACTGAATCCATCATCTTCTTCTTGACTCAGTCTTCACCCTTTAAGTTCCGCCTTACTGAGTGGAGAGACTTCTTCTTAGCCTCTTACTGAGTATCCTGAAGACGACTCACTGAGAGACTATGCACTCAGTGACCTGTTTGTGTTAACGGATTAAATACTTGGGCTATTTTCTATTCAAATCCTAGATTAAGGAGTTTGGGTATTTACTGAACCCAACAACTTCATTGTCTAATAAGGAAACGTACATGACTATCCTTGAAAACATAAGTGTCTACAAGTGGAAAGTAATTATCTTAAGACATTCTAGAGATAATCTGGGTTACTACCAAGATGACAAAGCTTGTAACTCCCACTGAATAAGAGATCAATACATTAATTCCTTATTCAGTAATAAGATCACAATACTCCCACTGGATTTGACAACATTGTAAGTATTGCATTAACCAGTGAAAGAAAATAGCGTTCTATTATACTTCCCTACACCTTTGAGAAAGTCCATACATAACAATTACGTATGTACTTAAAAGAATGTATTCTACTATGTAGATGATGAATTATTCATCAATGCTATTAACTTGAAATAATTGGGCATGCAATTTCTTTCTTAATAGTTCTACTATTCCAACAATTGTAAGTAGTACTTTTAAATGGTCAAAGCACAACAACTAGATAAAATATGCTAGTTTGTCTTTTACCAATTATACAGTAATTAGTCTAGCTTCTAATTTAATAACTCAGAAATATGCAATTTTCTTAACTATTAAAATTTGCTTACAAGTTATGTATTGAGAATTTAGACAATTCTAATTGTCCTATCATACCTTTCTTCATTCATGAAAAGGAATAGGATTGAATCTCACTCTTTCTTATGAAAAGAGGACTAGGTTTATTCTATTAGGAAAGTTGACTCTACCAAAAACCCTTACAGGTGTAGATCAATTTACCAATATAGGAATAACCTACGTTTACGGTTTAATGTTGCATTAATACATTTAAAGAATTAGCAAAATTCAATTTTATTATTTTCGATAATTAAACTTTTCAAGAAAATAAAATACCCAAGGTAATATTCATATAACCATAGAATTTTCTCGAAAACTAGGATCCAAATTATCGTAGTTCCATTACATCAGTTGATCTGCTAGTAACGAAAGCACATAATAAGGTAATTTGTCGAACATTAATTGGCAAACAATTTCCAATTCCTAGATCATTATGGGATTTATATTTTCCAACGCTATTGCAAATATAAACATGTTTCATCCCATCTTATGCCATTGAGTCCAAGTCTCACTTCCTACTCAACTTAAGTGTCTAACTTAAAGAACTGCAAATATGTCCATGTAAGGTCTCACTTTACATAGAGATTTACCTCTCCATCACAATCTAGCCAAGTACTCTCATGACATAAATTGCAACTTCAAGTGTTCCTTTTAATTAGATGGCATATAACTTAATTTAAAAGGGTAGTAGTTTTGATTTTATGTGGTCAAATCAAAGATGTACAAAGATGTCATGCATTCATCTTGTAGCATAATTTTAATAAAAAACTTTTTATTACCAATTCATAAAGATCAAATTATCAAAGTTTTGATTGAGGTATTGGGTTCACCAATCAAGGAATTTAGTGTTAATTATCATCCATTATACCGTACTTTTGCATAAGTGTAAACACTTAGTGTTTCGGATAATTACCACCGAAGTGGCGCATGGAATTAAAACTAATTCGCCCTTAAGATGAGCTTGTACATTATATGGCTTACTAAGTAGCTCCATTCGAACTTACAGAGGGCAGAAGACCAGGTAAGCGCAAACGCATAACCTTAGACATCCATTCAGTGTGACTTTGCGCACTTCTTAAATAACCCCTTTATAGTTCATTCGAATGGGTGAGCCGTTCAGTCATTGTACCAAAGTCACCAATCAATTAAACTATTGAAAACTTAACTCTTCCAAAACAAATCAAATTTCGCCATTGTTTAGTCCGTATTATTTTTCTATTCAAAATTACCCTTTGCTTAAAACTGTCTAACATAATAAACAAACAAGTAACAAATAAAAAATAAACTACTAAAAAACAATGCGCACATAATAAACAATTTATACGTGTAAACAAGTAGCCACATGCAACTTATTCGATAAAACCCTATTAATAATCAATATCTAGGTTAAATTAATGTATATATTAATTTAGGGTTTTCACTCCAACAATAGAAAGTGAACCACATACATCGATAAATCGATTGCGTAAACCCTTAATTAAATTATACCAAATTGCACATAATTGATTCATTAATATATATATAATTGGAGTCTTCCCCAATTCAAGATTTATCGTAAATAAATATGTCTCAACAATTAAACAATATATCAAAGCAACTTATCCATGACTAACATGCATGTATAATCATGGATATCATAACAATTTATACAAATAAGTCACAAGATCGCATAACAAATTCCATGACACATAACAAATTTATTCATGAATTAATCACGTAATCAATATATTAATTCTAGGTTTTAATAAGGTTAGCAAACAATTTTCAAAACCCTAAAAATTTAATGTATGTGTCGACCAAAAAAAAATAGGGGTACGCCCCAATTAACTAAAAAATCGACCAAACAAAAAATTAAACATAAACCCTAGATAAACATATTAAACAACATACAATTATTTGTTTTATTACGCGTTTATGTAATTAATTACTCATTAAAAACCAATGACTTGTGATGCCACTGTTGGAATTATATAACATGACAATCATAAATATAAACAATAAACATCAAAGTAAGTGCGGAAGCGTATAGGATTTATTAATGAACAATTAATTAACATAAAAGAATATGCGTACCTTTTCTTGATTCTAGCCGAACAAGAATCAAATCCACAAACTAGCAATTATGATGAACCCTAATTAGGGTTTATAGGATTATGTGAACTACCCTTTACCGTTTTGTAATTCAATCCAAGATAATAACAAAAGTATGTTATTACTATGTTCTTGTACACACGTACTAAACCGAATTAAAGTAATGCTAGTTTTATCAAACAAAATAACTTGGTTTGTGGAAAAGTAATGGATCGACACCCAAAGGTGATGTACGATCGGTTTGGACAAGAAAACACACAAAAAAATTTTTAGGGTTTAGCTAATGAGCACAAGAGATGCAAAATCAAGACCCTAAGCCTTGTATATATACCCAACTAACTTGGTGAACAAGTTTGGCTTTGTTTCCTTTTCTCCTTGGTCGATCTTTGGTAGGCATCCCCAAGGGATTCCGGAAACTTCCCAAACTTTGCAATATAGTCCTTTTCCAAATACATTTAACGCTCGTTAATCCATTACATTAATTACTTAACGTTCGTTAGTTATTTCGTTTAATAAATAAATAAATACAACATTTATATTTAATTATTTAACTTTAAATTCTCATACGTAAAGTGTGCAATCCCATAGTCTCGAGTTCGATCCTAACTCACGTCTACTAATTTATATCCATAAAACCAACAAGTGGGACACACACGCTCAAGCTTCATCTACGCTTTGTTTCTAAAAGTCTAATGCACCCGTTGATTGGGAGGCCTATACTATTATCGATGAATTGCACTGTACATTTCTATCATCACATATTAAACTTTCATGTAGCAGCACAAGATTGATAAAGACATACCTTGAACCACAATAACTCTCGTTGCATAAGTAGAGATGCTACAGTAGCATGGAATCTCGTTTTCTCCGTAGTCAATGCAAGTAAATGGAGCATGTTATCGTTATCTCTGTCTTCTATTTCGGTTATCCGATCCTTCCTCGATCCTATCTTATACAACACAGGTTGTAGATTCCTTAATGACGGTGCATAACAGCTATATGAAATAATGTGCTCATCATCATTCTTTTCCTATATTAGTTCGGGATAGGCTCGAAGGAGCTCAACTACAAATATGGTGTTGACCATTTTTGTAGCTACAAATAATATTCTGAAACGATATAATATCCCTTCATCAGTCAGGTGAGGAGGCCCATTGAGTATATGATCAATTTCGGACTTTTCCCTTCGTCTGAGAGTCTGATGCCATAATGATTTTTAGTAATTTGAGTGCATCTGTATCCTCTTCATGAGCAGATTTCATACTCATAACTGATAGCAACAGCCACATAATCAGTTAATGAATTGTACACGTCCAAAATGATTTCAAAATAGTTAATTTTTTAATTATGCTTACTTGAATGGATAATTCTTCTGATCAAATTCTTTTTTACTCTTTTGAAAGCATCAGGCTTTCGAGCCAGAACTCCTATGGACATATCCGTTGAGACATCTGGATGGTCCTTAACAATTTGGAGTGCAACATCTATGGAAGATACGGAAAAAAAGTTTCCAAATACAATGTTTTATGACTACACACACACACACACACACACACACATATATATATAAATATATATATATATATATATATATATATATATATATATATATATATATATATATATATATATATATATATATATATAGAATCCGGATCGATTGAGAAGGTTTTTATTTTGAGAAGATTGAGAAGGTTTTCAAAAACGATAGATTTTTAACTTTGATTCATGTTTTTCAAGTGTAAAACTCATTTTAATGTGATTAAAATTCAAAATGTGTAAAAAAAAAGTTTGAATCAATGTTAAAAATCTCTCGATTTTGCGATATATGTAGAATACTGAATCTTCTGTACAAATTTAATGAATCTTCATCATAACTCGATTTTAACAATGATTTGTGAATCAAATTTGTGATTTACTGATTCAATTCACCATAAAATGATGTTTACTTGTGAATCAAATAAAAAACATGAATCAATTTGCTCAAACGAAGATTTCTCAATCTTCTCAAAATAAAAACCTTCTCAATGGAACCGGAGCCTATATATATATATATATATATATATATATATATATATATATATATATATATATATATATATATATATATATAGTTCCCCAAACAAATACCATACAACTTTCACTACATATGAGAAACCCATTGTTTTTTAATGTATTGATACTTATTCATTATATCATCTTCCAATAAAATAACCTCTAAGATAAGGAAAACTATAAGTAAAGGACTATAAATCCGTGAAATTGAATAATACCATCCAAATCAAAATAGTATATACACCCTCACTTAACTAATCCGGATATCCCATTATGTAAGGCCTCATCCAATCACGTAATGACACGATTTCAGCAACATACACGATATCAGCCATGTAGGTGCCACATTTTTTCCTTCAATCGGCTCTATGATAAAATAGATGTGATAAGGATGATTTACTTTTAATAATTCTTGGCGACAACTAATCAATCTAAGATCTTGGTCGTATATTCAAGGACTTCCTGTCCGAGTGACGGTCTAATAACTTAGGGAAAAAAAAGCTAAACTTGTTATTTCAGTTACTTTTAAAACTGGGATGAAAATGTAGCCATTTTTTAAAAACCATGCCATGTTTGTTTTGGAGTCAGCTGCAAGCTACAACAGCAGTAGAAATCAGAAGCAAAACATAAATCATAAGTGAGTGTAAAATACATGAAGAATTAGAAAACGTAGAACAGAAACACGTACAAAGTATGAGCCAGTATGAGCCTTTACTTTATGAATCTGAGATCTCTACGGGTCTTCATTCTCAACTGTCATCTACAGTAAGCTTAAAAAGAAACAAAGTTTTATAATTGTTTAAAAAATGAACAGTCATTAATCCACATCTTGTAAACATACACGGTTTCTCTCTATTATGAAACGCAAGCAAAAGTAGTGATGTAAAATACTTAATTAAATTATAATACCAACTTTGTATGTAGCATTAACATATAAATGCAGAAAACTCAGCACGTACCTTTTGCCACTGGCAAACGCAAGAATATTAGAGTAATTCCTTGTAATGAAATACTTCTTTCCAACTTGTAAAACACTTCAATGATTTTCTTTTTCTTTCTTATTGTTTTTCCATTCCTTTTTTTCTCGTTCTAATTTAACCATCACAGTTAAGTGAGATCAAATACCCCTCACCCAGGTTCAAAAGAAAAAAACACAGTCAAAAGTAGGGAATTAAAACCCAAAAACTAAAATGAGACATACCCAGGCCGTGCCGGGACCATTTATGTGCGTGTCTGGTTCATGATGTGTAATATGAAAAATAGTTCCGTCCATGGATGCCCAATAGTCTATTCAAAATACATTATCAGGATAAGTCTTCTTCTCAAGTGCACTGATCTGAGAATCATAGCTCACCACCCGCCATTGTCATAAAGAAACCATATCTCGTTTCTGTAGAGTGTTGACACAATAGTTTTCTGAAGCCTCCTATGTGATATTGAAAGTATTATTAATTACCATTCAGAAATATAAACTCTAGGTAAACACCTAAAACTAATAAGGTCCTTATCAACCGATTTACAAAATGGGTCGAGCAGCTAAAACAGTGAAAGTTATTCGACGTGCATTCAAATGCATAAAACCTCCTAAACCACTCTACTTGAAAGACGGAGTTTTAATGTAACACTATAGTTTGCAATCAAAAGCACATCAATTATTGATAAAATACAGACAAAAGGGTTAAAAAGGGTACTGCAGGACGGTTTATCACGTTTTGACCCGTACAAAAATGCCTTGTTTTGACCTGTTACACAATCTTTCCAATTTGCCACATCTACCTTCATTTATCTATACTTACCAAGATAATTAGGATTGGTGATTAGAGTAGGATATCACCTTTCAAATACATGTTAATGTGAGAGCAGCAAAAGAAAATTATTTCACAAATAAGGTCAGCCATCTTCATTTAAACTCATTAAAAACTGATTTTCATTAGTAAGTTCAAGTTCTATTCTGTTTACAATAACATAAAAGTTAAAAGGAAAGTATGATACCATTAGGAAAACATAAAGAACAGTAAGTCAAAAAAAGCAGTAAGCGCATTAACCAAGTCTTTTTTTCTCAATTTTTTTTATCTAATTTACCTAGAAATAGTTTTTATTTTTGTGCAAACATCACTGAAAAAATAGATCAGCTTCAATATGGGAGGTAAATACATGCAGCTGATGAACTACAGCCTAATGTTATCCAAGCTCTCTATTCGAGGTACTTAATTTATCTTCTAGTTCATACACCATATAATTTATAGCGAAAACTCATTCACGCTCTCTTCTACAGCCATTTTATTTAAATGTTTTAGCCAATGCATTTTTATCACAAGTTAAGCCCTTGGTGATAATTATATTGATTATTCAACATAGCGATTTATGAAGTATTTAGGCATTAGTGTACAGTATGATCAACTTTCAACCGACTCGACCCATTGATATTATTGCACAGCCCTCACAATCAAAATGGACCTCTGTCCCTAAGGTTAAATTCAATCTTGCCTTGTTTCACCTAGCTTTAATCAGCGAATTTTCTAATTTGACAAACAGCTTGTTGTAGGTTATGACAATGGTTCTTTGAGATTGTACGACATAAACGACACACTTCCAGAAGTTGCAGATAGCGATTACGGTTCTAGTGGTGCTGCTTTGATGACTTTCAGCACTTGACTTCAGTTCACGTCAATGCAACAGATGATCAGATTCTCGCAAGCGGATACTCAAAGAAAGTTGCAGTCTATGATATCTCCACTGGCAAACGCCTACATTTATTCACTGACATGCATCGAGAACCCATCAATGTGGCCAAATTTGCTCATCATTCCCCCTCCCTCTTTATAACTTCATCATTTGATCGCGATATCAAAATGTGGGACTTGAGAACAAAACCAGTAATCCATGCTACACAGCTTCAAGTTCAAGCGGAAATGTAATGGTTTGCTTCTCTCCCGATGACCTTTACTTGCTTGTATCAGCTGTGGACAATGAGGTATATCAATTCAGTATCAAGAATGAGTAAATATGGTCCAAGACTTTTATTATTTTTATACAAACTGGTTCAATACTAATGTTTGTTGGTGTCAAGTTAAGCAACTTTTGGCTGCAGACGGGAGGCTTCATACAAAATTTGACATAGCTTCTACAGGAAGTGCTCAAAATTACACTCGGTCATATTATATGAATGGTAGAGACTATATAATAAGTGGGAGTTGCGATGAACCTGTTGTTCGTGTATGTTGTGCTCAAACTGGAAGGCGACTCAGGGTTAAGAAAGATGTTACTAATTTTGAGTAAAGGAGGTCATGTACAAACTTTCCCAAATTTGTCATTTAACTTCTAATCTAATAACTAAATCAATGGGATTACTCAATCTCTTCCAACATTTCTAAGGGGTCATCCAGCAACATATAGTCATATACATCATACCTACAAACAAAAAGTACAATACATTGAATTTATTAATATATCAAAATTCATGGGTTCAAGCAACTAACCTTCATTCAAATTTATTGGTAACATGTGATGTGAAGAACTATAATCATCAAAATTATTCATGTAATGAAGTCTTATTAAACGGTGTAGTGGTTTAGTATTGGTTTACATACAATGTTTTTTTCTTCATTAGCCATCAGCAAACATTTTCTTCTTGTGATCTTTTCCATTCAAATCTTTTCATGTCACCAAAGGTTGATACTGTATAGAGTCTTTATACTACCTCTAAATTAGAAATTTCTTTATTCAATTAACCACATTACAACTTCAAAAGTTTTTCTCAGTACTGATCGCTTGTTACTAACAAATGTACTTCTTCCTGTAGATAGGAGATGCCTTCTAGGTTAACCCGATTAGTTAAAGAAACATATTTTTTCAGTAACAATAACATAAGAATAACATAAGACATAAATCAGGAAATATATAATTGACAACCTCTAGAGATATGTTTAATTCCCTAAAAACAATTCACATGTTAAATTCAAAGTGCTATAATTTCTTACCATTTTACGCTACTTTAAAAGAAGCCTCATGTTGCCACATTGGCCTTCTCCTTTGATCGCGGGCTCGCCTAGTGGGCCACCGCCACAACTACAATGTCACATATATGTATGAACATCATGAGTTCATGACAGTCAAATATTGAATATGTGTCAAAGACGAACAGGTGAAAACGTTTACTACATAAGAAACAGATCATTTATGATCAGTTATCAAGTATTTTTATGTTGTGTATTTTGGGGGCATTTGGATTACCTTATTTTATGGGTTGAGGAGGTTTTTTCAGGCTTAAAAGCTTATCCAGTTGAGCATAGAAGCTTAAATTAGCGATAACATCATAACGGTTTGGTTAAGTTGGTTAATAATAAAAACCTGTCAAATATGTTAGCTTAGAGCATCTCCAATGGTTGATTTCGTATCAAATAGAGTTCTTTTAACCAATTCCAATGCTTCAACTTATTCTCACACATTTTTTCATCTCGGTTTATTGATAGATTTTCAACTTTTTCAGACCATGTACTTGAGAATCGTGTTCAAGTCACTTAAATACCAAATGAGTTATGTCAATGATTTACTTTTAGCGACTAACTACACAGCTATCATACATAATATTTACAAAAAGACAAATTGATGGATTCAAACCTCATTGATCAAAAGCCGTGCATTCTTTGCATCTGGAAATGAAACACGATCCAATTCTGCATCTCGTTCAACAACATCCAGAACTATGCCTCAAATCCTTTCAAATATTAACTATGGTTAAACATATAATCAAATAGCAAGAATGTGGTAACCATTGCCATCCCTCAAAAGAATAATCAACATGACACTATCATCAACCTTCCGCCACTTAGAAACGAATAACACACCTTGCAAAAATTTCTAAATATATGTTAGCTGGTCTTTCTCCTTCAACCAAATTAACAGGCAGATGCTCCTAACTAAATAAAGACGTTACCAGAACAATCAGAAAAGTATTGACATATAGTACGTGTATGTTTTAGGTTTCAAAGGCACATTACTTTGTCTCTGCCAAGAGCAGCATAATGTTGTAATCCGTTGCAGGAACCATCATGTAAAGCACAAACCCAAAAATATGATTTAAAATAACCGTGACTTTCTTTTTTGGGGAATTTATGTAAAATTTATGCAGTTAAAAGGTATACCTGGTGGACAGGAATATATGAAATGATTTTTTCTAGAGACGGGCTTCTTAAAGCCTCAGCAAGATTAATACAAATGGCTAAACACTGAAAGGGATCTTCAGATTTCAACCACCACGATCACCATCAAGTGGTCTGTCAGCAGAATCAAATATATCCTTCAAGTGACTTTCTGTGAATGCTTTTCTTCCCTCAAGGGATGATTTGTCAACCCCCCCCCCCCCCCCGGCAAATAGATTTGCCACGTGTATCTTCAACCACCTAAGGCCAGAACTCTCGAGAGGTTTTGCCCTCTGCAAACTCCAATATACCTCAACACATATCCGAACCAAGATGGTTCAAATGTGGATGCATCGGTACGCACGACCCATTAAATCTAAGTTGTGTGGGTAGAAATATCCTACTTCATCTTTCAACTTCCGTGCAACCTGCCCTCCAATAACAAACTAAGAATTAAACGGTTGTTCATATTCTAATGTATACTATTGACTTGAGTATTAATGTGATCTTACATCAAGTCCAACCTGTTGTACACAAAAACTTATGATTGTTATTTGATAGGCCTTCTCCTTTATTGGTTCAAGGTTTACAATGGAAAATTAGTACGTATAATTTATTGTTATAAGAAAATGCTACCATCAACAAAAATCACAATAATCTCGTAATGATTTACTATATTCATTACATAGTCTTGTGCATACAATGTGTCCCCTGTAGATTTGTTTCTCATATCCCCCAACATTTATGAATACTTTGTTCCTCGTAAATTAAGATGAGTTGTTTATAGGCTAAAATTCTATATATTCTAAATTAACATATGAGTTTTTTATGTGCCCATTTGCTGCAAAACCTAAAGAACCTCTTGTTGCATCTACTACTTGTAGATGGTGAATGCGTAGCTCTTCTTATATATTCCCACGTCAAGAACCAATCCCACCTATTTTACATGACATGATACTAAATGAATAATTACATGCTCCAAAGCTACAAAAAATCATGAAAATACAAAAAAAGTGCCATGGCATATACAATTTAATGTACAAAACAAACCTTGTTTTGGTGCAAAGGCTGTAGTGCCCATAAGCCTTCAGCAAATCTGTCGAGCGCATAACCTTCAACGTACAAAACATTAGGCATACATATGTGTACCTTGACAATATTTGTTTTTTTGCCCTCCCATTGTGAGTTAGAGATTTTATCTTCCTTCGCCTTACAAACCCTGTCGAACACCAAACAAATGCAAGTATTCATATCAGATGCGTAATCAAATGAATTTTTTCCATGACTTTGAATCATTCAGACCTATCATTAATTCAACATTGGGGGTGTTTAAGTAGACTTATTTAAGCACTTATTGTCTTATAGATATTTCATTCTCTTCAATATTAGCAGCTGCTATAAGCTTCTTGCTGCTTTGTCTTGAACTAAACAATTTATATTCTTCATGTCGTTCAAATAGTGGGTTACGGTCAAAATATAACAAAGTAATGCATACTAACCTGTGAGCGAGCCCATGAGTCCAACCAAAGATTGAGCCTATATTGTTTGTGCTGGTTTCCCCTCCTTTTAGATGCACCATGTAATGACGGGTTACAGTCCCATGAGCTGCTTCAGATTCAATGGTTTTCCCATTAGGAAAAACCAAGACTGATTTCATCGATCCAAGATATATGAACCCTGTCCATATGGAATAAAACTAAGTCATTAATTAGTAATTTAAAATTGTAATGATTAAGAAAAATGTAATGAATTATAAAGATTAATCATAAATGTTACAACATCCTTTAAAATTACCTTGTGCTAAGATATCACTCTTAAGAGCATAGGCAACCATATCATCATACCAACACCCTTATGAGCCGCAAACAAAGATTATACATTAGAATTTAAAAGTGGCACGTCTCATGATGAGTCCATGAGTTACAGCATTCCATAAATTTTATGATTGCAATATGTGACATTCACATTCATATTATCTTTAAAGGTTGTAATTGTAACCATATTTTATGAACATGTTGACACAATAACCTAATATGATTTCCTACAAGGGCAACCAATATGCTAAATAAACTAAATTAAATAACAAAAGATAACTAATTACCTTAATACTTTCAATCGTTATCTTATGACTATCAATTTCCCAAGAGACTCTCGATTCCCCAATAACCCAGAAACATAATCACATAATTAACGAAATAACAAATTGAATCAGGGATTGACCTAATTAAATATGGAATAACTACTGAAGGAACATCTTGTTCTATGAATCTAAGATTTGATTTATGTGATATAAAATTATTATTGTTGTTCACAAAAAAAATGCACAAACCTGATCGTTACCTCTCTACAGCAGGCATGGAGGAGTGCGCCTTCAATAGCAACATTCTTTATATTCTTAAGAAGATTGGTCCACCGAGGCAGGATATAATCTGATTATGGTGATGATGAAGCTGTTAAACATATAATACTTACAAGTCATGCAGTGTTGGTCTGTTAATTAGTAACCACTTATTTTACCTTATTGATTGTTGCTAAGAACAAATAAGATGAATCCCATTCTACAGTATCAAAGGACCTACAAAGATGTCATATTATGTAGCTTAAAAAAACCCTAAGTCGATTTTGCTCTGGAGAAAAATAAGAAAAAGCCGAATCCCCTACAACTTTAAAAATTCGACATCATGCAATCTCTAATTTCTTGTTTCTTACTCTAATTCGTTTCAGTTATGTGATTACATTCGTGTTTTACGTAATTGTTCCTGATTTTAGTAATTGATTGGAGTTAGGGTTTTGTTCTTGTCGGTTTTTACTTTTTTAGGGTTTCGATTTATGTGCTTCATGGCTGATTTTGGTTAGTATATTTGCGCATCAATTCATGCCTTAGTCTCACTAAGGCCTTCGTTGTGGAAGATTGACGTGGAATTCTTGATTTCTTTGTTTAACGTTTTTTTTAGGGTTTCGTTTGGTCGTATTGTTTTTTTTCTGGTTCTGTCTTAGTTTGCTACTGCTATTTGATTGTATTATGGATAAGAGTGGTATGGTTAACGTGGATTTGGATAATTTGGGAGAGTCGTATGCTGAACCTTCACGTTCAGTTGATATTAACAATATTAACGATTCAAGTGTCTTTGAGCAGCCTCAATCGTTGGATTCGTTGTCGTATGTGACTATGAGGAAACACAAGAAATCTAGTAGGAATGTTGTTGAGGATTCACATGTCTCAGGTGTGGAGTCCTCTCTTAAGAGTAAGCATGATCTTATTGCAACTTTATTTGGCGTATCTCTTAAAACACTAGGGGATCTTGATGCTTTCACTAATGGTTTGGATGCTGGTATAAATACGGTGTGGGATGAATTGGATAATGATGTTCATAAGATGGCTAAGGATGCTGTCTTGGGTTTGTGGGAGGCTTTTAGGGCTGAACATAAGGATAAATCTAATAACTCTATACCTGCTTCTGAGTCTCCTATTGTCCAATCTATGGACATTAATACTAATGCTACATACTATGCTGGAGCTACAGGTTTAAGGGATGATCAGCCTAGAGGTGATACTATTTTTCGTCCCTTGGTTGCCGAACCTGTATTTGAAGGTGTTAACATCTCTATTCCCCGCAAAGTGGTTGAAAAAGTTAG
>BPTQ01000007.1:117598668-117795995 GCA_019973895.1 Chrysanthemum seticuspe
TTTAATGTATAATGCAACTGCGCTCTTAGATAAGCACAACTAGGTCACATGGCCATTAACAAGGATGAAATCCTACCACGACTAGTATTGAGTGTCATCTCAATTAAACCAGCATCATTGTATACAAACAACAATATGCTTATTAAAACTCCGTAAACTTTAATATCTTATTGTGTAATGTTTGATGCTTTCCTAACTTTCAAGTTTAAAGCTGATGACAATTTGCACAACAATTGACATATTGTTCATCCATAGAATCTAGGAGCAATTCCAGGCTGAGGATGTAATTCTTTTAGAATATACATTACACAAGTTATCTAATAACTTTTAATTAGATATCAATGTTGTCAAATCATCTATCATTCAAGAATGATACAACAATTTTAATACACAACATGATGTACATGATGAATCTACATTCAAACTTAGATTTCATTCATGTTCTATCTTGTCAAAAGATATTTATCAATTTCCCAAATGATATATCATGTTTTATTAGAATCATTTATATTACTGCACATGTTTATTAACAATAAACATATATTTCAAGGTTGTATGTTTTAATTCTTAAATCTTACAAGTGAAGTTTCATTCCAATCTAAGACTTAACATTTAGCTTACAAGGAATGTTACTTACTATATGTTATACAACATATAAGATTTAAGAAACTTAACATAATACTCCCACTAGCTTTCAGGAATACTTAAAATTTATCTTATTTCAATTATAAATCGAAACTAGGATTTAATAATTAAACATAAGAATAATTTCATAGATGCATGCATTTATTCATTCACGAATTATTGCACTTCGTACACTTCCAAAGATTATATGAATTCAAAAAACCTTTCAATTACTTACCGTCCTCGCTCAAGTAATTTCTCAAGAAAGAGTTTTGATATTCCATTGTCATATTTCATATTAATGAAAACAAGTATGACAATTATCATCTTTATATATTTAATGTGTCTAGAAAAGAATATTCAATCACAATTAATTGCTTAAGTATGACTAATAATCTTGTCATAAAACATGCATTAAATATGTGTACAATATTGTCCATATGATTTCTACATAGAAATTCAAACCACTAGGGTCTTTCATCTCTTTGAAGAAACTCATTTCCATTCTCTAGTCTAACTACTAAGATAAACCAAATTTCCAAAATTGATTATCTTTATGGACAACATCTTTAACATTCATAGTATGAGTAATTTACCTAATTCAATATTTGGTAATCTATCATAATGATTATCAGGTTTACTATAATCCTGTAACTCATATTTCTCAGCATATAAGTCAAATATCTGAGATATCCTTGCAGATTTATGAATGAAAATTCCATCATCATGAGGTCTATCAATTGCATGTCTAACCTCATCATGATATTTACTAGTGTGTTTTAGAAGATTATGTATATTGTAATTTTATCTTTCAAGATAAAAAAAAACTCCCACTTGCCTTTTGTAATATATAGACTATCTATATACACTTAGCAATTAGGGCAAAACTACATTGTTCTCTTTTTGGGACATTACAAATACACATTGATAATTCCAGACTTTACTTTGTTAATAACCTATTCATAAGTAGTTTAACAAATTCAGAATCATCAATTTTAAAACTTAATGTGATTCATCACATTCCATAATGAAATGGTGTTTTATTAATCTTCTAGGTTGGAGTCATATTGAGTATATTCAATCCATACTCAATTTTCTAACCTTGTTACTTTTTAAGAAAGAAGTTATGGTTATCATGAATCAAACAAATCAAATGGAGTTTGATTTTCCTAACTGAACATACCATCAACTTGTGGTATTCATTAGAATTTAATATTGTAAGACAATCTAACAATATATAAGATAAACATATTTCTTTTGGCTTACCTATTTACCAACTAAGTCAACTTAATGGTATAATAGACTTTCCAAGCCAATTACATGCTTTATAACACAAGTACCTTTTAACCAAGTTACTTCATATCCATGTCTCAACAAGAAACATAAATTGTTATAATCCCATTATACGTTATAAATCATTGATCAACTCAATGACTTCTTGTATATGTCTTAATTAAAAAACATAACAAGTTAACGTCTTACTTTATTATAAGTCTTAAAAGACTTTATGTTTATGTCTTTACAATGAATCATAAACATGTTTAACTAAAGTAATTATGAACACAACTCTTGGTTTCAATAGTAATTTCAAGTTAATTTATTTACTTCATAATAATGTAGGACTACATTATTTATTCATTTATTTATGTCATTTCAAAAATTCATAAATAGACAAATTTAAAGTAGTATTAGATTACTTCATTCATTTCTGTCATTCTAATAATACATAAATATTTAATTTGAAGTAGTCTTATATCTATCATCTTGACACATATTCTAAATACTTGTCTAATTTAGAAACTGCAAATATGTCCATGCAAGGTCTGACTTCACATAGAGATTTACTTTGTTGTTGCAATCTCGCCAAGTTCTCACATGACGTAAATTGCAACACCAAGTGTTTCTTGAATTAGATATGTTCAAGTTATATTAGAACGTTAGTCTCTTACCTTGCAGTCAAGAGAATCCTTTAAATCATATATTTTTATGTTGTACCTTGCACACAATATAGATTTCTCCCACTTGTGCATGGAACAACATCATGTAGCAGATAAACAACACGACATATGTTTGTTTATGTGACTAATATGATTGTGTCATTGATATTAGCATAACTAGTAGATGTAGAACCACTTCATTGTCTAATAAGGAAACGTACATGACTATCCTTGAAAACATAAGTGTCTACAAGTGGAAAGTAATTATCGTAAGACATTCTAGAGATAATCTGAGTTACTACCAAGATGACCAAGCTTGTAACTCCCACTGAATAAGAGATCATTACATTAATTCTTTATTCAGTAATAAGAACACAACACTCCCACTGGATTTGACAACATTGAAAGTGTTTCATTAACCAGTGAAAGAAAATAGTGTTCTATTTACTTCCTTACACTTTTTAAGAAAGTCCATACATAACAATTACAAATGTACTTAAAAGAATGTATTCTACTATGTAGATGATGAATTTATCCATCAATGCTATTAACTTGAAAAATTGGGCATGCAATTTCTTTCTTAATAGTTCTACTATTCCAACAATTGTAAGTAGTACTTTTAAATGGTCAAAGCACAACAACTAGATAAAATATGCTAGTTTGTCTTTTACCAATTATACAGTAATTAGTCTAGCTTCTAATTTAATAACTCAGAAATATGCAATTTCTTAACTATTAAAATTTGCTTACAAGTTATGTATTTAGAATTTAGACAATTCTAATTGTCCTATCATGCCTTTCTTCATTCATGAAAAGGAATAGGATTTAATCTCACTCTTTATTATGAAAAGAGGACTAGGTTCATTCTTATAGTAAAGTTGACTCTACCAAAAAAACCCTTACAGGTGTAGATCAATTTACCAATTCAGGAATAACCTTCATTTACGGTTTAATGTTGCATTAATACATTTAAAGAATTAGCAAAATTCAATTTTAGTATTTTCGATAATTAAACTTTTCAAGAAAATAAAATACCCAAGGTAATATTCATATAACCATAGAATTTTCTCGAAAACTAGGATCCAAATTATCGTAGTTCCATTACATCAGTTGATCTGCTAGTAACGAAAGCACATAATAGGGTAATCTGTCGAACATTAATTGGCAAACAATTTCCAATTCCTAGATCATTATGGGATTTATATTTTCCAACGCTATTGCAAATATAAACATGTTTCATCCCATCTTATGCCATTGAGTCCAGGTCTCACTTCCTACTCAACTTAAGTGTCTAACTTAAAGAACTGCAAATATGTCCATGTAAGGTCTGACTTTACATAGATATTTACCTCTCCATCACAATCTCGCCAAGTACTGTCATGACGTAAATTGCAACTTCAAGTGTTCCTTTTAATTAGATGGCATATACCTTAATTTAAAAGGGTAGTAGTTTTGATTTTATGTGGTCAAATCAAAGATGTACAAAGATGTCATGCATTCATCTTGTAGCATAATTTTAATAAAAAACTTTTTATTACCAATTCATAAAGATCAAATTATCAAAGTTTTGATTGAGGTATTGGGTTCACCAATCAAGGAATTTAGTGTTAATTATCATCCATTATACCGTACTTTTGCATAAGTGTAAACACTTAGTGTTTCGGATAATTACCACCGAAATGGCGCATGGAATTAAAACTAATTCGCCCTTAAGATGAGCTTGTACTTTTATGGCTTACTAAGTAGCTCCATTCGAACTTACAGAGGGCAGAGGACCAGGTAAGCGCAAACGCATAACCTTAGACATCCATTCAGTGTGACTGTGCGCACTTCTTAAATAACCCCTTTATAGTTCATTCGAATGGGTGAGCCGTTCAGTCATTGTACCAAAGTCACCAATCAATTAAACTATTAAAAACTTAACTCTTCCAAAACAAATCAAATTTCGCCATTGTTTAGTCCGTATTATTTTTCTATTCAAAATTACCCTTTGCTTAAAACTGTCGCACATAATAAACAAACAAGTAATACCAATAAAAAAAATATAAACAACTAAAAACAATGCGCACATAATAAACAATTTATACGTGTAAACAAGTAGCCACATGCAACTTATTCGGTAAAACCCTATTAATAATCAATGTCTAGGTTAAATTAACGTATATATTAATTAGGGCTTTCACTCTCTCAATTGAAAGTGAGCCACATACATCGACGAATCGATTGCGTAAACCCATAATTAATGATATACCAAATTGCACATAATTGATTCATTAATGTATATAATTGGAGTTTTCCCCAATTCAAGATTTATCATAATTATACATGTGTATAAAACTTAACAATTAATCCAATCTTAACAATTAAATAATAATACAAGCAACTATCCATGACAAACATGCATGTATCATCATGGATATAACATAACAATTATTCAATTAAGTCACAAGATCGCATACAATTCCATGTCACATAACACTTTATTCATGAATTTATCACGTAACAAATATATTAAATCTAGGTTTCGATATAGATAACATAACAATTAATATAAACCCTAAAAAAAATTTAGGAAATCGACTAAAAAAAATTTTAGGGTTTCCACCCATAAAAAATTTTCGATCCATAATAGATTTTTAAAACCAAATTAGGGCAAAATCCTTAACCCTAAAATTAGGGTTTATATAATCATAACCAAAACCCTAGAATAAATCATATCAAACACAATACAATATCCGTTTTTTACGTGTTTAGTAATTAATTACTCATTAAAACCAATGACTCGTGATGCCACTGTTGGAATTATATAACATGACTAATCATAAATATAAACAATAAACATCAAAGTAAGTGCGGAAGCGTATAGGAACATATAATGAATAATTAATTAACTAAAGAATAAAGTATGCGTACCTTTCTTGATTCTAGCCGAACAAGAATCAAATCCACAAACTAGCAATTAGGATGAACCCTAATTAGGGTTTATAGGATTATAAGAATTACCCCTTACCGTTTTGTAATTCAATCCAAGATAATAACAAAAGTATGTTATTACTATGTTCTTGTACACACGTACTAAACCGAATTAAAGTAATGCTAGTTTTTATAAAACAAATAACTTGGTTTATAGGAAAAGAGTGGATCGACACCAAGAGGTGGTGTACGATCGGTTTGGATCAAAGAAACACACACAAAACTGTTTTAGGGTTTAGCTAATGAGCACAAGAGATGGAAAAATAAAACCCCAAGCCTTGTTTATATACCCAAGCAAACTTGGTGAACAAGTTGGTTTTTCTTTCCTTATTTTGTCCCTATGGCCGATCGGTTTGGAGTCCCTCAAAGGGATTCCGGAACCTTCCCAACTTTTGCAATTAGATCCTTTTCCATAAACATTTAACGATCGTTAGTCCATTACATTAATTACTTAACGTTCGTTAGTTATTTCGTTTAATAAATAAATAAATATAACGTTTATATTTAATTATTAACTTTAAATTCTCATACGTAAAGTGTGCAATCCCATAGTCTCGAGTTCGATCCTAACACACGTCTATTAATTTATTGTCCATAAAACCAACAGTAATATATATTCCTTGTTAATGATAGCTAACATAGCTTCCGTAGAATCTACCTGCAGCCCACTCTATGCCAGATGCATTTTGGATTGAACTGACTAGCTACTTGTAATATACTTTGTTACCCTTTATTGTATTACATGTTGTTGGTGTTACTGCGAAAAAATATGACTAATATGTATCTATATTTGTTTTTATAGCTTTGGGATGATACACGCCGTCTAAAACCGTTGGAGA
Source organism: Chrysanthemum seticuspe (assembly GCA_019973895.1). NCBI lineage: Eukaryota > Viridiplantae > Streptophyta > Magnoliopsida > Asterales > Asteraceae > Chrysanthemum > Chrysanthemum seticuspe. Next base: position 117,605,042 of record BPTQ01000007.1, read on the forward strand.
TCGACCAAGTGCCTTATATGACGTTGACGAGTTTTATAGGGTTGTAGTTGCTCCTTTAGATACAACGGCTCCTCAATAGTTAAGGTTTTATATTTTTGTGATGATGACGTTTACAGAATTGTAATGGATAACACTTTTGTCTAACTCAGGTTGTTGTGCTGGTTGATGTTTATATAAAATGTTATGTTTGTTAAAATCGTTTGTGTATGCTACAATGTTTGTGTTTGCTGCAAAAGATATTGTGGTAGCGTTTGGTTACAGGTTTGGGAAAAGAAAAAACGAATTTTTTGTTTGTGAGCAAACATATTTTGGTGCGGTTTATTAAAAAACCGTACCAGAAAAAAAAAATGCTGAAGAAATTTGATACGGTTAAAAAGAAAACCGTACAAATAATCATACCGTACCAGAAAACATTTTATATTTTGGTAGGTTAGCATCTAGTAAGGTTTTAAAACCGTACCAAATAGCCTTAAAAACCATACCTAATGAGATTTTTGTGTAGTGGTGAATGTTCAATCGCAAGTATCGAGTGATATATCAATCAAATCTAAGTAAGCATATCAAAAATGAAAATAAATTTAAGACATGTAAAGGCATTTAGTTCATTAAATTAGTACATAAGAAGCGTTTCCAAATCTAAAACAAAGATGATGATGTATGTATGAACTATGCTAAACACAGATCAAATGTTACAAAAGTGTTCAAAATTAATTATTTTTGGTTAAAATCCCAAACTCAAATTTTCTATATTTTGTCAGTCATTAATTATATCAATTCTTTTGTATCAAGGAGTAAATTCATGCCGACGATGATTAGACTTATCAAAGGTACAAAACAGAAAGGAAAAATAGACTTATTTTCTATTATAGTGATTATACATAATCTCAAACTTATCAGTTATCAAAGGTAAATGCTAACAGGGCACATTATGTTTCCTAGTTGCTAAGCATATCAATTATCCCGAAAACCACATTTCTTTTACTCAAACTTAGAGGTATAAACGTTCAGTCTTGTCGTCATCATCTCAAGCATAATAAGGTCAAAAAGATAATAAGAAGGCTGACTTCGGTACCTTCATTATAGTGGATAGTAGTCTCTTAAATGTTCTACACCTACACTAAACTTTTTTTGGTTTTGTCTTATAATTTGCAGGCATAACAAGAAAGACGTAAATTTAGAAATCAGACAAAGAAACCAACTGCGGATAAATTCCAGATGCTTGTTGAAGATGTGAGGGATGGAGTGCATGTAAGTTACATATTCTATATACCTCCATTTACTTTTGATTCGTGATGTTAAGACCGTAATAAGTACACTTACCATATATTGCACCAAATACAATTTTTGAAGGTAATTGAGGACGAGATTGAAGCAGCAAAATATTGTGACTTGTTGCAAGGAGGAAGTCAAGGTTGTGAAGGTGTTGCAGAGGTTGAAGCTTCATCAGTAAGAACCAATAAATATGCTTCCTGAGTTCACCTTAACTTTTTCCTTTAATTAAAAGCTAAAGTCATTTGGTTTTCAATTGTGGTAAAAAGTTATATGCAAAATGAAGATTCAAATATATTAAGGACAGAACACAAATGCAGGCTAGTTTTTGAAATCAATAATTTAATAGTAAATGTTATGCAACAGCAATGATAATTAGAGATGGAAATTTCGCTCATTTACTTATAAATGGGCCGCTTTGGGTTGTGCTCTATCTCATACGGGTCAACTAAATAAACTTAGCTAAAAAGTGAACAGGTCAATGCTCTTCCAAAGTGTATTTTGAATGCTTACAACTTCATAAGCCATCCTGTTCAATGTTCATATATCAAGTTCTCAATTTTAGTAGCATATTTTCTATAATTATATAACACATCAACTATTTATAAAATTGAACAAAAGCCGTTTTCAGGTTAACTTGACTCGACCCATTTCATCAAGTGCTTAAAATCACATTTTTCAGCTTTAACCCTATCATGGTTGCTCATTTTGCCACCACTAATGATAACATACCTTTTTAATTGGAAATGTATGCAGTATGCTGCAACAGTTACCAAGATTTAAAGACTAAGAAGTTAGGATATGGGTTTGCGTTTATTGTGGGGGTATATGCAAAGTATAAAAACAAAACTGATTGAAGAAATTGATTATCTCATGATTCATAGTTTCATACTTCAAAAGTATAAACAAATGCTTACTAGTATGAATGTTTATACATGAATATGAATTGCAGGTTTTTTATCTATGCCAAAAGATGAGGGCGCTTGCTGTTTTGTTCAGAAGAGGAAGAACGCCTCCTTTACCAGAAAGCCTTAAACAAAACCTTAGTGCGAAGAAGCCCTCCCTTGAAGATGAAACACTAAGGTTTTGTTTAGAGATAATATGTTATAAATTAGGATCACAGAAATCTGAGAGTCGTGTAAACACTTTCAGATTGAAGTATTTCGATGGTTCTATCGAAATCTTAAATCGGATAAAACTCAGATTTTAGAAACGAGAATATGTTTTTTATTTGTTATGAAACCGAACCAAATGATAACACATACATATGACCATTGGTCAACTAAGTTAATCCATTACACTTAAATCATATTGGTGATGCAAAATCACCAACATAATATAACGTTAGCAAATAGCATGTGGTGTTGATCAATAACCTTACATTCTTACGCAGAAATATCAAGGAACGAGACGATATAAAGGCAATCCGTCATTCTCAAATTCCACATGTCAAATCCATTGGTTAGAAATGGTTGCTACACTTGGATAGTAGGTAGTATGCTATAAAAGATTTTTATGTGACAAAAAGTTAGCAGATAAATTAGATATGTATGTGAATTACAGGTCTGTTTCTTTCAGCAATTTGGCAGTTCAGTTGTTCGTGCTGATTACCTTACGTTGCGTGAAGCCTTCATCATGGTTAGAAAATCACTAATTTATGTAGCTAATTTAATCCATTTTTACTTTATAAAAGGGCTACAACTTGAATCCATTTTTTACAAATCCTGCAGAACCACAACCTAACATCAAACTATGATTTTCACAACTATATGATTCACTCCATGGAAGAAGAATTTCAAAGGATAGTTGGATTAAGGTAAAAAAGAAAAACTCTATCTTCTAACAAAATTATAATATTCAACTTTATGGCTACTGCATTGTTAAAAAAGTCTGAAACTTTTGTTATTTTTGCACTGCATCTCTTTGGGGATGGGTTGTGGGCTTGTGGCCTTCATGTTGTTTAATGTGGAAGGTACGAAAGTATTGTGAACAAAACACATGTATTTTGCAAGGGATGGTCACATTGTAAATATTAGAAATGGCAAAAGGGTTGGGTCACACAGACTAGATAACGGGTCAAAATAGGTATCATTTTGTACGGGTCATGTCAGAATGTGAGATTGACCTGGGGAATTTTTTCTTAAGGAACTATGGGTCATAATGATTTTAGAAGTTGTACCAAAAGGTTATAGGGATAAATGGAAATTGCAGAATCTTGAAATGTGTAACACCCCCAAAATCGGGACAGCGACGGAAGAAAATTGAGGGTGTTACTTCATAGCACAAAGTTAAAGATATAGAAAACGACCTATAAATGAGACGTTTATAAAAGTTACCATTCGATAGATAAAATCAGAGTTACAACATATGAGGTCCCAAAGTATATAAGGTTACATAAATGTTTTTCAAAATATTATCGAATGGTGAATATAATGCATCCCAGTCTTCAAAACATGTCGTGCGACTCAATGTCCAAGCCAAAGTTAATGTCTTATGGACCTGAGAAAATACATGCTAAAAGTGTCAACACAAGGTTGGTGAGTTCATAGGTTTAAATATCTATAAAAGTGGACCACAAGGTTTATCGTTTTTTTGCCCCGTTATATTCGATTATGAATAAGTAGTTGTTGACCGGTACATTCGGTTAAGTTTACGGTACATTTGGTTATGTATGTATGATGATTTAAAGTACTTGAGTCCATAAATAAAAGCAAGCAATGTATTCTCACCCAAAAGTATTTGAAAACAAGTATAAATAATGGAAAGTTAGGGCTATGAAACTCACTGTATGCAAAGATGATAACAAACCTGCAAGTAAAGTGACGAGTGAGCCGGAAAAACCCTTAGAAGCAACCTAAAATAATATGTTGCGTCTTAAGTTTTATGATGATAACGTAAATATGTAAAATGAGTTTTATAAAGTTCTATAAATAGATTATACATTGTACTTAGCGTTTATAAGTTTATAAAATATAAGAGTTTAGTTTTGACCAGTTTAAAAATAGTTACAAGCCCTAATTTATAAGTTATCTGGTTTTCGGGTTTTATGACGCTTTTAATAGTCCATATATTCTAATACGTAATTACTTATGTCTTGGTCTATTAGTATACAGAAACATAAACGAGTCTATTTTTTCGATAGTGGGTCCCACCACTTCGGCTTTCATGTAAAAGAGATCAAATGGGCTCAAATAATACCAATAGTCAAAGTTGAGTTTTTATTTATTAGGTTATCATGATTTTGAAAATTCATATCTTTTAGGCCGTAAGGAGTTAGGACTCGGTTTTTATATCCACGGAAAGGTATTTGAGTTACCTACACTGATTTGTGGATCCTACCACCTCAGTATGTTTGTAAAACAGTTCAATTAAAATGTTATTAGATGTCAAGGCTGTTTTTGGAAAACTTACATCAGTCCTGGTAATTGGTTGTATATCCTAAACCATAAGTCCGTTCGGGTCCATTCAACTTGATATGTTTTAGTTAAAGGGTTGGCTACAACTCTTATTTGAAACCCAACAATTGGTTCTTAACTACTTTTATGAGTTTTTAGCTATAAAGTTTAGTGCGCAGTTTTTGACATAGTTTTTCGTTTTCTAATTAATTCATTGGGTGTCGTCACAACGCGAACCACCCGGAAATATTTTTACCTAAAGTCCAATACCTACTGAGTTTGCCCAGTAACTTTGTTTTTGCTACGAACCTAATTCTGAAAATTATAACCATGAACTAGTTAAGGCTTGTTTTAGCTAGCTTTTACAGTTTAAAACTTATATACAATGTCCAACTATTACAAAACAATGATTATAACATACAAATACATAGGAAATCAGTAGCTAATACATATTAAATAAAATGAATAGAAACAACAAAAATAAAACAATGATCTTACAAGAAAAGTGAAGAAAACAACAACAAATAAACAAGTAATTAAACCCTTGCTTCCAAAATATGATTAACCCAAATATAATTTTAACCCAAGTCTTCAAATCATTGCAAGAAACCCTTAACCTCTACCCTTGACCTCAAATAAAATGAAATTCGTTGGAGCTTATGATGAAACAAACCAAGGAACAATAACTAGAACTTTAAGCACTTCAAACTACACACAAGAATCAAGTGAACGAGAAATGATAAGGGGGTGTTTTGTGTGGCTTGGTTCACGGCAAAGGAAGAGGAGGTGAGTGATGGAGTTCCTTCTTTGATCTAGATTTAGATGTGCATGTATGGGATAAGTGGTGGCTAAACATGCATAAAGGCATGGCCGACATATGAATTTGGAGGCTCCAGGCAAAATTAAAAAGAGCCCCCATAAAAAAAATGTGCATAAAAGGTGTTCATTTATAACAATTTCTTATAATGAGACCCCTTAATGACGTTTTATTTATTGGGACAAGATATTATATTTAATTAATGAGATTTACAAAGAAGATGCAGTTAGATATATAACATAAGTACACAAAGTAAGGGCCCTTAGATTGTGAGACTCTGTACGACCACACCACTTACACACCCTTTTCGCCAGGGTTAATGTACAATAGGTGGTTCGGGTTTGAGCTAGAAGTGTAAAACTTGTAACATTTTGTAAAAACGGTAAAAATAAAAGTATAACTTATAAAATATGTAATGATAGTAGAATGCTTAAAATATGTAGACTAAGCATAGTCAAGAGTCGTTCAAGCTAATATACGTTTTACGACACCCGCGAGCTAACCTAACCGGTTACCCGTAAAAGTTAGTTTCACGCGAAATTAAAATAAATAGTAAAAGTAAGTGGTTAAATAATGTCCAGAAAAATGTGAATTGTTATAAAATGCCTTTTAATTTGGCTCTATACTTTTATTGCAGGATCTAATCTCTAATTCTGGATTGCTTTAAGCATATACGATGGGTCAAGTTGTTAAAAGCTTTTTACTATTCTAAAAAGCTTTTTGAAAGGGTTTTTTACATTGCAGTCAAATTGTTTTCAAAAGCTTTTCTACAAAGACTTGATAAATATGAAGTCTTTCCTCCAAGCTTTAGTCATTAAAAGTATTATGCATTAAATGCATCAAATCTTAAAGACTTGATACATTGTAGATGTTTTAGTTCATGTTGCTGTAACTACTTTTCCCTACACCATCACAAATCTTGAAACCGTAGTTCACCTTACTTAGCTGACCTTTGTTTCAACATTATGTTATGATTTCTCATCACCTTTTTTTATACTCAGCTTGTTCTATTGTTGGGTACTTTAGGATTGGAAAGTGCTGGAATTACTGGTTATTTTACTGAAGCTAGGTTAAAGCCTCGAGACGAGCTTTTCTTGTTTGTGATGATTAGTGTAAATCACATAGCAGATGAATTTGACTGGCTATTGGTTTAGTTTGTGTTGTGCTTCGACCATACTATTTGTGTTTTGTGAATAAATTAGCACTTGTAAATGAAGTTCATATGTTAGATTTTCGCTATTACAAATTGTTAATACAAATAAACTGTAAAAACGTTTATTAATATTTTGCGATCTCTTTGTGTTTTGTTGATAACAAATATAATGTTATCTTAAGTACAATTATAAAGGATACATGTTATTTTTGTAAAGCATTTACATATAGCCATTTAAATACAAAAATGTTGTAATTAATTATTTGTTGTAATAGTTTATTAGGATGGGTAAAAACCACAACCCATAGACCATAACCCATGGATCATAACCCATACCCAAGTTGGCTAGATACAATGTATACTTAGATACATTGAATCTAAAAAAAACCATGGACCAACCCATAACCCATGACCCATAACCAAAAAACCCATGGGCAAAGAGGAGCGTCCCACGGATCCCTAGGATTACACTAGACGAATCCCAAGTGGGAGGGATCCGTGGGATCCGGGGAACAGTGGTAGAAACTGCCTATAAATAGAGAGCCATTTCTTCATTCTAACTCACCCCTCTTCTTACTAAATCTCTCGAACACTCTCATTCTCTTCTAACATATAGATCACTTGATCTAGAGAGTTGTTCTTCTTTCTTTCTATTGTGATTCTCATATAGGTCCTTCTCTAAGGCGAGATCACGAGCATTTTACAAGTCATCCAAGCAAGGGGTCCTTGATTGATTTGTCACTCCGCAAGATTTCTGTAGCGAAGATCTTGTATTTGATATTTCACACATTTGTTGTGTAATAGTCGTGTTGGTTTGGTCAACCGTGTTACGGACTCGGTATCTAGCTTTGTACCGGAAAAAGGTGTAAGCAATGTTGTGAAGGCTTCTCCGCCAAGTGAACGAGTTTGTTGACATAGTGCTTGAACTCTCGAGTAGGTGACTCGGGGAGTGGAGTAGGGCAAGGAAGGTGTCCTTGTAGCCGAACCACTATACATCGGTTGTGTCATTTCTATCCCTTTGCTTTACTTTATTTACTTGCTTTATCATTAGATCTATACTTTCACTACATCCATAAGATCTCACATATTAACGAATCTAAAGTTTTTTAAACTAACTTAAAATCGGCAAAACTATTCAACCCCCCCCTTCTAGTTTTCCACACAAATTTTTAGATTCTGGTTTGTAAAAACAAGTAAGCAGTAAAATGAACACCGGATCCATTTATTTATTTATTTTGTTATATGATCATAATTAGTGACCACGTATTTGGTCTCTAATAGTCAGTAGTTTGTGACCACTATCTCATCACTAATGGTAATAACCACTGATGAAATATTTTGTCACTGTCATCATTGTGATGAAATATTTTGTCACTAACTGGGTATATCATGACGAATACTCTGGTCACAATTAGTGACCAAGCATATTTTGGTCTCTAATAGAATTAGTAACGGAGCTACAGTGACGACTGGTGAGATCTACCTAAGTTAAAATATGAACATCACTTTTGCGATGCTTGTAATGTAGGAAAACAAGTTCATTCTAGTCATAAAGCTAAAAACATGGTGTCTACAACTAAGTGTCTAGAATTACTACATATGGATTTATTTGGTCCATCCACTATCCAAATTTATGGAGGCAACTACTACACTTTGGTCATAGTGGATGATTATTCTAGGTATACATGGACAAAATTCTTAAAGAACAAAACGGAAACCTTTAATTATTTTGAAATATTAAGCAAAAAGATCCAAAGACAACTAGGAAGTCCTATAGTGTCTATTAGGATGGATCATGGTAGGTAATTCGATAATGAAGTGCAATTTGGAGCCTTTTGTGACGCTAATGGTATTACTCACAACTTCTCGGCTCCACGCACTCCACAATCGAATGGGGTAGTAGAAAGAAAGAATAGAACACTACAAGAAATGAGTCAAACCATGCTTAATTAACAATCCATACCTCAAAAGTTTTGGTGTAATGCCGTTGATACTTCAACGTACATACTCAATCGAGTCTTAATTAGGCCAATCTTAGGTAAAACTCCATATGACTTACTCCGAGGCAAAAAGCCTACGTTAAATCACTTTAGAATCTTTGAAAGCAAATGTTTTATTCTTAACACTAAAGATTACCTTACAAAATTTGATCCTAAATCAACCGAAGGTATCTTTCTAGGTTACTCTCCAAATAGCAAAGCTTACGTCATATTAAACAAAGAAACAATGAAGGTAGAAGAGATTAAATATAAAATTTGATGAAAGTCCACCCAAACCCTCTCCACCTCTTGTCGATGACGAGATTGTAGAAAGTGAAGCTATAGTAATAAAGAAAAAGATAAATGAAGAAGAAGAACCTTTAAATGATGAAGTCATAAACATTAAAGAGTCCAAAGATCACCCCGTAGATAAGGTCATAGGAAAGCTAAACGAAATAACATTAAGGTCTCAAGTTCAAAACCAAAGTAGCTTGTTTTGTTTCGTTTCAACCATAGAACCTAAGAATACACAAGAAGCCATAAAAGATGAGAGTTGGGTAATGGCTATGCAAGAAGAATTAAATCAATTTGTTTCTAATGATGTTTGGACACTTGTCCCTCCACCTAGTAATCAAACCATAATAGGAACCAAATGGGTTTATAAAAACAAATTAGATGCAAATGGAGTAGTGTCTAGGAACAAGGCTAGACTCGTTGCCCAAGGGTATAACCAACAAGAAGGAATAGACTTTGATGAGACCTATGCCCCCGTGGCTAGATTAGAGTCTATAAGAATACTTCTTGCGTATGCTTGTGCTAATGATCTAAAGCTTTATCAAATGGATGTCAAAAGCGCTTTTCTAAATGGTTTCATAAATGAAGAAGTATATGTAGCTCAACCTCCGGGCTTCATCGATTTTGAAAAACCTAAACATGTGTATAAATTAAAGAAAGCCCTTTATGGTCTTAAACAAGCTCCAAAAGCTTGGTATGATAGACTCAAGTCATTTTTAATTAAACACAACTATACCATGGGATTAGTTGACAACACACTTTTTACTAAGAAAAGAGAGTCACATATAATCATAGTGCAAATATATGTAGATGATATTATATTCGGATCCACTTGTCAAGACATGTGTGATGATTTCTCCAAAATCATGCATGACGAGTTCGAGATGAGTATGATGGGAGAACTTAGTTTCTTTCTTGGTCTACAAATCAAACAAGTAGAAGATGGTATCTTCTTTAATCAATCTAAATACATAAAGGAGATGTTAAATAAATTCGGTATAGAAGAGTCGAAACCAATTAGGACACCAATGTCATCCGACACCAAACTCACAAAAGATGAAGACGGCGAATCCGTCGATAATACTAAATATCGTGGCATGATAGGTAGTCTCCTCTACCTCATGGCAAGTAGGCCGGATATCATGTTTAGTGTTTGCTTATGTGCTAGGTTTCAAAAAAACCCTAAAACCTCACACCTAGAAGCCGTAAAAAGGATATTTAGATACATTAAGGGTACAACACAATTAGGATTATGGAATCCTAAGGGCACGGGAGTAGAAACAATTGTATATGCAGATTCTGACCATGCAGGTGATTACGTTGATAGAAAAAGTACAAGTGGAGTATGTACTTTCATGGGATGTTGTTTAACATATTGGTTTTCTAAGAAACAAACGGCACTAGCAATATCAACAACCGAAGCCGAGTACGTCTTCGCCGGCAAAGCATGCCAACAAGCACTATGGATGAAATAAGCGTTAGTTGACTACGACATTCATCTAAGCGACATAGCCATCCTATGTGACAACAAAGGTGCCATCGACTTAAGCAAGAATCCGGTATTGCATTCTCGCACAAAGCATATAGAGATTCGTCATCACTTCTTAAGAGATAATGTTCAAAAGGGGAACATCTCTATTGAGAAAGTAGCATCCGAAGACAACATAGCCGACGTCCTCACCAAACCGTTGAAGCGTGAACAATTCAACCTACTTCGTCTTGGTCTTGGTCTCATGGAACAAACATCGTAACTTACTTTTTGACTCTACAAGGTATGTAAACACTAGCCTTCTTCTTTCTGAGTCTAGGATATCTATTTCAGGCACAAATCACAAACAATACGGGAATTTTCAAAACCCAAGATAAGTTTTTCACTTATAATTTTCTTATTTTCTTTCAAAATAAGTACGAGTTACATACACATCCTTCTTTCAAAAGGATAAAATGTTTGTATTTCAAAATGCTCTCTAAAATGATACTCCTTCCCGTATCAATTTCACAAAAGCAATTTCTCACGTCTAGGACAAATCGCTTTTTCATTATTAATACAACGTAAAAACTCGTTTTCATTGCATCTCATGTCTTTTGAATGCTAAAGGGGATACATAACAAATATGTGTTTTCGGGTACATTCATTTAAAGCCACAATGAATTAGGAGCATTGGCAACACTAAATTACGTACTCAAAGTACTAAGTATGTGTTTTTTTGGGTTATCTCACATAATAGTATGCTTTTTCATTTCTAGTTTATTTTTCTTTTCTTCTTAGGAGTCGAGATAACCGTAACTCCAAATAGTTTGCATATAGGCACACACTAGGCAAAAATGTTTCCAAAAAGAAACTTTTGTGCTGCCTGAATCACCAGACCCACGGATCCCAGCCTTTATGCTGGACGGATCCCTCAAGGGAAGGATCCCTGGGATCCGTGAGACAGAAGCTGTTTTTACCTTCTAGTTTTCTCACTTTGGATGAAAAATCCACATTTGTTTTATTTTTTGGAGTATGCTCTTTAATGCTTGTGTTCTCATGATCACATGCCTTAAATTCATATCTAATCATTAGATTTTAATCCACATTTTGGGTCAAGCATTCATTACAATGCTTTGTTTTTCTATATATAGAAATCCCAAAATGCTTGCATAATCCATCTCATCTTCACAAACAAACCACACCATGTCATCCACAAACTCTTTAGATGAAATACCTAGTACAAACAATCATCTCCATGAAACCCAAACCTATGTACTTCCACATTCCAAAATACCAAAATCAAACTCTAGGATATCCGCACGGATTAACATCCGATCTTGTTGCTTAGGAAAACCATCATCATATGGCTCATCACCATCAACTAACTCACCACAAGATGCTTCCATTATAGCACCTCCTTCATCACCAATGAGTACACCAACTTCATCACCATATCACTCACCACCTAAAATCACTCTTTTGGAACTCCTTACGACTCCAACAAGATCTCAACAACCAAACCAAAAAGAAATAGCCTTTTTGACACCTCCAACTTCTCCAAACACAATATTCAATGATCTTGAAACATCACCACCTTTAGCTCCCATTAAAATACAAGAACATCTAGGTTCTTTTCCACCACCACTTCCAATCATTCCACTTTGATCAGTATTTTCCTATTTTTCCACCACAACTTCCGCAACTCACAAATCAAAACAACCCGGAAGATTTCCGTACTCATTACCCACATCACTTACATTGTGAACATTGCCAATCCACTAGGGAAATTGCAATAGAAGTTAGGGAAGAAATGCGATTCATACTCAACCTCATCCTTGATCGCATCAATACCATTACTCATCCAAACCTCCATCCATAACCTTATGCAAGCATGGAAGGAATTATTACTACTATTTTCTATTTTTAGTACTTTTTCTTTTTGAAGTCATTTTAAAGAACAAGTCTTGTTCTTATTTTTACATGCTTGTAGGTGGCATAAATACCACTACAATTTGTTGTTTATTACAAGGCCTTGTTTACATACCTTGGCTCCCTATCTTGATTCTCGTCAATCACAAGATTACATAAGCATGTTACTAACATTTCTCTTTGTAGGATTTATTTTTATTTTTTTTCTTCACTTGACGCCCCAAACAAGGGGGAGCTACCGTCAAGGGGGAGTAAGCAATACGTGGCCATTATTCCACAATTTATTTCTTCGAAGGGTTAACTTTTTGTTTCAACAAAAAGGGGGAGAAGAAGTAAAACTTAGGGGCTTTCAAAACATACATCTATTGATAAGGTTTTAAAAGGTACCTTTTTGAGGGGTCGTTTAAGCCCTTATTTGATCACTTTTGTATCCGTTATTGCTTAATATCGTTCATTTTCAATTTTTAGGTCTCTTGAAGGCAAAATGCTGGAATGGCACTTATTTGGACGAAAAGGCGCGATTATACGAAGAAAATGGCCAAAGTCAGAATCGAGACACTCAAAGCTGCTGAAAACATAAGGTGACGGCGTCAGGTGTTAAGTGTGACGCCGTCGGAGGATTTTTGTGATGGGACAGAAGCCAAAACTCCCATTTTCAAGTGACGACGTCAAGTTATAAAAGAGTAGGCCGTCGCAACTCAGACGGCCTAGATGTAATCCAGACGGCGTCAGAAGCTGAAGAGGACGGCGTCACAAGCATAAGGTGACGCCGTCGCAAGTCTAACGTGGCCAAGACGGAACCCTAATGACGGCGACACGACGGCGTCACAATACATAAGGTGACGCCGTCGCATGTGTAATACTATATATAGAATCCGAATTTTTCAGTATTAGTGTGTAGTCTTTTGGAGTAAAAACCTAAACTGAACCAAGGCTGTCTTGTACAGTATTTTAGGGTTCCAAACCCTATCTTACACCAAGATAAGTGTTTTACTTCATTAATACAATTATGTCTTTGATTATTTGTGTGTATGCTTGCATGTTTTCCATGTCCGGCTAATTTACTTGTGTGTTTGCTTAGGGAATATGAAACTTAATTATTGAATATTGATTGGTTGTTTCTTATCTTAATTGGTTAATGATCTAGTAATGCGATAGGTCATTCGTTGTGTAATTAATGCTTGATTAAATCTTTGTGAACCTTAGAATATGACTCCTTGAGTTTTGACGAGACCCTTTGGTAAGTTCAAAGAGTTAGGGAGAAACGCATACCCTACAACCTTAGACACACAACGCAACTAGGAATAAGGACGTGGCAATTCAACCACCAATAGGAGATAATTAAGGAGTAGTAAAACCTAAGTAAACACATCTTTAAACTATCATACGAGCACACATTAATTAGACATAGACTACATACACCTTAGATTAGATAATTAGATAAGTAGAGTAATCGGTAGCAATACCAACCCCCCCCCCCCCCAATTCAAACCCCGAGATTCGTACCTTTCCTTTCCTAAAAAAATATAAAAAGATAAAAAATAATCTTCCTCAACCACAACCTTAGCGTAGTAACTTCTCACTAGCATTCCTATTCCCCTAGAAAACGATATCAATACCCGTGGCTTACCCTAATACTACACTACAACGATTAGGTTCACTGCCTAGGGTGTTGAAAAACTTGCTCGACGAAAAGGAAGTTCCTTTGACCCCGAACGACGCGTGTAGCGTTATCATCTATTCTTAAGTTTTACTCATAATAACATTATGTTTTGTCATCAACAAAAATGGGGAGATTGTTAATGCAAATAAACCGCAAAAACGTTTATTAATATTTTGCGATCTCTTTGTGTTTTGTTGATAACAAATATAATGTTATCTTAAGTACAATTATAAAGGATACATGTTATTTTTGTAAAGCATTTACATATAGCCATTTAAATACAAAAATGTTGTAATTAATTATTTGTTGTAATAGTTTATTAGGATGGGTAAAAACCACAACCCATGGACCATAACCCATGGATCTTAACCCATACCTAAGTTGGCTAGATACAATGTATACTTAGATACATTGAATCTAAATAAAAACCATGGACCAACCCATAACCCATGACCCATAACCAAAAAGCCCATGGGCAAAGAGGAGCGTCCCACGGATACCTAGGATTACACTAGACGGATCCCAAGTGGGAGGGATCCGTGGGATCCGGGGAACAGTGGTAGAAATTACCTATAAATAGAGAGCCATTTCTTCATTCTAACTCACCCCTCTTCTTACTAAATCTCTCAAACACTCTCATTCTCTTCTAACATATAGATCACTTGATCTAGAGAGTTGTTCTTCTTTCTTTCTATTGTGATTCTCATATAGGTCCTTCTCTAAGGAGAGATCACGAGCATTCTACAAGTCATCCAAGAAAGGGGTCCTTGATTGATTTGTCACTCCGCAAGATTTCTGTAGCGAAGATCTTGTATTTGATATTTCACATATTTGTTGTGTAATAGTCGTGTTGGTTTGGTCCACCGTGTTACGCACTCGGTATCTAGCTTTGTACCGGAAAAAGGTGTAAGCAACATTGTGAAGGCTTCTCCGCCAAGTGAAGGAGTTTGTTGACATAGTGCTTGAACTCTCGAGTAGGTGACTCGGGGAGTGGAGTAGGGCAAGGAAGGTGTCCTTGTAGCCGAACCACTATACATCGGTTGTGTCATTTCTATCCATTTGCTTTACTTTATTTACTTGCTTTATCCTTAGATCTATACTTTCTCTACATCCACAAGATCTCACATATTAACGAATCTAAAGTTTTTGAAACTAACTTAAAATCGGCAAAACTATTCAACCCCCCCCCCCCTTCTAGTTTTCCACACAAATTTTTAGATTCTGGTTTTTAAAAACAAGTAAGCAGTAAAATGAACACCGGATCCATTTATTTATTTATTTTGTTATATGATCATAATTAGTGACCACGTATTTGGTCTCTAATAGTCAGTAGTTTGTGACCACTATCTCATCACTAATGGTAATAACCACTGATGAAATATTTTGTCACTGTCATCATTGTGATGATATATTTTGTCACTAACTGGGTATATCATGACGAATACTCTGGTCACAATTAGTGACCAAGCATATTTTGGTCTCTAATAGAATTAGTAACGGAGCTACAGTGACGACTGGTGACGACCTGAATTTGATCACTAAACGGTTTTGTGACCAGCTTTTACATTGTTAGTGACCAAACTCATTTCGTCACTAAAGGCCAATTTTCTTGTAGTTCGGGTGCTCTTTCAAGTATTAAAGCCTGTCGACGATTTGAATTCAAATAAATCAAGTATAAGTGCCTAACCTAGGAAGGTTATCTCATTTATGAAATTCAAATTGGTGCACGGTTGCTCGATCGACTTTAGATTGGTTAGGGCTTTAGGGGAACTACGTTGCTCTATTTGAATAAGTAGTGTGTCTGAGGGTGTGTTTCTTTTTTGGGATAATGACAAAAATACCTAAATTTTCAAACCTACTTCACAAAATACCCAATTTTATACTCAAAAACCCAAAATACCCAAAAATCAGCAAATTTTGAGACTTTTGCGAAACTGAAAAAAATATCAAAAAATTTCGATATTTTATAACACTTAAACAAAAAAATCCACATATCGCAAACACTTAACAAATACTTCTTCCCCCCCTCCCCCAACCTGCGATATACACATATCGCAAAAAAAAAACCCTCCCATACCCAATTATTGTTCGAATTGAAGAAATATCGCAAAATAATAATAATAATAATAATAATAATAATAATAATAATAATAATAATAATAATAATAATAATAATAACTCCCCCACTATGCGATTTGAAGAAACGGCCCAAGATTTTTCGAATTGAAGGTTTCCCGCGGCGAATTTTTGACTATTTATAACGAATCATGAATAAAGATTCGATTCCGGTAAGTTTTATTCGTACAAAAATTATGTTAATAAAGATTCGAATTATGTTATTGTTTTTTAATTAGGGTTTTGTTTGAATTGGATAATTTTTTCAAATTGGGGGTTTTCCCCAATTAGGGTTAGTTATGAAAATTTGGGGTTCGTGACTGATATGTGATCGTAGTTGTTAGGTTTTCATAACTGATATAAGCTATGAATTATGATTGCTAAGACATTTTTTTTCTTTCTTTTCTTAAACAGCCAAACATAACGATTAAGGCCAAAATTTGTATTGTTTCGGACATACTTGTAGCTCTGACCGATGCCCAAGTTAAAAAATTCAGGAAAACATGTTTCGGACATTGGCTCGACGTTGTCCTTAAAAAGAATATCCAACTTTGATTCATACGATACTTGCTTGTGAGGTTGAAAGTGTAGCAAACGAGCTCTCATTCAATATATTAGGTAAACGGATTCGCTTTAGACGCCGAGAGTTTTGTTTAGTTACAGCTTTACGTTTTGGTCGCAATATGTATATGAATGAGTGGGTTAAAGACATGACGGAAAATCCATTTAGGAAAAGGATGTTCCCTGATATTCCAGAAAACGTTTCGGTTTAACGTAAAGGATGTTATGGATATTTTTAATAAGATGAAAGATCGTTCAATTATTTTGGAAGACGATGATGCAGTTAAGATATGTCTTTTGGTGTTGTTAGATAACGGATTCTTGGGCCTCCAATTGTCACACAATGTTACTGACTATAAGTTGAACTTGGTTGAGCGTTTAGCATATTGTTGGAATATTTTTCCATGGGGGTCGTATATTTGGGATCATACTTATCCGGAACTTAGAGATGTTGTATCTAATCGCAGACTGCTTCATACTGAGAAATGCAACAAAGGGGAAGAGATCTGATACACATTGACTGGATTTGTTTGGTCTTTTATAGTATTTTTTACATATGGTGATTTTTTTACATGTTTTATGTTGTTTTTTTAAAGTTGTTTTTTATGTTGTTTTTCTATTTTATAGATATGGATATTGGAGGCCATCCCGGCTACACATGTTTTTCTATTTTAGTTTCAAATTGTGGCAATACAAAGGGAGTTTGGAAAACGACTCCTTGGGAGTCCCTCTCAACAATTGCAATGCATAACATTTAGCTCGCCAAGCTTGAGAATATGATATATCAATTTTGAACCTAGCATTCATATCTGTCATAATCTCTTTCCCCCTATAAATCCTACTATTCTCAGACATTACCTCCTTCAATATATGACCTAGGACTTTTGGGGAAGCATTACGATTATGTGGGTGAATTTGAGTTCTAGTGCATGTATGATGGTCGTGAAATTTTGTTACATAAAACTTTTTATAGTCTTTGGGTATATAGGCTCGAAAAACCCATTCACATGTGTCATCAATACATTTTGCATATACCCTTTGGGGGGTCTGATCTTGGGTATCTAATTTGAAATCCCTCTTTAAGAGCTTTTCTACCCAAAACAACTTTTATATGTTCTTTATTATCAAAAGTATCATGTAAACGAACAAGACTAGATGTTCCATAACACATACCTTTTTTCGAGTTGATATCTGGGACTGGTGTTTTGAGTAGGGGAGGCATATTCTAAAATTTATCCTTCTTACATTCCTTGTTCTCGTCATCAGATTTTTTACTCTCCTCATTGGATTCACTACCCTCCTCATCGGATTTTCTACTCTCGTCATCAGATTCACTACGCTCATCATCAGATTCACTACTCTCATCCTCGCTAGACAATCTTTTCACTTTCCCAAAAACACTACCCATTACCTTTTCTCCGAAAGGCCGTGATTTATCATCATCTAGCAAATCCCTTTCGTTAGTCTTTTTGTTTTTTGGTGAACCAACAACTTGTTTTTTTTACGATTAGCTGAATCACTTTGAGGATCATGCACAGGATACACAGGAATTCCAGGCACATACATAGGATTCCCAGGAAAACCATGCATATGTTGAAAACTAGGAAAATTTTGATAAAAACCACTACCATGCATTTGTGTTTGGTGAATTTGTGTGGCATGATATTCGGTTTGATATACATTTACAGACGAGGTAGCATGAATAAAATTGCTTTGTTGATTGCTTCCCGTAGTTGATAATTGCCTACCATTTACACTAGACTCAACAATACACAACGTAACAATTCTACTACTTTTAACAACAAATTCCATAAATTCATTGACTTCCAAATCATCACATACCTCTACAATATCATTACCGAATTGTAAGTTACCATAAAACCACTATTAGCATCGATTTCTAGCCTCTCGGATACCGCTTCTAGTAAACATGAATATGATGACAACAATGGTAAAATTAGTGTGCGTTTTACACAATTTAACGGCATATACTCCAACACACCATCCACTCTTTAACATTTACCTCATTTACATACACGTATTTTGACGGTTTATTTGACGAATTTCATGGCAAAATTGATTTTTTTGTTGAGAATTTTGAGTTTTTTAATGAAGGGAGCTTAAATGAGGAAGAAATAACAATAAAACACGTTTTATCCACTACAAGCATGAAAATCTCGCAAATTGAAGAAAATCTCGCAAGTTTTATCCAAAAGTTTGCGAATTTTTAAGATATATCGAAACATTTGCGAATTTTTTAAGAAATATCGCAAATTTTTGATATTTCCTAAAAATATCGCAAATTTTTTATATTTCTTAAAAATATCGCAAATTTTCGATATTTTAAAGAAATATCGCAAGGGACTTGCGATATTTCCTAAAAAATTTCGATATTTTTTTCAATTTCGCAAAAGTCTCAAAATTTGTGGATTTTATGGGTATTTTAGGTTTTTGAGTATAAAATTAGGTATTTTGTGAAGTAGGTTTGAAAATTTGGATATTTTTGTCATTATCCCTTCTATTTTTGTATGAATTAAGAGGCTTCTAAATGAAGGTTTTAATTAGCCTTTTAAAAGAGAGAGCGCGCCTTGAGTGGGTCTTTCAAATAAGATGAATTAAGTGGAAGTAACACACCCTGAGTCTTTGAAATCTTGAATGATACTTTATATTATTGATATGTTGCAAACAAACCAACACCAATCAGACAAATATCTACGATGAACAATACTAGTAATAATTAAGACTATAGTTAAAGATCAATTTCAAGAAAAGTTATTAAGAATGATCAATCTCCAATAAAAAACGTGACGTGAACTAATTAGTTCATTTCTTGACTAATACACCGTAGTTTAATTCATTAGGAGAGGCTTCTTCATTGACCAAGCATCTAATGTTTCAACAGTGACTGTCTCGGTACCATTGTTAAATAGATACAAATGTGCATTGTCACCCACAGCTAGTGTTGGATATATCCTTGATGTTATAACCGTCTTTCCACCCTGTCCAAAGCTTTCTACCACGGAGTGATCGATCAAGCTCCTCACCGAAAGCTTCTTTTTAGCTAGATCGACATCCACAAATCCAGCAAATGATGGTTTATACTCGTTCTTGTTCAAAGACGAACTGCATACAAAAAATGAAAACAATTTATGAGGAGTTGAAAAAAATTGTCAGCTATGAATCTAATAGAGAAGCGGCTAAAAAGAGAATGAAATTTTACGTACGTTGAAGCATCGGAACACATGAGAACTTTATACTTCCTGTCGACAGTTTTGAAAATACTAAAGAAAACAGGAGTGTATTCTTCGAGCTTTTCTGAGGCCAACGTTAAAAGTCCAAAAGGCCCTAACCCCCCTTGTTTAGTACCCTTGAGCGCACATATCTCCATTGCAAGATTTTCCTTGGGTAATTTGGACCATTCTGGGTCAAAAGACTCAGCTTTATCCAAGCTCGAAAATGTGAAAGTCACATCAACGTCCGCCTGTATTATATCAGTTGTAACAAATGAATCTTATTGTACCAAAAGATATCAGAAAAATATGTGCTACAAATAATGCAAAAGTAACAAACCTGAGCAGCTGTAATTCCTTTGACCTCAACAATATCACCCTTGTTAAGCTTCACATTCCTTCGGTGCACGTTGTTACCTCTTAAAGTTTCCAATTCATGAATTGGCCATTGGAGCAGTTGCTTTCCGCTAGGGTCCAGCCAAACAATACGTGGAATCAACTACACATTATGAGTTCCAACATTACAAGTTTAGTAAGCATATCATAACACAATTTTTTAAAAAGTTACTTGCATGAAAATTTAAAGTAATTTACCTGAATTCCAGCCCATCCCTTTTTGACATCTTCAAAACTGGTACTGGACTCATTAGCCCAGCCCCAAAGAATTCTCCGGTTTTGAGCCGGGTCAAAGAATGTCTTTGATGCATAAAAGTTTCCATAGTCATATCTTAAGCCATCCCAACCATCAACAGAAGTGTTGTCGGGGTAATATTTGTCTTTAATCGAGTTATATGTCCCAATCGTGTAATATTCAAACCTAGTAATATCAAGACTAACTTTTAAAACATGTTTAATACCTCCCTCTAATACCGAGGTTTCGACCCCATTAATTCCCCTAGTTGATACTGGAAAAAAGTCAGGGCACTCCCACATGCCTGTGTTCGGTTTGTCATGGAGTGTATGCTTGGCCTTAGTCCACTTAATAAAATCACGGCTTCTGTATAAGTAAGCAATGCCACGTTGGTTGTGTTTGCTACCTACAATCATTTTCCAATGACCATTGTTGAACCATGCAGTTGTGGGGTCACGGAAAGAGGATACATTTTCTGATGTTGGTTTTACGATTGGGTTGTCATCAGGCTTGATCCATTCCTGGAGAAATGGATCTGAATAGTTTGCAGGTATAGCGTAGTTTTGGACTTGGTAACCAGGTGCTGGCTTTTTGGCGACTATTCCTGTGTATAGAATAACTGGTTTATTCCCGGGAAGGATCGTGGCTGAGCCAGACCAACATCCATACTTATCAAAAGGTTTTGAAGGTACTATTGCCGGTTCTAATGGAATCCAGTTGATCATGTCTTTTGATACCGAATGAGCCCACACAATATTTCCCCAAACGGCACCTTTTGGGTTATATTGGTAGAACAAATGATAGTATCCTTTGTAATACATTGGTGCTGCAAAAGCAAATAACAAATATAATTATCAATCTAAACCTATCATCATAGAATATATGTAATGAACAGTTAAGAAATAAACTTACCATTCGGATCTATGTCATTTAATTTGTTTCAGCAGCATCATGCAAAAAACAAAGAAAATCATCAGTTCCATAGAGATAAGCTACACAAAAGTAATTAAAATAAGACGAAAGAACTAGCATACATGATTACTTTTCTCTACAAAGTAACAAATGAATTGTTCATCGAGAGTTCGAGACAGGTCCATTAAACACAAGAAATTAGCATCTCGCAGTTGAATTAAAAGTTTGTTACTTTTTTCGTGACATAAGGTGTGCAGAAAAAGAATCAAGGGTACTTTGGTAAAAATGTTACGCTTATGGGTAATTCTAATTTCCGGTTTTTGAAAAATTGTCTTGGTCGCTTTCGGTACACTTTTCCACAAAGGCGTGGGTGGAAAATCTACCATCAACTAACAAGCCTTGATATCATATTCTAAGTTCTAACACCCATAGCTTGTAATTGTCAACGGGACCATAAATATGACCCTTGAAACTATATCCAACTTGATCAATGGATAAAAAGAAATATACACAAATCAAATTACCCACCGACTTATTATTTGTCTATTCAACTCTTAAAACATTTTTCTAGTAGTTGTTAAAGTTTTATGACTGATTGATATATAGTTTGACTAGTTAGAACTTGATCATAAAATTCTAGATTATATGAAATTAACAAAAGTAAAGGTGATATTTGTAGAAGAACTAATGGATCAAACATATGATATAAAATTAATGAGGGTATTCAGGATTTTAGGGTGAGTATAGTTTAGTAATTGTGTTTCTTACAAAATGTTTTGTAGAAAACGATAATCTTTTTTGGCCATAGCACTATTGTGGAGCCGAAAATGTTACCTCTGCATGAAATTTTATTTGTGCACAAGTTGCAACCACAAAAACATGCAACTATATATAGATTTACCAATTTGCAATTTTAGAATAAAACAAAAACTTTTTCCATTTTTTACACGTGATGTTTTCTTATATAGTTTGAAATGTAATAATTATATGAATTCTTTTATCTGATACAGGTAAAATTTATTTTTGGGGCTTTTGCATATATATCCTCCCGAAAATGCAAAATTGCATATATATCCAAAACATGCATAAAAACCATTGTATTATGTGCATAAAAAACTTGTACAAAGGATATATATGCAATTATTCATTTTGGGAGGGATATATATGCATTTTTGCCTTTATTTTTTTTTATACAAAAGAGACACCAATGCTTAAAAATGAATAGCTCAATTATATACGGACTATTAATTATTTGTTTTAAATAAATAACAAAAATAAAAAAAGATATACTCCCAATTTGTCATGTGCAATAAATTTCCGAGGTATTGACTTTGACCTTTAGATTGGGAAGATGACAGCATAGCCCAACTTGATGGCCAGAAAGAAATTAGGTTGTTTTAGACTTAAAATTTATAGAAAATTATTCAATCCAAAACCAATCAAGAATTTTTTGCCACATTAGATGACTGCAATGCCATTGAAGGTTTTCAGCAAGTTTAAGATGCAAAACAAAAGCTTAACTAATTAAATTAATTAATTATTTATTTTGCCCTCTAAAAATCTGCAATAACTAACATCCAGTCTTAATTTTATTTTTGAGCAAAGTATAAATAATATCTTAGTTTCATAGGATATACGTATTAATTGATGAAAATTACGTTCTATTTTCAAGAATAAATATCAAAAATGATATGTTAACTTGATGCTCCATATTAATAGCTTGTTATTGTTATTCAAATATGGTAGGCTATTTTCATCACACAGTTAAGATATATTTGACTTATTCTCTATTTATTTTAAAGATAGTTAAAGGTCGATATTATGAAAAACTGCTGATTATATGCTTGCATGTTTACTCATACCCATGTGCAATTCCGATAATCAACTAGATAAATGAATCATGCATCGTAAAAAATGATTTCATGACAACAACATGATAGCCAATTATATATGTTTTCAACACAGATTTGATACCATCATAAAGACATGCATACATATTGCACATATATAACGAAATTTCACAGGTAGAATGCAACGATATTATGCTACACAATATGCAACATATTTAGTTGCAACATAGTTTCATGCATGGAAAAAATAAAATAAAAAGACGAAATGAAAAAAGACGTACCATTGATCCAGTTTTGTTTAGGTTGAAAGTGATATCCAGTTCTGTAAACTTGCTTAACATCCGTTGTGGTTAAAGACTGAAAGTTCATATAAACTTTGTGAAAAGCCATAACCCCTCCATTATTCAACAATGGAAACAAACATACTGTCAATGCAAATAACCAAAATAATTTACTCAAACCCCTCATCATTTTGCCACAACTTTGTACCAAAAAAATTCAAGATTTATATATTGATGGGAAGGAAAAAAATGAACACAGCGAATGTGTTTGTGTATGTTTATAGAGAGAAGTTATTGAGGGTGAATCGGAAGAGTATGTTACGCTGAGTATTTATAGAGATGGCTTTGACTCCGCATGAGGATAAGACTAAATTACAATTGTTGGATTATTATATTATAGCCGGTTTAATCAAGAAAATCTTTTCCTTATTCGTTTTTTTGAGCAAAATCTTTTCCTATTTAAAATTCAACTCTTACACATTTTATTCAAAATTTTAGATGACCGTGTTGCTATTATTTAGTGAATTTTCAGTTTGAAGCTTTTATAAAAAGAGCAAATGATGTATTAAAAAAAAAAAAAAAAAAAATACACAATCAGATACGCACGATGAATTCGCAAGTGTACTGGCTAAAATTAAATTATATCAGCTTATCTATGGGCCGAGCAAAACAGATCGAAAACCAAAAGGAACCGAAAAATCAAGCTGAACTGGTCCGACCAAAATTGAATCGACCATATTGAGTTCAATTCAAACTAAAACCGAAAAAAAACACACCTAAATCATATAAAGCCAATCGAACCGAATGGACCGACACAAAACCGAACCAAAACGAGTCACTTCAGTTCGGTTCTCGATTTTTGTCTTTCACAAAATCAGTTTTTAGTTCGGATCAGTTCGATTTTGACCCGATACTCAGCCCTAATCCATATAGATATACTACGTAGTATTTTTCCTTCACTATTTCTTAAGAGTACCTAGCGAAAAAGCTACCCAACTAGTCATGCAAAGCTACATATAGCAAATAGTAACCTTAGCATTTAGCAAACTTAAAAGTTTATCCACATTTGATATACAATATTCTCTAACATAAAGTACCGACTTGGGGTAGTAAAAACATAATACCAAATGATAAGGGCCAAAAAGATTTATAACCGTCAATTTCAAATGATAAATAAATTTTAATGTATATACTTTGTAGGTGCATTTGAAATGTATGGTTCTAATTCTCATTTTTCTCATTTTAATTTTATTTTTCATTAGACCATAATTCTACCCTTCAATAAATAAATTATAGTCCTTGCCAAAAAAATAAAAAATAAAAATCGTCTTTGTGGTTTGGCTGAATTACAGTTTTCGTCCCTAACCTTTCGAAAGTGCAGCAACGTCCTTGTAGGGAACTTTGAGTTGTAGTTTTCGTCTTTAGGTTGCATTTTTTGACACGGGCATTTTAGTCATTTTACTTTGGATAAACAAGTTTACCCAAACTAAGCTAGATATCGAGTTCTTCTTCGGGTACAACCAAACATGTTATGTTTTTATAGCTCAAACATAACAAACCTATTACATTTATGTTTTAAGGCATAAACACAATAAACCTATAACTCTTGTGTTTTAAGGTCTAGACACATTAACCATTTAACCTCTAGTTTGAAATATACTGGGTGATACAAGGTATTGTATGATGATCAGGCCCGGTTTTGAGCAAGTGCAACACAGGTTGGCGCACAGGGCCAATATTTTTTTAGGGGCACCACTTTTCCACAATACTCGTTGTGTATACAACTATAAATACCTTTTTTAAGCCCAATAAAATACATTGCGTTACAAATAATCGGTCTTTTTAGTATGTTCCTTCTATCAATCTCCTAATATTAACCTCAATCATTATCATGAGTTCATCACATTAAGTTGTTGGCTAGTTAAAGGTAACACTTCAAAAAATTTATTAAGATTCTTAACTTTGTTGGATTTATATTTGATGTTATAAATTCAGTAATCATTTATTAGATTACTAGTTACGAATCTATATAAGATAGCAATGTAATTTATCAGGTATATTTTATATTATTTTGGTTGGCATGTTAAAGTATGTGTTGATTTGCACACTCTTATAAATAATTGAGACATTCAAATTTTGAGTGTTTGGATATTTATATTTTTACAGGATAAACATAATTAAAAATAATGTGAGGATATAAATGTCCAAACACTTAAAATTTGAATGTTTTAGTCATTTTTAAAAATGTGCAAATCATCACACATAATTAATACAGTAACTCCAAAGTTTGGACATGACATTCCGGGTTGTATCGTACACTCTTTGCGTGAGTTTTGCTTTTTTACATTGTGGTTATACACATATCTTTTGTAATAAAATATGTAATCTGGCTTTATAAAAGCATTTGTAGTTTTGATAAGTTTTTTGTACATGTATCTAAATTTGGCTTGTTTCATGGGCTTATCATTTGTGAGTGCCCACGGCACCCAAAAATCGACTTTGATGGTGATGATACATGGTGTTGTATGATAGTGATATACAAAACATGATTGTCTAATAAAGGCGAATGCCTAATCTAAATATCAAGAACTCTAAGTTTGATATGGTTAATCTTCTTTTGATAAGAAACCTTCAATGGATGAAGATGACAAAAGCTCTAATCTTGTTATGGTGCATCTTCATATGCAAGTGTACTTGTGGTGGATGAGGATGACAAGAACTCTAAGCTTGTCTTAATGTCTTTATGTGATAATATGCTTTCAAAAACTAGAGTTAGAAGCATTATGATCAAATGTCAGAGAGGGTTTTTAAGACTTGAGATGTGTAATTTTTGCATTGAAAAAGCTTGGTTTGAGTGTGGACTAAATGATGGCTTTAATAGGCAAAAGAGGACTAGTCACAGCACACAACCGATCCAAGTGAACGAAGGATCTTGATAAAAATCGTCGTTCAAAGAAGATACGTTGGTCACTGAGTTTGAAAACGTTTCTAGCCGTTTTGTGTTTGCTTTAGTCACATGTTTCCATTTTTTTAAATATTCACTTGTTTAAAAGGCTCTTAAAAGTTACTACCATTTCTCTCTCTCTCCTAACCGTTTTTTTTCCTGCCATTTCTAAAACCAAAAAAAGTCCTTATTTCCCTTTCATCTTCTTCAATTCTTACTCAATTGTAGTTCTGAAACCACCAGTAGATTCAATTTTTCATTGCGATCATGATGGTATGATTGAATTAGATTTTTGTTAGATTTTGAAGAAACCCCCAATTTGTTTGATTTTGGCGCCAAAATTAGTTCTTAGTTTTTCTGGCATAATTAGGGCTAGTGATCTTCTGGTGCAATTTTTGTTGAATAGTTGACTTGATTTCACGGTTGTTTGGTTGTTATTTTGTGATTCTTCATGGCGAATAGAACTAGGTCATCTAAAAGGCAAATTAAGCCACCGGCGAGGTTTAATGACCTGGAAAGTGCTGGGAAACTGAATAAGAATGTTGCTAATAGTGTAATTGGGGATAAAGGGGTTAGGGCTGAAACTGTGAAGGATAAAGCAGGAAATAAGGGAAATGTGTCAGGAGTAGATAAGAATGTTATTAGTGAAGGCATAAAGGCATCATCTGGTAATAGTGTTAAGGATGGTAATACTGGATTAGAGAAGGATTTAATTGTTGAAGATAGTCAAAATGTTTATACTCAAGAGGTTCATAAGGAAGGTGATGAGGAATGTGTGGAAGTTTCAATGGAAGATGCTAATGCAATAAGGCAATCTGATAGTAGTAATGGTAATGCTAATGAATCTGTGGAACAGGGGAATACTTATGCTAATGTGGTCACCAAAGATATAAGGAATGTTAACAATAAGCTGAAGTTTGTGCCTACAGTGATTACTGATGAAGGTAGTGAAGTGGTCATATTTGATGAAGATTTGGTGCAAAAAGGTAGTTCTCAATGGAAGTTGATTGTATGTGGTCAGTTTATTGGATATAAAATGAATGTTCATGAGTTAAGGTACCATATCAGGAGAATGTGGAGTAGATGGGGTGTTGAGGATATAAGCATAGCTGATGGAATGTGCTTGTTCAAGTTTAAGAATGAATTTGGAATGAATAAGGTGTTGGAGTCAGGACTATAGTTGGTTAATAATAAACCTTTGGTGGTGAAAAAATGGGATCCAACAGTAGGTATGGAGATGACTGAGCAAACAACTGTACCTCTATGGGTTAATCTAACCAGTGTACCTCTTGAAGCTTGGAGTAGTGAGGGTATTAGTGCTTTGGCAAGTAGTTTGGGGAAGCCATTGCTTATGGATGGTATGACTGCTAAGAGATGCTATAATGGTGAAGGTCAGATGGATTTTGCTAGAGTATTGGTAGAATTTGAGGTGGCAAAGGGCTTTAAAGATAAGATAGAAATTCAATATAGGGATAAGAATAATAACAAGATTGGGGCTAAATATGTTGATGTTGAGTATAAATGGAAGCCTGATATATGCTCTCATTGTAATGTTTTTGGACATTGCTTTAAAGGGTGTCATAAGAGAACTAAGTCAGTAGAGGAAATCAATGAAGAAATTAATGAAGAAAACAAAAGGAAAGAGGAGTTAGAAAATAAGAGAAATGAGCAAGTCAATGGTCAAAGTAGTTCTTATGATGGTATGAATAAAAGACAGAATGGTAAGTATCAGTATCAAGAGGTTAGACATCCAACAAATTTCAGACATAATAGTGACAAGGGTAAGAAGGAGGGTGTGGGGAATAAAGGGTTAATAAATAATGGAAAAGGGGAAAAGAAATATTATGAGAGGCAAAAGAAGAATACTCAGCCTCAAAAGAAAGGAAATGGGGGTGAAGTTAGCAATAAGTTTAGTATTTTGGAAAATTTAGAAGATGAAGATACTCAATTGCAAGTGTTAAAGGGTAGAATGATTGTGGATGGTTTCCTTGTCAAGAAAATACAACCAAGTGTGATGGATATTAAGGATTGGACTTCTGATATGGTTAAATATTTTAAAGAGCAGGAAGAGATTGATAGAATGAAAGCAGTTGAGGATTTGAATGGTGATATAGAGGATGTTATTGATGGAGCTTCTGGCATTGCTATTGATATCAGTGCAGATGAAACATCAGGTAAGGATACTACTGTATTACATTAGCAGTAGTGTATATGTTTAAATAAGTCTAATAATGGCTAATCTAAACATTGCTGTGTGGAATATTAGGAGTATGAATAAAGTGAAAAAAACAAAAAGATGTTTTAAGCTTTATTAGAGAAGAAAAGTTTAGTATATGTGGGATTATGGAAACTCATATTAAAGCTGAGGCATTAAGGAAGGTAGCTGATGGTGCTTTTGGTGGATCGGATTGGGTTTCTAATAGCTCTTATAGTACTTCTGGGTGTAGAATTTTAGTAGGTTGGGATAGAAATAAGATTGATTTAATGGTGATTCACATGACTAAACAGGTCATGTTAACTGCTATTGAAGTCATTCATTCTAAGAAAAAGATGCTGTGTAGTTTTGTCTATGTTGCTAATACAGGTGTGGAAAGAAGAAGTTTATGGAATGATTTGAGAGGACACAAAATTGTTTCTGCTGGTTACCCTTGGATTGTTCTAGGTGATTTTAATGTCACACTCAAAGTAGAGGAGCATTCAAATGGAGGATCAAGAGTTTCTGGTGATATGCAAGAATTCTTAGAGTGTGTTAATGATATTGAAGTTGAAGATGTGAACAGAACTGGTCTATTCTATGCATGGATCAAGTCTCCATCAACTCCTACTACTAGTATACTAAAGAAGCTTGATAGAGTCATGGCTAATATAGAGTTTATTGGCTTATATGGTGCTGCTATTGTGAATTTTCTTCCTTTCTTCACCTCTGATCACAGTCCTGCAGTTTTGAGCATTCCTAATTCTCTGGAGAAGAAACATAGAGCATTTAAGTTCCCAAATTACATTGCTGATAAAAAAGAATTTTTGGAAGTTATGAATAAGGAATGGGATTGTCATGTGGAAGGGTATAATATGTTTAAGCTGGTGAAGAAATTGAAAAACATGAAAAAACATCTAAATAAGTTGGCCTGGTCAAAGGGGAATTTGTTTGATAAGGTGAAAAAGCTTGAAAATATTCTGAAACAAACACAGTTGGAGGTTGGTTCTGATCCTAACAACAAAATGGTTAAAGAGAAATTGTCAAAGATTCTTCAGGAGTATAATGAAGCTTGTATGGATGAGGAGAAACTGTTAGCTCAACATGCTAAGGTCAAGTGGATTAGTGAGGGTGATAGAAATACAAAGTTCTTTCATAATATCATTAAGAGTAGAAAGCATTATAACAGCATTAGAAGAATTTGTGATGAGAATGGTAATTGGGTGGAAGGAGATAAAGTGGCTGAGCAATTTGTGAACCATTTTGAAAAGTTTTTGGGTCATAATGGTGAAACTGAGCCTATTGTTAATGCTGAAGATCTTTTTGTTAATAGACTAAGTCAAATGGAAGCTGATTTCATGATTAGACAAGTCACTAATGAAGAGATTAAAGATGTTTTTTTTGGAATGGATGATAGCAAAGCTCCAGGTCCAGATGGGTATACATCTGCTTTTTTCAAGAAAAGTTGGGGTATCATTGGGAATGAGGTGTGTGATGCTATTAAAGAGTTCTTTCAGACTAATAGATTGCTAGGGGAAGTCAATGCTACTCTTATCACATTGGTCCCAAAGATTCAGCAACCTAATAAAGTTTCAGAATACAGACCTATTGCATGTTGTAACACTGTGTATAAATGCATTAGTAAGATCATCACTAATAGGCTGAAAGTGAGTTTGGAAAAGTTGGTTAGTATAAATCAGAGTGCTTTTGTTCCAGGCAGATTGATTCAAGATAATCTTCTACTTACTCAGGAGTTGTTGAAGGGTTATAGTAGGAAAGCTGGTCCTCAAAGATGTGCTTTAAAAATTGACATCGCTAAGGCATATGGCACAGTGAATTGGACTTTTCTTAAGCAAATTTTAGAGCAATTTGGTTTCCATGAAAAGATGATAGGATGGATTATGTCTTGTGTCACTGGAGCAAGGTTCTCAATTTGTATCAATGGGGGAAGATATGGGTATTTTAAAAGTGGAAGAGGTCTTAGGCAGGGAGATCCAATGTCCCCCTACTTGTTTACTCTAGTAATGGAAGTGCTTACTATGATGGTACAAAGAACAGTTAACAAAAGTCAGTCCTTTAAGTTTCACTGGGGATGTAAGGAGTTGAGACTGACTCAACTTTGTTTTGCTAATGATTGACTGATGCTGTGTAATGGTGATCATAATTCTGTGATGGTGCTTAAGAAGGGGCTGTTAGAGTTCAGTGGTGTATCTGGTTTGGTTCCTAATCTGAACAAAAGTACAGTTTTCTTTGGTAGTGTTAAGGATGCTGAAAAACAAAAAATTCTAGAGATCCTTCCCTTTCAGGTGGGGGTGCTGCCTATGAAATATCTAGGGGTGCCTCTTATAACTAAAAATATTGGAGTCTCAGAATGTACTCAGCTGGTGGATAAAGTCGGGAACAGAGTTAATGATTGGAAAAACAAAGCTCTATCCTATGCAGGAAGGATTCAGCTCATATCAGCTGTGTTAGCTTCAATGCATGTATATTGGGCTTCAATTTTCCTAATCCCAAAGACTACAGTTAATGAAATTGATAAGGTGTTAAAAGGTTTTTTGTGGAGTAAAGGTATTTTAAAGAAAGGAGCTGCAAAAGTAGCTTGGAAGAAGGTTTGTACTCCTAAAAGCCAAGGTGGTTTAGGACTTAAGAACCTTGGTCAATGGAATGAAGCTTTATTGTGTAAGCATCTATGGAACATCATATTTCAGAAGGAAAGTCTCTGGGTGAAATGGGTAAATGTGGTAAAGCTAAAAGGAAGAAGTATTTGGAATCTAAATGTGGAGAAGACTGACAGTGGTACTTGGAAGGCTATTATGAATCTTAGAAGTAAGGTGTGGTATGAAATTGGCGATGGTAAAAAAATTAATATTTGGCATGATTGGTGGCATATGATTGGTCCTGTGGATGACATTATTCCTTTTAGGAAAAGATATGAAGCTAGATTGTCTGAGCAGATGACTATTGATGAGGGCATAGTTGAAGGAAAATGGATATGGCCTGAACAATGGTGTCAACAGTTTCAGATTTTGACAAGTCTAAAGGTTCCTAGTTTGATAAAGGGGAAAGATGATAAGATCATGTGGATTTTGAATAATGGGGAGAAAGGGAAGTTCTCCATTAGAAATGTTTGGGAAAACTTCAGAGATATGAATAATGAGGTTAGCTGGTATAAAGTGGTATGGTTTTCCCAGTGTAACCCAAGGCATGCATTTATTCTATGGCTTTCCATTCTTGGTAAGCTTGCTACTCAAGATAGAATAATGTCAGGGAATGCTCATGCTTCTTTAAAATGCCCTCTGTGTACAGTTGTTAGTGACTCTCATGAGCATCTTTTTTTCAATTGTCCATATTCTGAAGATGTATGGAACAAAGTGAAAGCAAAGATCAACAAGGTGAACTGGAATGGGGATTGGAGAGATGTGGTGAGTATGTTAGCTAATGGGAGATGCAATAATTCTATATATAGTGTGCTACATAGAATAGTGGTGGCCACCTCAGTTTACTTCATTTGGAGTGAAAGAAACATGAGGTAGTTTAATAATAGTCAAAGGGATAGTCAAAGTCTTCTTAATGGGGTTTTGGATAGCATAAAGCTGCAACTTATGTGCTTGAAAGTAAGGAAAACTGCAGCTACCACCAAAGTAAGTAAAGATTGGGAAATTCAAATGAACTTTTGTTAAATTTCAGGGTGTTATATGGAAGGTTCTGTTTTCAGGGGTGTTTGGTTAAGTTTTGTTTCAATTCTGATGAGGTGGGTAGGTTCATAATTCTCTCAGTTTGTGTTATGGGTCATTTCAGTTCAAATGATCTAATTTGCAAACCATAACAGTGGGTATGTGTCTAGTACCTTGGAGTTCTTTGGGTGAGAATGTTCTCATTGGGTCTTCATTCTCCTAACCAGTTTGGCCTTGGGAGGGAACTGAGTTAGGCTTTGAAGATCAAATGAGAGGTCTCATTCCTTTGAATGTACCAAAATGTAGAGCATCCCATTATGAAGGGTATATGGTTGGGGCGGCTTTTGTATGTTGAGTGGAATAGCGAGGAGTGCAAGATGATCCTGCTTGGTCCTCTCTATACATTGGCAAAGGAGGTAATGGATGGTCATCATTGAGGGAGAGTGTTTCCAAACAGTTGAAGCCTTTTTCGAGAAGGAAATGTAGGCTGTTTGGAATAGCCCCCCAATGGATGGGTTTGGGTTCCTAGTGAAGCCACACACTTCTCCTGTCATTGCCATTGTGGATGATGGTTGAATGGTTTTGATGGGGAGTGATGTGAAAATGTAGCTAGATGGTAGGTGTATCAAGGTGAAAATTGAGTCAAGCTGGCATGGTTTCAAGTTAAAGTGCAGCTTGGTTCTTATGGTTTCAAGGTTCTACTGAAGTTGGCTTATTGTTGTAGTGTATCAGAATTGTTTCAGTCTGGTCTGGAATATTGCTATTAGGCATTGTTCTTTGTAGTTTGTTTAATGGCATTTAGTAGTATTGTCTGTTTGAGCATATTCAATCAGATTCTGATTATAAACCTTGTAATCTTTGTTTGTGTGGTAATATATTTTCACCTTGAGGACAAAAAAAAGGCTCTTAAAAGTATGTTTTTAACTAACCTGTAAGTGTATGTGGTGGTTTAATTATGGTTTCTGTTCCAAAATAAAATATGCTTTCCTCTAAATTTAGGTTTATGTGAACTAGGTGACCTCAAATTTGATTCATTTTCTCAAGAGGAAGTCTTGCTAAAATGAACTATAAAAGGTTTAATACAATAACACATTTGAATGCTTTTCTCTTTGGTCTTAAATTATTCTCAAAATGGGTAAATCATTTTTCTATGCAATATCAAGTTTAAATTAATCCTCAAAGGAGAATGTGTTATTAAAACATTTTGTTTAAAAAAAAGTAATTTGTTTAAACAAAAGTACATAAAACTTGACTATGTAAAAATATTTAAGACTATATAAAATGCAACTTTGATCATTAGATGATTAGAATAGTTGGTAAAATCGTGTTTATACTTTGTATGAAATGTAAAACGATGTTCGACAAAGAATGATAAAATGTAAATGCTTAATGACTCTATTTTAACCATTCTCAATGGTTTGCTAGATGTTTTGATCATAATGCAACATAACGAACATATTCAAACATGTGTAAGAACATAAAAAGACTCGAGACGTCGATAGGTGTTGAGAGTATATGTTTGATGATTTATGGTTACGAGCAACCTACGCATTTTACATTATATATTACAAGTTACATATTTGCTACCATTAAAATATAAGAAAAAATTTAGTTTAAATAACTTTATATTTGCACTAACAACTCTAACCACTTTCTTGTTTTTTTTTTTCTTTTCCAAACTGTCAATGTAAATTGCATTTGTTTGCGGAGCGTGACAGCATGACACCATCGAATTTTCAACCGCAGCCATATTTATAATGAAATCGAATTTAGTGAAATCGAAAACTACTTTAAAGATGATGAAAATTTCATCTCCACCCGGAACTTAATGCTTCAGTTTCTACAGCCTCGTCAACATCATACTCCAATTTCCTTTTCTCATGCTTCTTCCACATCAACAAAACCGTTTTCCATTTCATTGTTTACAACATTAATTTGGAAAAGTATGTTTTTTTTTTTTTTTTGAACGGCAATTGGGATTATATTAATAAAAAGCTAGAAAGAAACTAGCAGTACAAGCTACACGCAAATCGAACCAAAAGACCAAAAACAATAGGGAACTAATTAAGCTGAAATAAAACAGGACAAACACGCAAAAAACCGATGACAACTAGAATCAGACAGGAGATGCCACCATGGCGCCAAAAAACTGACCTCCCGTGAATGAAACCGAACACCCGTTGCATCATACCGCAAATGCAAAGCGATCTAACCGGCATCCTTTGTTTGTCTCGTTAAGGCATTGTGAAGAAACATAGCTTCTTTAACGTTGCTATAATAACTCCAAATCAGAAGATCGCTAGGAAAATAATCTTTCCACATACGTAATTGCGCGAGAGAGAACAACCCATGAACCTTCCCTTTTGGGTCTCTATAGCTCCAGCGTTTTTCAGAGTCTAGCTCGCCACTAATTAGAGGACCAACATAATCGAGCCACGTAGAATCAGACTCGTTAGCAAGGTTTAGATTTAGATCATTACCCGAGGGTGTAGATGGAGGCACAATGTTGGGATCCTTTGCAGGAGCATTAACTGACTCAAAATGTTTTCCATGAGTCTCGCCTTCCAACTTATTAGACAAATTGTGAACAGCAGGCACAAAATTCTTCTCAATTATGGGGCTTGATTGACAATCAATATTGTCATTAATATCACCATCATTCCTTTCCAAAATAATGGGGTCCACATTGTCGATGACGTCATCCCCTAAACCGGCTGTGTTGACCGGTAGAACTTCCGGCATATCAACGTCGTTCGCAACTCCGTCAATCTCCTCATCATTAGTCGAATCAATCCCCTGTTCGCCGGATTTAACAGCATAAAATTCGGGGATCCAGTCACCTAGTTCCTCCGTAACCCACACCCGGAACTTACGGTTCTTCCAATTCAAAACAACCTCCTCGGAAATTCTCTTTCCATCACCAACCAAGACACCGATATATTCGAAAGACAAATCAGAGTCCGATTCCGATTTCATTGCTTTATGGACTACTTTACCGAACTTCCCACCGACTCTATTGATAACATCATTGGTTAACAAGTGTAATGGGATACCTTGCACCTTCAGCCAAGCCAACCTCTCAAAACTCAAAGATTGGCCTTCCCAAAGAGTAATCGAATAGAACCTGTCCTTCAAGAGTTTAGCAACCTCAAGAACCTTAGCAGCCAACTCCGATTCTTCAAAGGAAATCAACATGTCAAGTCCTCCAAGATACTGCACCTAATTTGGAAAAGTATGTTGAAGTCCTCGATATGAATTATAGCTAACAACACTTACACGGCTCATCCTTCTTCGTCTTGTGATTTTTATTTCTCTTTTCAAGTGCAAAGCTTATTAGAACATCACAAAAAGAAAAAAGGAGCCACAAGATATACACGAAAGAAAATTAGAAGGCCATCGAGCAAACAAAGGATAGAGGCTTAAGACCAAAAGCCAAACAAGAAAACAACTCGTAGCCCTTTCTTCGTCTTGTAATAAACCTATATAAAATAAGCATTAACATCAATATTTACTTATATATTTATTTTCGAAGTTAGTTGAAATGAATGATAATTTGAGGGTTGTTTAATACTTTCACTTGATGCACTATTGTTCTTCTTTATACCTATCATACTTTTATACTATAGATATTATGAATATATGGATATATTTTGAATAGCTTTATAACCTTAATTTATTTTTGAATGATAGTGATGATCCAGAATTATGGGGATATAAAACTTATGAACTTTTATGGTTTGCTTGCAATTCGGTTTTTGTGGTATTAAACACAATCGTTTCGAGTATACGCAATTCATGTGAATGTTTACTCATGTTTATGTTTTTATCATATCTTCGACCCTTGAAAATGTAGATCAGTTATTTTTTTAT
Source organism: Chrysanthemum seticuspe (assembly GCA_019973895.1). Classification (NCBI taxonomy): domain Eukaryota; kingdom Viridiplantae; phylum Streptophyta; class Magnoliopsida; order Asterales; family Asteraceae; genus Chrysanthemum; species Chrysanthemum seticuspe. The sequence goes on from BPTQ01000007.1 coordinate 117,641,274, forward strand.
TATTCAAGGATATAACCTCGAGACGACGTGATCTCATTAAATAAAAGTTTATAGAAAATGGATGATAACACCTTACTTAGTCTAATATTAACCAATTATTGTTGTATGTAATTAGATGAGGAGGTTGGTTTTCTCCAATTGTTTGAATATGCCTTAATAAGGAAAAAAAAAAAAAAAAAAAAACTGATGAAAATTGTTTGTTTATACATTAATAGAAAAATATAATGAAAAATATAAAATGATAAAGTTGATGATTTCTGCATTAAGTCATTTTTTATTTAAATACGACTTAATACAAAATTTATACAAACAAGCCTTAAATTGCCGAATGTTCATGAACATGAAATGAATTAATTAGACATTTATTCGTGTTCGTAAATTAAACAATAAAACTTATTGCTCGTATGCATCGTTCAATAAAAAAAAATCTTTAACATTTAGTTCTTTTACCGTCATGTTTAGAAGTTATTAATTAAAACTTGGATCACCAAATGGGTTTATCATCCATTTATATCAGCAAATGAATGATTTTGGTTCTTTTTCTTATAAGCAAACAATTTTAGTGTAGTCTCTTATAAATAAATAAATGACGCCCAAAATTTTTTGTTGTTTTAACGGATTTTGTAAATCAAAGGTCTTTGAAAATAGGGGGCTTTAAAAATTCAGGGACTAAACTCTTTTAATAGTGAAGCAAAACACGAAAGCAAGTTTTGATGACCCTAATCCAAAGGTTGATAAACGAGGGTAAAACTCTAGGGATTAAAACCCTAACACGAGATAAACTCTTAAACCACGTAGTTTATTAATACTCAAAAGATTAAAATTACAAAACCCTAAGCCTCATATTTATAGGGAAAAGTTATCTTGTGCAAAAAAATTCCTAAATAAAATACAAAAAACGTCTTAAATAAACCCTTAAACTTTATTAAATAACAAAAATACCAAAAACTGAAAATCGTCCAGAAGTGACGTATCAAGGGATGTTGCGCATTTGCCAAACATAAAACAAGTGGACACTTTTGGTCTCCCAGAAGTGGCGCATCAATCCATAATGCGGTGCATTTGGGCTTTCAGGGCAAACTTTGGCCTCTTTTGTTACGAACTTCTTCGTATGAACACGTAGCTCCACACAAACTTCCATAGAATCTTTTTCCTGATCCTTGTCCCCATCAGATAGCCTTGACCTTGAGCTACCCATGGATTCAACTAAACTAGATTCATATAACTTTTCAAAATATTGCAATAGCGGCAAACTTTGCTGAGAACTGAGACGAACAATTTAACTGACAATAGCTAAAAATGGTTTTGTTTTAAAAAGAAAAGAAAATGTAATTTATTTTGAACATAAACTAATTAACACCATACACTAGGGCATTTAGGCGGTTTCAAACTCTCCTAGCTCCCTACCCTTGACCTATACCGGTTTACGAATACCCAATCGACTTGTTTGGTTGTGCATGAAAGAGACTCTTAAGAACTCTATATTTCCAAAACCAACAATGAGGAACAAGCTTAGTTTTTCGTGGCTAACGGTTTCATGGAATTAAACTTGATAAGGAAAAGAATCAAGAAAGCAAAGAACAAAAATGAGGTGTGTTTGGATTTTTATTTTGCTAGAGAGAAAACAAGTGTTTTACGTTTAGGTAAAACATGGATGCCAATAACTCTTTGGCTTGATGTTAATTTTAATGGTATCTATGTTTTAGTTAAATGCCAAACTTATTTTTTGTGTTGGATGTTTTTTTTTAATTAGGGTTAATTGTAGGTTGTTTCTTAGAAGCATCCAAATTTATTACTTATTTATTACATAAAGAACCGTCCAAATTTATGTAAGTAAAGAGTTATAAACTTATGGTTCAGTGATTTAAAATATCTTTATTTAAATGAAAAGGAGTCACAATCCATTCAAATAAGGATATTATAAATCATCTTACTTAAGAGTTTCCAGACACAACACTCATACTTAACCGATGAGTTGCAAGGCAGTGTATTACGAGACGACGTCGGTGTTCCAAGAGTATCAGATGAATATTCGCATTCAACTTCAGAGATGGTGAGTAATATAATAAAGGGAAATCGACATAATATTCAAAATAGTTGGTAAGTACATGGTTAACGTAAATAGGTAGTATTCCAAGGGTAGTGTTTTTAAGATGGTATGATTCTATCAATTTCAAAGATGAAATATAATAAGAATTTGTATGATAATCGAGATCGTTTATACATAAATTTTGAACAATGATATAAATAGTGACAATAGTGGTGCTTTAGAAAATAAGCAGAAATGCTTAAAAAATTATAACTATATGGGGAGTAAAACCACCCAGAGAAATTTATAAACTTGTAACGGGTTTCATCATCATCTGAAATGATATTATATAGGATTATGAAATAGTTTTCTCATAATTTCTAATAAATAAGAGAGACCATTGTAATTAATTACAAGGTCTTCGGAAGGTTTCGTAAATCATAAAATGTACGGGTAGGTACATGATCGGGAGATGCTGGTATAGGCATGATGTCTACAAGAAGGTATACAATGTCAAAAACAAATCAAATGTTTATATAAAGTGATCAAATATATGTCGAGTGTGTATATATTAATATACTAATATGTTCATGTAGCATAAATGTGCCTAGAAGTCACATGGTCATCCGGAGGATGGAAGACACGAAGAGTGAAAGGCTATAAAAATGTTTTTGCGTAAAAGTGGTTAAAGTTTAGGTCTCAATTAGACCCGTTTCTCTATAACTATAGCTCTGATACCAATCTGTAACACCCCCAATTTCTTGAACGTAGCGAAATTCAAACTGAGTGTTACTTCATGGTATAACAATTATAATAACAGAGAAATGAACTCCAACTAAGTCGTTTTAAAAAGGCTTATCATTTGATTTATTGAAATATATCAGAGTTTACAAAATAGAGAGGTCCCAATAGTTTCACAATTACATAATACAAAAGTTTTTGAATGATAATAAAATTTATAACCATCTTGAGTATCCATGCCCTTCCTTACCATCCTTGCCAGCTTCGTGCCTTATGGACCTCAGATAAAACATGCTTAAAATGTCAACACAAAGGTTGAGTAGAATTCATATGTTTAGTTAAATTATTGAATACAATATTCGTAGTGTGAGCTATATAGTCTCACACTCATAGTTTGAAAATAAAGCAGTTGTTATTGAACTAAGCTCATGACTAGGGATGAGCACGGTACCAGTCCCGTACCGAATTAGTGGTACTGGTTTTTTCCCAAGTATAAATTAGTGGTACCGGTACTGTACCGAACGGGATTCGGATACCGGTACCGGGAAATCGGGTTTTCCCTATTTTTTTCTGGAATTTCCTGATTTGGTACCGGTCCCGTACCGAATTAGTGGTCCCGATTTTTTTTTCACCTTATTTCGTAGTCCCGTTTCCGTACCGTATTTCAAGAATCGGTACCCGATTCGGTTCCGAGATTCTGTTCGAAATGCTCATCCTTACTCATGACAATCAAAGCGTTAACAATGTATCCATAGCAATTGATATAATAATAGTTACAGTGGCCCTAGTAGGTAATTTGCCGTTATACCTAGAGTTCTCAAATATAGTGCGTTTGTTTGCCTCTGTCCGGTCAACACAAACGGGATATGATTATAGTGCGTTTGTTTGCCTATGTCAGGTCAACACAAACAGGATTTGATTAGAGTGCGATGTTTATGTCCGGTCAACATAAGCGGGATTTGATTATAGTGCGTTTGTTTGCCTATGTCCGGTCAAAATAAACAGGATTCGATTATAGTGTGTTTGTTTGCGTATGTCCGGTCAACATAAATGGGATTTGATTATAGTGTGTTTGTTTTCCTATGTCAGGTCAACACAAACGGGATTTGATTATAGTGCGTTTGTTTGCTATGTCCAGTCAACACAAACTAGATTTGATTAATCACAAAGTGTGGTAATAGTATTAAATTAGTGCCAATAAAACATTCAGATAAGCGTACAGTTTCAAAGAAATTGTGTTCGAGTAAAAATAGCATGTATCTCCCCCAAGGGTTTGTAAAACAGTTAAATGATAGAAATGAGGCTATGAACTCACCGTGAATAAATGATGTTAAGGGTATAACGAAATTGATGGATAAGTAGGAGAACCTCTACGTACAACCTAGAAATATGATATCGTGTCTTAGGTTTTGCTATAACGATGTGGAGATATAAATGAGTCTATATAAGTCATTATATTAATCATGATGTTGTACTTTGTAACTTATAGTAATAGTGTATGTCATTTATGAAAATGGCTTACTAGTTTTATAAAACGTTTCTAGTTAAATATCGTACTACTGTTCGGTTCATCATAATTCAGAGGTCTTGTAGTAATCGTATGAGGTGCTAGGACACTTTAAATCGTAAATCCAGCAACTCGTCAATACGTTCACCCCAAAGAGGCCCCTGACATGAAGCTCCCTAGTAACGTAGTACTTAATATATAAAACATATAATTTGCTTATTTGATTATATGACATAAGTGCTAAAATGGTCACATGGTTTGTAAATTTAGTTTAGTCATGTTCTGTTAATGGGTCTTGGTCGATTTTGATGTTTCACGCAAGTTGTAAAAATTATAAGTTATGGTTTATAAGTTATGAATATGGTTCACATGTGAAAAAACGGTTTTCAAATATGAAAACATTACTCCAAAGGTCAAATAAACTTAGGAAAGTTTATTAGAATGTGGCATGTTACATTTATATAAGAAATATTAAGTTTTTCAAGTCACTTAGTTTGGACAAAAACATGGTTTGTAATTACTTAACTTGTGAAAATATAACTTTTGCGTCAAAATCAGTCCTTATAAATCTCGGAGATAAATTGCCCTCGTTTTGCGTTTTCAGTCTAAAATTATCACGTAGACTTATGTAAAACATCATTCCGAAAAACTTTTGTGTTTTATACTTTTGCTAATTCGGACTAGCAAAATGGTCAAAATCATGGTTTAGATTCTGGACAGAATCATTTTTATCAAATGTCAAGTTTTCTTTTAGTATACTTATCTAATCACAACTTTTAATCTACAAGCCCTTTTTACATGATTCAAAAGGTTGTGTTCTTGTTTTATTTTATTCTTTAACTACAAATATAATCAAGATTGTGTCCATAAATTTGATGATAATAACTAGCTTAACATACTTGCTTTACTAATTTACTAACATAACTTTTCTCATGAAATCATAAGTAAGTTTTATACATGTTTACTTGTTTTAAAGCTTTTGTACAACATGAACAATATAACTAGCATATATAACATAATATAACAAGCATAAAATCATATGAATATGGATGATGATCATGATTTTATCTTACAACTTTTGGCCTTGATCAAAAGAGAAATTAAGAATCAAAGAACAAGGAACTAGAAAGAGTTCCTCCCTTGTAATCCTTCAACCCTCTTGTGCACTCATGATCTTGTGTTAGAGCTTATGAAAGAACTTGATTCACTTGATGTAGCTTGCAATCTAGCCAATGGATGAAGAAAATTAGAACTAGAATCATGTAAAGCTTGACAAGAGCTTCAACAATGATATGAAACAAGTAACTTGAAAATCAAAGATAAGAAAGCTATGGATATTATGGTGGCTGAGGGATGAAAATAAAAGAGAATGAATGAGTTTGTTTTATACAAAAATGAGGAGGTTACTTTCTTTAGATATTTTAGTTACTTAGTCAAGTATATACACATGGAATGGTCTTAATACATCTAGTGTTATCACCAAGCACATGGCTTGGTGACACACAAATGTGTCAACCACTTTGATAAAGTGCGATGACAAGATGAATTTTGCTATTATCTTGATTTACAGAGTGTTGCTTGGTCCCGGTAATTACTATCGTTAATTATTTAAATCGTAAAACTTAAAATTGGGTATCTCAAAAATATAAAACTTGTAAGGAATGTTAAAACTTATCTATATAATCTATAAAAGTATATTAAATGAGTGATAAGTTTAATGGAATGCATAAACGTTGTTAAAACCTAAAAGCGTAAGTTAAATATGCGTAAAACGTACGAAGTTTACGTAAAAATGAAAAAGTAAAATGTGACATTTTTAATATGATTATTATGAACCTAAAGGCTTATAATATGTAGATTGGGCATAGTCTAATGTTGGTTGGTGTTAAATGTACGCTAAGTTTAAAACCGAAAATGTTAAATATCTAGTTAAACTTAGTTAGGAAGTATTTAGAAAATATCTAAATAACTTAGCTTAGTTAAGAAGTTTTCATGATTAGACAGTAAATAAGAATGACTGATTTGTTATATAAGAATTATCAAATATAAACACCCGCGAGAATTACAAATCAACCTTTTAGGAAAAAGGACAACCCGCAAAACCCGCAAATATACGATAAGTGATACCGGGCAAGTGATTACCTGGGTCGTGTTCCAACGAGGAGTGAATTAACGGTTACGTTTGAGGTTTGTTATTAAAATGCTTGAATAGTCGGGAATTTTACATTTTTTATTACGGTTTTCTATTTTTAAAGCACGTAAACAAAGCATTTAACTAATTTAACAACTACTAAACATAAGAAACACTAAAACGATGCTAAATTACATCCTAAGGCACTAAAACTAAAAAGCGCAAAAACCCGTGCTAATTCCGAGCTTCAAAATTGAAAATATTGCAATTTAAAGCGTACGGGTGCAAAACTATTTTTCCTATGTTCTAAATGACTAAAAATGATTTTAGAAAAAAGCCGAGTATTTTTTTGACTTTTAAATTATTTATTATGAATTAAAATCTAAAATATACTAATTAATTTATAAAAAATGCTAAAATAATGGGAAAAATCTGCAAATTTTCTAAAAAATACTTAAGCTAATACTAATCCTAGGTAAAGAATAAAAAGGTTCCCAGCTTATTGGAATAAGCTGGAAAAAATAAGCTAATAAGGTTGAGCTAATTAATGGAATAAAGGGTAAATATTAAATATGCTAAAATCTAACACGAAACACAAGTAGGGCAGATGGTAAATGGTTTGTGTATTGGGTTGTGTGTTGTTTAGAGACTCAGGTTCAAACCTTGGTCTTGGCACTTTTTGAAAACATTTTTTTTTTCAATTTTTCTTTTTGAAACTTAAATAATGGATGAAAATAAGCAACTTTTCATACAAACCAAACTTTTAAAAACTTACAAATAAGTTGTTGAAAGCTTAATTCCTACAGTAGCCCACACATATTAACCAAAAACCCTTCTACCAGATTTTGAACACAATAAGCCAATGATAAGCAGTTTTTAAATGAGAAATAAGCTAAAATATATAATACTAAACTAAAATAAGCCTAAGATCAATAATAATGAACAAAAAAATGGGGGGGGGGAAAGTAGTTTGGGAAATAAGCTATGCTAAGTGGATTCTTAAGCTAAAAATGAAAAATAAGCAATAAAAGAATTTTAATAAGCTAATGTTGGATAAATCTAATCTATATTATCTAAATGGCACTAAGTGGACCTATAATAAGCAATAAATAAGCTGTTAAGCTAAGGAAAAAGGGTGTGCAAGTCTGTTGCTGCTGCAGGGCAGAACATACATAGGGGGTTTTGAGCTTATGAATAAGCCACCAAATGAGTTCCAAAATACAAAATAAGCTAAAACATATTGAATTAGTACTAGAGGCTTCCTAAAAAATTAATTTAGAGCTAATAATGAGCTTCTACAAGCTAGTTATAAAGAGGGGTTCAAGATTAAAAGTATAGGATTTTTGTGTTTTATTGTAAAATCGGGCTTGGATCCAGATTTGATTTTGGAGTCAAATTACGGGCTAAAAAATTATGAGTTAGCCCGTAAAAGCTGATGACGGCCTCGGGCTCGTTTTTTCGTGCTCATTCCAAAAATGCATTCCGGGGTTGACTTTGACTTCGTCTTCACTTGTTAATTTCGCAAACGTTTGTTGAGTCGATCCGGAAATGCCAATTTTTGCTCCGTTTCAATCTTTTGTTCCTGAAACACATAAAAACACATTCCAAGGATATCTGCAGTATAAATGGGTATATTTCAGTATTTTTAGACATTTTGTGGGTTTTACGGGCTTATAATGATGAGTAAAAGGCCACTCATCATCCCCCCGTACTATCAATTGCTAGTCCCTAGCAATCCGATCATATAAAGTAATGAAAGGATCAAGAATACCCCGTTTCGACTTTTTATTCAATACGAGAAATTTAAACTTGAACGTAAATAAATAACATGCTTGATTTTCAAAACATGGTATCACGGAACGGGATTCACACAAAATGGATGTCTCCGGGGAATTGTAATCGTCGTCCTCTTTTTAATACTCTCAAACCAAGCTTAAACTTATTTTGCAAACGTTTTTGTAAAATGCTAACACTACTTATATCAATAATCTATGTAAGTCGAGAATTAACTATTAACTCCCGCAATTTATAGAATTTAGGTGAGTGTGCTCATTTTCAAAAGTTTGACCATTGAAATCGACCTTTGTTATGGCTGTTATCCACTTAACTAAAATATTAACTCACCGAAAACTACAAAAGTCTAAGGATCGAAAGGGCCTTTTCCATGTAGCGGCTTTCTTCTCGGCACATTCCAAACCAGTTGGTTTTAGGTGACCGGGCTTTTGACACCTCACGAAGAATAGTACCGGAATCAACAGGAATTCGATTCCAAAGATTTACGAGGATACCGTTAAGTTAATACTAAACCTAAATGGAGAGCAACCGACGATGATTTAGAGATTTGAGATTCAAAGGTGAGATCACTCCATGTAGCGACTTTCTTCTCAGCTTGTCATTTTAAGAAGGCTAGGTTTTCACCCTCGAGAATAGTATCGGAGCTTTTGGGATCTTTGAAATCAAGAATTTCCAAATTACCGTCAAACTTTTAGACAAATTTGACGAATACTAGTTCATCTTCCGATTTAAATTTGAGAAAGCAAGTTTCGCACATTTATTCATAAGAAACATGATAATTTTATTCAAGCAACTCATATTTTTCAGTTTTCGTTTTTCAACTTTTTCACCTTTTTTTCATTCACTTTAACTTTAAACTTGCAATTTTACATTTGCAGCATTCAAGCACATACGATACTTTCATTTTTGCAACATTATTCCGATTTTTACAAAGTATTCTTTCCCGAAAATTTAAATAAAAACTTGAACTCGGACTCTAAATCAATTTTGCTTAATTTTTTTTATTGTAACAAGACTATTTCAATGTTCAAAAGTTCGAAAAGAAGCATGTATTTAGTCGGGTTAATTAGCTCCTGGGAGAAAAAGCCATAGATTACTTATATAAGCTCTAAAGAGAACCAACTACTCCACGCTTAGCATTTTCATTTGCACAACTCGTAAAAACTTAGCCTAAATGTTAAGAGAGCAGCTAGATCAACACTGTTGGGAAATTCACAATTACAGTTAATACTTATAGCTTTGGAAGTTAGTACTGATAGTGCTATTATAAGAGTATTAACTAGTTAGTATTGATAGCATAAAAGTTAGTACTTATAGTGTTATAGTTTTGTATTGTTCTATGTATGGAATGTCGTGTATGGTTTGTAACAGCATATCTTCTATTGGTATAGAAGATATGATACGTTTAATACATAGTTATCTCTGTAAGGGATCTCCTTAGTGTATAAAAGGAGATCCTAGCTAGGTCAGAATATATCTTACACACACACTAGCATTTCCCTTACCCTAGCCGTCTTAAGTAAAGCTTCAAGGTTGTAAACCCTAGTACTAGGAGAGTACTCGTATTATTGATCAATTATATTGAAGCATTGGTGTTATACTTTGTGTTTGCTTTAATCTTCTAAATGCATTCAAGTAGATTCCGCATACTTGTGTGTATTCATAACAAAGTTTCTCATTGTTGTTTTGGAACCATCCAAGGCAACTACTCATTTACGAGCTAAGTGTTCTAGATCCAAGGTTTGGGACTCCACAAGTGGTATCAGATCGGATTGCTCTTGATATCTGGGATTTCGCAAGGTTTCTTGAAAAAGAAGATAAATTCGAAATTGAAACATTTTTATATGGTTTATGCAGCACTGTTTTTAAATGATGATAACTTTGTCGTTAACCGTTGGATCGGGCTATAATTTTGGCTGGAGCTTCTCTATATACCCATCTAACTTTTCACTAGAGGGATCGTCGATCTGAGCTTTTATGTGAAAGATATTTGATGTCGAAAACTGCTGCATAGGAAGGTAAAAGTTTTCGAATTTTTAGGGTTTTTGATATTTATGACTTCCTTAGTTTACTGATTTGATTCATTATGAAAGTCGTGACATTGATGGGATATTATGCCAAATCATGACATTGATCATTAATTGGTGAAACTAGTCACAAATCTTACCTCATATCAATTAAAGATCATGGGTTAGTATCATATTATTTAAACTTTGGACGGTGGAGCATGTTTTTGTTGACCAACTGATTTGGGTTTGAAAAGTTTATTTTGGTTATAGGGTTTGGAGAATATGACGGTTGTGATTGGTTCTTTTGTTTTTGATCAGTCATATTCGTTAATATTGCCATTTATTCTATCAGTTGTATCACGTGAGTTAGTAGTTTGTTGGCTACTTATGATTCGTTTGAAGGTACTGCTACACTTGGCTACTGTTGTTACATATTTGAAACTGCTGCTACGATTAGTTACATTTTCTATTGTTCGTTTTTGATGTGAGCTTAAGTGTGATGGATAAAGGGTTTCTAATGAGTACTTCAAGTGGTCAGAAGAATAGTAAGAAAAGGAGAGTTCATCGAGTTCGCTGTTGAATGATTTGGCAAAGAGAGTAACGAGTTTGCTGCTACGTTCTTGATGTTCCTAATGCTCTCACATGTTAACTGCTGCTCGTACACGTTTATGTTGCCCGATGTATTCTTAGTGTTGCTACTCTACAACTTACCTACTGCTCATTTGTTTTAACTGCTCGTTGGGTATTATTGCTACTTATCCAGTTTGTACTGTCATGGTAAGATTGTTTCTACTGCTCGGATATTCAAGAGAACAGTTAGTACTGATAAGAGTACTAACATTAGTACTGATGGTATACAATTAGTACTGATAAGAGTATTAACATTAGTACTGATAGTTCAAAGTTTGTACTGCTCCAAAGAACTTAGTACTGTTAGCTTTGTAATGTCAAGAGAAGGAGCAGATTATGTTTGATTGAGTTTATATGGTATTCCTAGTATATGGATTTCATGGCTTTGGATATTGAGCTGCTTGAATAGTGGAGTATGTTGTGATCAGATTACATACACCAGTTGGATTTGAGGGGAAGTCGATTTAGTTTTCGGCTTGATTGATTAACGACACACACTGATTGGAATTTTATTTGTTCTTCAACATTTTACATGGCTCGTATTTGGTTTATTTGCATAATTGATTACGAAGAAAGGCATTTATCACCTATTTGGAGTTGATGTGGAATTATTTGGGTTTGTGGTTTATCATATCTTAAAGTGGGTGTGACACTTTTAAGATAACTTGTTCGTGCGTTCATGTGTGACAACGAATTGACGAATAGTAGATGAAGTTTTTCGTCAAGTGATTGCGGTCTACATATACACCAAGATTGGGTATACGTTCGATGTCATCTTTAGTGCAAGATATAAGACACAGGTTTGGATTATTCTACTTCAGCATCAAGTTGGTTATACTTGGTTTTCTTCATCTGTAATCATTACATATAGCCTACATTCTTCAAATGGTTAACATATGGGTTTCAGGGGAAGCTTAATGTTTAAATGTTTAACCATTTATATGCTACATCGAGGTGAAGGTTTTTACTACTACTTGTTGGTATTTTACTATTGGTTCAAAATTCTAATTCCTTAATTTCATTTTTAGTGCGGAAAACTTCATGGAGGGTATCTTGAGGCATTAGAAAGATGGATTAGTCGTATGATATTGGTTCGTGGTTTTGAAGATCAAAGTTGCTTCTACTTAGCTTCTCCTAGTGGATAATGGCAAAAAGGGAAATAAGAGTCTACTTGAAGATTTGCGACTTAAAGATCCTTGATGGTATAGCATGGCTTAAGGGGAAGTATCATTCACTATGTGGTTTTGTAATTATCAACTAAGGGAAGATTGTTGGGAATTTTATGAGTTGATAAATACAAAACTAAATGAACAACAATGAAAGACGAATGAAGCTTGAAGGACCTAAAGTAACAAAGGAGAAATCTTCAATTAAAAGAATATTACAGGATATTTTATATGCGTAGGAAGATTTCTTTGTACTATTTGGTATTATCCCTTTGTAACCCTAGTATCTCTAGTTTATAAAGAGATACAGGGAATTGGTTTTATTGTATGTACAAGATGTAAAACCAGGAAAGGTGTGTGTGTGTGTAAACCTACGCGTAGGTCATTTGTAAACGCCTAGTGTTTGTGTTGGTTAGCCCTAAGGTAATAAAGGTCTCCTTGATCCCTGTTATAGGATAGATAACCGTACTACCATTGATCAGGTAGTATTGGGGCTATGTTGGTTGTTTGTAATAGAGTAGAGATGATGACGAAGAAACCTTGTTCAATAACATTTATGTTTTGATGTATTCCGCTACGTATTATTGTTAAATGTTATTGTGATCCTAGATAAGGTCTAAACAACCTTAAGCATCGATTCTAACAAACACTATAGCAGAGTCAAGATTCCCCTTGTTCTAGCCTAATCAAGACTAAACTACCATTAACACCGAAGCATTGATGCTTTATTTTTATGCAAAGCACTTCTTTTTCATGCAAATACTTAACTTAAGACGATAAAAATTTTAAAATTTTGGTCAAAACGGGGGTGCTAGGGTACTAGAAGGTACAAATGTGATCAAAATTCGCTAGATTCCTTCCCCCCCCCACCCCCACACTTAGAATTGAATATTGCCCTCAATATTCAAAGTACCGACCCTTATGCCGACACTATAGAACGTAAAAAGGTAATACTACTAGCCAAGTGTGAAAACGAAATATTTTTTCACCAAAAGGATTAATAAATATATCCCTAGATAATTGTTGGCAAAAAGATCAGATATTGGGCGGCTGGATTGAAAAAAAGGCGCATCAATCATCACGATCTACGGGAATCCTGAAAACAAAGAGCAAACACACAACAAGCAAACAATAGCAGAGGAATTCCCCCACACTTAGTGTTAGAAAATAGAAAGAAGATAGAATGATAAGCATGGGTTGCCACCCACGAAGCGCTTTCGTTTTTGTTCACCGAGTCGCTAGCTTGACTCGACCCCGAATTCATTGGTCCATGGGGGAGCAAGTTTTGAGATCCGGGACAACCATTTGAGGTATGTCCCCTCCAAAGTAATGTTTTAACCGATGGCCATTCACTTTGAAGTTTGGTCCGTCGTTTTGAGATAACTCGATGGCACCATAAGGAAAAACTTTGGCAACGGTGAACGGCCCATTCCAAAGGGTTTTAAGTTTCCCCGAGAAGATCTATAATCGAGATTTGAAAAGAAGGATTCGATCACCAACGTTGAAAACGCGGTTCTTGATTTTGGAGTCATGGATCTTCTTTGTCTTCTCTTTGTAGATTAAAGAGTTCTCGTAGGCTTGATCATGGAATTCATTTAATTCATTAATTTGAACTTTCAGGTGATCACCCGCGGACTTGAGATCAAAATTAGCATGCTTCAAGGCCCAATAGGCTTTGTGCTCGAGCTCGATCGGTAGATGACACACCTTTCCATACACAAGCTTGTAAGGAGTACAACCGATGGGTGTTTTGTAAGCGGTACGAAAGGCCCAGAGTGCATCATCTAGTTTATCCGACCAAAAAGCATGATTTTCTCCTACGGTACTTTCAAGAATTCTTTTTAAACCACGATTCTAGACTTCCACTTGACCACTAGTTTGTGGGTGATATGCGGTAGCAAGACGGTGAGTGACACCATACTTAAGCATGACCTTTGTGAATTGGTCATTGCAAAAGTGCGTACCGCGATCACTAATGATAGCACGGGGAGTTCCAAAATGAGCAAAGAGGGATTTTAATATTTTCACAACAACTCGGGCGTCGTTGGTGGGGAGCGCTTTCGTTTCCACCCATTTAGACAAGTAATCGACCGCCAAGAGTATATACTTGTTCCCCCGTGAATACGGGAACAACCCCATAAATTCAATGTCCCACACCTCAAAGATCTCGTACACGTGGATGGCATTTTGAGGCATTTCATCCTTTTGCGAGATTTTGCCGTGACGTTGACAAGCGTCACATGATTTGACTAAGTCATGGGCATCGCGAAAGATTGTAGGCCAATAGAAACCGAAGTCAGACACCTTTTTGGCGGTGTAGTCCGGGACATGATGTCCCCCGTGAGTCCATTGTGACAAGCCTTTAGAATATCATTGGCTTCTTGGCTGTGAACACCGTCGGATGACTTGATCCGCACACACTTTAAACAAGTAGGGGTCGTCCCAAAAGTAATGCTAAACATCTTTTAAAAATTTGTTCTTTTTTTGGGACGACATCCCTTTAACAACAAAGTTTCCCGCATGGTAGTTTGCAAAGTCGGCAAACCATGAGGTACTCGAATCTCCACGTAGAGATACCACATTAAGTGTCTTGAGAGGAAATGTTTCATTATTTCCTTTTTCTTGAGCACACTTTGGTGAGGATTTTCAAGACGGGATAAGTGATCGGCCGCGAGGTTCTTGGCTCCCTTTTTATCACGAATGATGATATCAAATTCTTGTAGGAGGAGAACCCATCAGAGCAATCTCAGCTTTGTATCTTTCTTAGCAATAAGATATTTTAGGGCCGAGTGATCCGTATACACTATGCTTTTAAACAAGATCAAGTATGGCCGGAATTTCTCGAAAGCATACACCACGGCTAGTAATTCGTTTTCCGTCGTTGTGTAATGTGCTTGAGCCTTGGCCATAGTTTTGCTAGCATAGTGTATAGGCTGAAAATGTTTTGCTTTTCGTTGCCCCAAGACCGCACCTAGAGCAAAGTCACTTGCATCGCACATAAGCTCGAAAGGTAGGTCCCAATCGGGGGCAACTAGTATTGGTGCTTCCGTAAGTTTCTTCTTTAAAGTTTGAAAAGCTTCAATGCACTATTTAAAAAAGATGAACAGAGTATCTTTTTCAAGAAGACAGGTCATCGGTCGGGCTATTTTCGAAAAATCTTTAATGAAAAGACGATAGAAGCCAGCTTGACCAAGAAAACTCCAAACACCCTTAACGGTGGTGGGATGAGGCAATTTGGATATGACATAAACTTTAGCCTTATCAACCTTAATCCCGCTTTTGGAGATCTTATGGCCGAGGACAATGCCCTTTTTTACCATGAAATGACTTTTCTCCCAATTTAGACAAAGATTAGTGTCTTCACAATGTTTTATCATCTTTTCCAAATGGGAGAGGCATGATTTTAACGAATCACCAAAGACCGAAAAATCATCCATAAAGACCTCCATAGTTTCCTCGATCATGTCATGGAAAATGGCCATCATGTACCTTTGGAATGTACCGAGAGCGTTGCATAAGCTGAAAGGCATGCACCGGTAAGCAAACGTTCCATACAGGCACGTGAATGTGGCCTTTTCTTGGTCTTGAGGATCTATGGGTATTTGAAAATAACCTGAGAAACCATCGAGAAAACAATAGTATTCATTTCCCGCTAATCTCTCGAGCATTTGGTCCATGAAGGGTAAATGAAAGTGGTCTTTACGGGTGGCTTCATTTAACTTTTGGTAGTCAATATAAACACGCCATCCCGTAACCAATCAAGTAGAAATCAACTCGTTTTATTCGTTTTCAACAGCGGTTATGCCACTCTTTTTGGGCACGCAATGAACGGGGCTCACCCAAGGACTATCCGAGATAGGGTAAATCAATCTGGCATCAATAAGTTTGAGAACCTCTTGTTTGATAACCTCGTGGATTTTAGGATTCACTTTTCTTTGATGTTGAACCGCCGGTTTGAAGTTGTAACACCCCCAAAATACCGCAGTGGAAGACTGTGTCACTGGGGTGCTACTTCATAATACAAAGTACAAGTTATAGAAAACGACCTCTAAATGAGACGTTTTGAAAAGTTACCATTCGATTAATGAAATCAGAGTTACAAACAATGAGGTCCCAAAGTATAATACATAAATGTTTACAAAATATTTCGAATGGTAAATGATAAAAGTGTAAGTCTTCAAAATATGTCGTGCGACTCTAAGTTCCATGCAACAGCTATCGCCTTAGGTCCTGAGATAAACATGCTAAAGTGTCAACACAATGGTTGGTGAGTTCATAGAGTTTGTTTTGAATAAGTTGAAAAGCCTTGAAAGAATGTTTACACAGCAAAGGCATTGTAAATCCACTCAGTTCCAAGTTCCGCCATAAAGAACTTGCAACCTGTGTGTTCACAACCCACTGCCAAAATATAGTTTGCACAATACACCGGATTATATTCACCCATGGCCAAGAATCCGCACACATGGGCGGGGGCATCCCAAATAGTACTATATTAATCCCAAGGTCATGAATCGGGTACACAAGGGCGGGGGCTACCCGACTTATAGTACTATCAATACCTCTCCGACAGCATAGAGTATTGTCGCACGTTTGTAAATACAATTCATGTATTTAGGCAAGTATTTCCAAGCATGTAAAACGAAATCAAGTATAAAGTAATCAAGTATAATGCAACCAAGTATAATGTGATCAAGTATAATGCAATCATGTATAATGCAATCAAGTATAATGTTTTCAGTATTTGTAAAAGTAAAAGCAAGTAGTTGAGCATGTATCTCCCCCAAAAGTTTCAAACGAGTATAAAAACGGGGCTAAGAACTCACAGTAATTCTTAAAAGTTTAAAGTACTTATGAAAGTAAAAGCAAGTATTTGAGCATGTATCTCCCCCAAAGAGTTTGTAAAACAATTAAACGAGTAAAAGTGGGGCTACGAACTCACCTGATAATAACTGATGAATGATACTAGAAAATTGGGCAGCGCTTCCGCATCTAAATTCAAAAATCCATTTCCTAAACTATAAAAACCTCTAAATCACCTCATATCTACCCCATAACTATCCCGATAGCTTCAAAAACAAAAACCCATCTTTAATATTGCCCGATCTATTCTTGCAAAAAATTTGAGAATTTTCTGGGACCCACAGCTCCAACCCACCATTGTGTAGCTCTTAATCCAACCGCGGAAATACAAAATAAACTTAATTTTTACGTAGAGAATATTTATGCCTTCAACTTATGTGTATAACTCGGAGCCTGAAAATCAAGTATGGAGTGTGTATGGAGGGTGGCGACATCAAGGAGGAGGGGGAAATGTGTGTGTTTTTCTGTGAAATAAAATGAACTAGTTTTCTTTCTATTTATAGGGAAAATATCTGAAAATATCTAGATATTTTGATGAATAGTGTTTAGATATTTATATTAAAATATATTATAATAAAATATCTTAGATATTTATAATAACATATAAAATATCTTAGATATTTATAATAAAATATATTATAATAAAATATCTTTAGATATTTATAACAGTAACTAGATATTTATATATTAGGAGTACAGAGTACATTGTTTATGCATAAAAATCGTGTAAAAGTATTTACTTGTTCAATTTAAGCGAAATTAGTAAATAATAAAAATTACGGTGAATAGTAACTCGTGAATAGTAATTTTTCGGAAAAAAGTTTGAGTTTAAATAATGACCCAAAATGTGATGAATATTAAAAATGAATAGTAACAGTGAATAGTAAAAATGAATAGTGACCCGAAAATACGAATTGTTACAGAAGTCATCCTCCATTAGAATCTTATGTGTACAAAATTCCGGGTTAATACCCTTAATGTCGGACATTTTCCAAGCAATGGCTCGCTTGTGTGACTTTAAAACCTTTATGAGAGCGGATTTTTCCTCCTCACTCAAATCTTTAGCAATTATGACGGGTAATTTATCGTCACCCTCCAAAAAAGCGTATTCAAGATGAGGCGATAAGTGCTTAAGTTCGACCTCCGGAGGATCATTAGAATTTTCAATGTTTTTTATTTCCTCAATATGAAGTTTTTGAAGAGGGAGTGATGATGGATCATCATTGAGAAACTTTTCAAGGAGAAGAATGTCTCCCTCAATGTCAATATCGGCGTGATCAATTTCCCGTGAAATTAATTCACTCGATAAGCAAGCTTCAATCTCTTCCAAGATAAAGTAACCTCCCTCAAGTGGATTGATGAAGATGAAGAGAGATCAATGATGGGATTAATCGAAGTGGGATTTCCACTTGTTGAGAATCCAATAATTTCTTGAGAATACACCTTCGAAATAACATAAATGACATCAATTTGTTGACGGAAGTATCGTCATAATTAGAGGAGTATCTCGACATTTGGTTTAGATTAAAAGTTACGGCTTCCTTTTTTACCCTCAAAGTGATTTCCCCTTCGTCAACATTGATCAATGCACGACCCATTTTTAAGAAATACCTCCCAAGAATGAGGGGTACTCAAGGATCAGCATCGAAATCGACGACAACCAAGTCGGCGGGGAAATGGAACTCTCCTACTTTCACAAAGACATCCTTGGCTATACCTAACGAAACATAACTTGTACGGTCGGCAAGCTCGAGGGTCATACATGTAGGTGTAAGTAGGGGTAACGAAAGCTTTTTCCACATAGAGTGTGGCATTAAGTTAATGCTCGCGCCAAGATCGTCCAAAGCGGAGCATTTAACTAATCCTTGAAAATCAAACAGGGTGAGGAACTTTCCAGGGTCTCCTAACTTCTCAGGAGTTTCTTAAGGATAACCGTCGAGCAATGCTTCTTCAAGGAAGTTTTAGCCAATTCATAAATTTTTTCTTTGTTGCTTAACAAGCTCTTAATCGTAGACACGAATTTTGGCATTAAAAGAAGAGCATCCGGGAAACTAATCTCTAAGTGCAAATCTTGAAAGATTTGGAAGAACTTCTCCATTTGGTGATTAGCTTTTTCGCGGAGCTGTTGGTTATTAAGCCTCGAAGGATATAAAATTGTAGGCTTAGGATTTGTCTTCGGAACATCGGGTTTCGGAATGAAAGTTTGAACTACTGGAGGTTGGACGGTTGCGGTACTTTGTGGGCTTGTAGAATGCACTTTTTCCTTGGTCACCTCGGTTTCTCGTGCCACTTCCCTCATCGGAGAGGGAGTAGGAATCGAGGGTCCATCATAAGATTTACCACTTCGGGTGGCAATACCATTCAACTCTCTCTTCGGGTTTGGAATTGTATTAGCTGGAAGGGATCTAGGAGTTGTAGCGTGACTCATTTGACACATGAGACTATTAAACATGTTCTCAATTTTGTTTTGAGATTGATCAATTTTGTTGTTCATTTTGTTAAGTTCATTTTTAAGCTCATTACTTTGTTTCGACATTGAAGTTTGGAAATCATTTTTCAAAGTAGTGATTTGGTTTTACAAACCCCTAATTGTAACCTCATTTGACTTAATGTAGTTAGCAAGTTCATGAGCGGGACCAACTGGGGGTTGGTAATTAGGAGCTTGATACCCTTGATTGAAATTGACCCCTTGGGTCGGGTATTGGTTCATTGGGGCTTGATATGGAACATTTTGCCCAGTTCCTTGATTTTGGTTAAACCTATTTTGATTTTATAGTTGAGAAAAACCGGGTGGTCCTTGATTGTTAGCACGATAGCTCGGGTCAACTTGAGGACGATATTGATTACCTCTTTGGTTGTAAGGCCCGGCTACGGCATTTGCTTCAAAAGGACTACCATCGGTGGCGGTACAATTGTAATAAGCATGATGACCACCACAAGTTGTACAAGTAGTTTCCACCGCTTTGACTTGAGCGAGTGGATTTGTGGGTGGGGTAGAAAGTTTCTTTTGAGAAAGCACCAATGCTTGGATAGCATCGGTAAGCTTGTCAATCTTAGCATCCATGCTAGAGACATTCTCTGAAGAAGGTGAAGCACTCACTCGGGAAGCAACCGGTTTGCTTCGTGAGGTGCGGACCTTAGACTTGTTCTCAATGATGGACAACACATCTCTCGTAGAGCGATCCAAAAGATTACCACCGGCGGCGGCATTGAGAGAGTCTTGATCATTTTCGTTTAAACCATTATAGAAGTTATCAAGTTGATGTAACTCGGAAAAACCATGGTGAGGACATTGACGAAGTAAGTCCTTGAAACGGTCCCAAGCTTCACTAAATGATTCATCAAATTTTTGGGTAAACGTAATTTCATTTTTTACGTTTGTGGTTTTTTTATGGTGGTAAAAATACTAAATCTTCCCATGTCTCAATTGAATGAGTGGGTAGTTTTTCAAGCCATTTCCGGGCGGCCCCTTGAGAGAAAAGGGATAAAGAAGTAGCTTAATTGCTTCTTGTGGCACATTTCGGTATTTTATTATGGATGTGAGTTTGTTAAACCTTCGAATGTGGGAATGAGGGTCGTCCCTCCCAAATCCGTAAAATTGGTTCGAAGAAACAAGGTTTAACAAACCGTGCTTAAGTTCAAAATGTTCGAAAATGATTGCGGGAACAACGATGGCTTCTCCATAACCCTCGGTGGGTGCTTGGAGTTGTTCCAACATAGAAAGGTTATCTTCCGCCATTTCGGGTATGGGGTCGGGATTAGTATGAATCTCGGGTTCGACTATTGGTAGAGGAGGTCTATTACGTCTTCGCGTAATTGTGGTGAGTTCAAGAAAGGGACTCGATAAATTAGAAGAGCGAGTGCGCATGCACTTTAAAAAAACATTTTCAATTAAACACAAGACCGAATTAAAAACACAAGAAACTTAAACCAATAATCACAAGCGATACGGTAGCTCTCCAAAAGAAAAATGCACAAAGGAGCGGAGAAACAAAGGTCAGCGCGAATCTTATTAAAAACCCGTCTCTTTAAGGTCACAATTTAATGCATACCCATCCTTAAACCCCTCTTATAGTTTGTTTATCAATTAGAGGTGAGCCGATTTTTCGCAAGCGACACAAACGCAAGTTTTGAATCTTTAGTTTGGGAACTTATAATGATAACACTCAAGTTGAGAGTGTTAAATTGATTGTGTATTCTATTTTATTAGAAAAATGAAAAGCAAAATCTTTTTGTATTTTTATCTTATATATATATATATATATATATATATATATATATATATATATATATATATATATATATATATATATATACAAAATGAAAAGGAAAATATTTTTGTGTTTTATAATTTTTCAAAAAGCAATAACTTCACGAGGAAGGTTCTTTAAGTTACTAATCGTCAATCGTTAACGATATTGTCGCAACACAACCTCCCCGGCAGCGGCGCCAAAATTTGATTCGTTATATAAGAAATATCAAATATAAATACCCGCGAGAATTACAAATCAACCTTTAAGGAAAAAGGTCAACCCGCAAAAACCGCAAATATACGATGAGTGATACCGGGCAAGTGATTACCCGGGTCGTATCCCAACGAGGAGTGAATTGACGGTTACGTTTGAGGTTTTTTTATTAAAATGCTTGAATAGTCGGGAATTTTACGTTTTTGTTTATGGTTTTCTAATTTTAAAGCACGGAAAAGTAAATAAAGCACATAAACAAAGCAATTAACTAATTTAACAACTACTTAACATAAGAAACACTAAAACAATGCTAAATTACGTCCTAAGGCACTAAAACTAAAAAACGCAAAAACCCGGGCTAATTCCGAGCTTCAAAAGTGAAAATATTGAAATTTAAAGCGTACGGGTGCAAAACTATTTTTACTACGTTCTAAATGACTAAAAATGATTTTAGAAAAAAGCCGGGTATTTTTTGACTTTTAAATTATTTATTATGAATTAAAATCTAAAATATACTAATTAATTTATAAAAAAATACTAAAATATTGGGAAAAATATGCAATTTTTTGTAAAAATACTTAAGCTAATACTAATCCTAGGAAAAATATAAAAAGGTTCCCATCTTATTGGAATAAGCTGGAAAAAATAAGCTAATTGATAAAGATTTAAAACGTACACTTTTAAGGGGTCATTTAAGCCCTTAATCGACCACTTTTATATCCGTTACTGCTTACTTTTGTTCCTTTTCACTTTTTAGGTCTCTTGAAAGCAAAATGCTGGAATGATGCATAATTGGACGAAAAGGAGTGAAAACATGAAGAAAATGACAAAGTCAAGATCGAAACCACTCAAGCTGATCAAATTGAACCTGACGGCGTCCCAATCAAAGGGCGACACCGTCCTTTTATACAGACTTGATAAAAACATGCACCAGACGGCTCAGTGGAATTTTTGCTCATACAACCTGACGGCGTCAGGCTTTGAAGAGGAAGGGCGTCACTCAGACTTTTCATCTCAGACGGCCCAGATCTAGAATCAGACGACGTCCCACTTAAAGACTGACGGCGTCACAACTCTAAGGTGATGTCGTCCCATCTACGACTTGGCCAAGACGAAAACCCTAATGACGGCGATCTGACGGCGTCCCACCTATAAGGCGACGCCGTCGCACTTGTAAATCTATATATATAATTCGATTTTTCTTCATTTAGAGAGGTAGAATTTTGGAGTAAAAATCATAAACGTTTGTAGTCCAACTTGGACAGTATCTTAGGGTCCCAAACCCTATTTTACACGTCAAGATAAGTGTTTTAATCCAAAGTATCATTATGCCTTCCATTGATTGTGTGTATGCTTGCTTGTTTAACAAATATAGCTAAATTTCTTGTGTGTTTTCTTAGATCTATGAAACCTAGTTATTAATTATTGTTAGGTTGTCTCTTATCTTAATTGTAATTGGCTTAGGAGTGCAACTAGGTTATCGTTGTGTTTAATGCTTGAATAATCTTTGTGAAAGTTAGTTTATGAATGAATTAGTGGATTTCGTAGGCTAAACCCAAAGGTAACCTCAAAGAGTTAGGGCAAAGGCACACCCTACGACCTTAGGAAATACAACGCAATTAAGATAAGGTGTGACAATTCAACCATCAATAAAAGATAACTAGGAAGTAATAGTATCTAGGTAAACACATTTTTAATCATCATACGAGAACGCATAAAATAGACATAAGACTACCCGTACAATTAGATAATTAGAATAGCAGAAGTAATCGGTAGAAGTACCACCCCCAAACCAATTTCCCTAAGATTTTACCCTTAGCTTTCTAAAAACCCAATAAAAGATAAAAAGAATCATCCTCAACCCCACCTTAGCGTAATACATTTCTTGCTAGCATTCCTATTCCCCTAGAGAACAATATCAATCCCCGAGGCTTACCCAATACTATACTACAACGATTAGGTTCACTGCCTAGGGTGTTGAAAAACTTGATAGAAGAAAAGGAAGTTCCTTTGACCCCGAACGCGCTTCGTACGTGCATCAAGTTTTTGGCGCCGCTTCCGGGGAATAGAATAGCTAGTTTGATCTTTATCTCGTTTAGGTTCTCTTGCTTGATTCCTATCAAGTAAGATTTTTTCTCATTTTTAGCTTCCTTGTAGTCTATCCCCCTTCTTCATGACTTTGTTAGTAATCCCATCACTTTTCATCATGGAAGGTGATAACCCACCACCACATCAACTACTTCCACTCAAACCACAACCAATTGACCAACACCCCTCCAATCATCGTCGCAACCGAAATGTTAGTAGAAACAATGAGCTTCAAGAATTGCGTGGGGTATTTGAGAGTACAATTAGGGACGCTGTTGAAAAAGAGGTTATCCCCTCGATTGTTGGCTCCATGATTAGCAATAGTTCAAGTAATGATTTAGTTAAGGGAAGTGAGAATGAGGAGACTAGTGTTTATTTCAATCGTTACCCCACTAAGGAAGAAATTGCCTACCATCAATACATAATCGACAATCCTCGATCACCCATCATTAGGATATGCCCAAAGATTAGGAGAGGAAACTCTTGTAACATCAAGATCCCTTGTATGATTGGATATAGGAATGTCGAGCATGCTTACATAGATACGGACTCCCCCATCAATGTGATGTCATCAGCTGTTTACAATGACATAATGAATGAGCGACTTAAGATTAGGATGGACCCTAAGTATCCCGGCGAG
Source organism: Chrysanthemum seticuspe (assembly GCA_019973895.1). Classification (NCBI taxonomy): domain Eukaryota; kingdom Viridiplantae; phylum Streptophyta; class Magnoliopsida; order Asterales; family Asteraceae; genus Chrysanthemum; species Chrysanthemum seticuspe. Next base: position 117,665,335 of record BPTQ01000007.1, read on the forward strand.
GTTTGCAATTTTGTGGGAAGAGTCAAGGATGTACACGTCTTTGTAGGAAACTTCACCTACTTAGTTGATTTTATGGTCCTAGAAGATATTGGATGTGTCATCGACTATATTTTATCCCAAGTTGTGTTAGGAAAACCGTTTGTTAAAAAGTCTAAACTAAGCTATAACAAGTCCGAGGGAACGGTTAGATTTGTAGAAGGGGACGATGAAATTACATATAGGATGCCTTGAAGATGAACGGTTATGGCCCTCTATCCCTTTATGAACGAGATAACATTAGAGCTTTTGAGGAAAAGAGCGAAGAAGATGTTGAAAAAGGCTTGAACTTTATGTGGGAGAAAATGAGGCTTTACTATAGGGATTGTTTGACCCTAGGACCTAGGTATAGAGTAGATGAGAATTTTGTCAATATGATAGAGTTTTCATTGAGGATGAAAAATGAGACAACGTAGGAGCACGACTTCAAGTCTAGCTACAAGACTCATAAATAAAGAAAAGCGCTTCGTGGGAGGAAACCTATGCTTAATTGTTTGCTTGTTTGTGTGTCATATATCTTTTTCATTGTTTTATGCTCTCATGTTTGATTTTGTGAAAATGCTTTATTTTTTCTTTAACCTCATCTTAATTACATATAAAGGTATTTTACAAAAAGATAAGTGCAGGGAAGATTACATACGTTTTTTAAGAACGTGAACATGAGAATTACAATTAGTGAAATTGATATATATGTGTGTTTGTTAGAGTCAAATGCTTGTATCGAGTCATAATGGATGTTTTGCAGGAATTTTTCCAGGTTTTAAAGATGTAATTTTTCTAGAAATTTTCCAGGAAAATGCAGCAGACCAGTTTATGTCATGACAACCTAACAACGTCAGGATTAAAACCTGACGACGTCAGGACAAGCAGAAATAACTTATACAAAAAATTTTGTTTTCTGTGCTATTTATAAATTTTTGGAAATTCTCAGGTCTTAATTTTCCAGAAAAACTGCAAACATCCATTCCACAAGCATCATATCCTAGTGTAGTCGTATCATATATAGTTTTACCGCCAATTTTACGAGAAGGTTTTGTTTGTTTTCTTAAAGTGTGCAGGTTATACTTGGCAAGAAGAAGAAACACAACATTGGATGGAGCTTATCACGTATGCATTCTTCTTGAAAATGAATTTAACCGCAACTTCACACAGATCCTATCGAGCTAATCAGGGGAGTACTAGTTTCTTTCTCTTTTACTTACCTTCCTTTATCATAACTTTGATACTTTCGGGGAACGACTTCGAGTCTGGCTACAAGACTCATAAATAAAGAAAAGCGCTTCGTGGGAGGCAATCCATGCTTAATTGTTTGCTTGTTTGTGTCGTATATCTTTTATTGATTGTTTATTCTCATGTTCAAATTTGTAAACATGCTATATTTTGTCTTTAACCTCGTCTAAAATACATATAAAGGTTTTTTACATAAGGGATAAGTGTAGGGAGGATTACACGTGTTTTCAAAAAGAATGTGAACATGATAATTACAATTATTTAAAAGATATACATGTGTGTTTGTTCGAGTCAAATGCTTGTATCGAGTCATAATGGATGTTTTGCAGGAAATTTTTTCAGATTCTAAAGATAAAAAATTTCCAGAATTTTTTCCAGAAAATCGCAGACCAGTTTCTGTCAGGATAACCTGACGGCGTCAGGGTCGCAACCTGACGGCGTCAGGAGGAGTAGAAACTGCTTACTATTTTTTCTCGTTTTCTAAGCTACTTATAAATTTTTGGAATTTTCCAAGTCATAATTTTCCAGAAAATCTGTAAACATCCATTCCACAAGCATTATATCCTAGTTTAGTAGAGTCATATATATTGTTACCGCTGATTTTACGCGAAGGTTTCGTTTGTTTTCTTCAAGTGTGCAGGTTTAATTTATCAAGAAGAAGATACATAAGATTGGAAGAAGCTTTTAACTCATACACTCTTCTTGAAGAAAGATTTAACCACTACTTCACACGGATCCTACCGAGCTAATCAGGGGAGTAGTAATTTCTTTCGTTTTTAATTACCTTCCATTATCATAACTTTGATACTTTCGGGGAACATTGGGGACAATGTTCAGTTTAAGTGTAGGGAGGAAAAATAAAACGGGAACTTTGAAACTATGCTTATCCTTGACTATTTGTCTTGTCCAATTTCATTTGTGTAATAAACCATGAGAAATATCGGTTAGGGTAATTTTGGCACCAAATTTAAAATTTTTCATGACATGTAAGAGTGGGCCATTAGTCTTAATAAAGCGTCTCATGGATAGAAAGTTATATGACTAGCACAAAAACCCTTTACCACTTAAATTCCACCAAAATGTGAGGATCGCCCTTAGATTTGTAGGAATTAAAGCATTCCACTTTAATGCTTCGAGTGTGAACCGGTAGTATAATAGATTCTAGAACTTGTTTTCTGATGCATTCCGAGATCGCTAGTAAGACTACACTTGTGTAGTTAGGAATAACTAAATGATAAGAGGCATTAGGATAACCCTTGTTTGATACCCGTAATATAATTACTTCTTCCACATCGGTTGAGTAATTCCCCCACACCCTTGCGTTGTACTCATCTTTAGTACACGATACCCCTAGTTAACCCCTCAGAGCCTATCCTTTTCGCAGTTCTCATGATGTTTCGGTTTTCCGGAATATCAATGAAAAGCATTGTTTACAATCCACCCCCAAATGTACACCCAAATCACCTTAGCCTACCTTGTATGCACTCACTTTTAGTGCATTATTGTTATCATACTAAACCTTTAGTTCAATTATCTAGTTACATGCATAAGTTGCTAAGTCGAGTCATATCCTTTGTACACAGTTTTGGGACGATTGGGACTCATGGGAAAAGTTAAATTTTATGAAATGACGGGAAGGGAACGTTAAATTCAAATTCGTTTTATTTACGTAATAATGTACTCCAAGTGTTTTGATCTTTTCGATTCGGGTCAAATTAGTGTTAGAGTAATAAAAACTCAAGTGTAGGGATGTGCCTATAAATCCCTATTATTTTGATGTTATCGTAGAGGATGGTAGAGTAAAAGTGTATAAAAAAATCGAAAAAATAGAGTGCCAAAAAAAAACATACGGGCTACCATCCTACATCTATCTTTAAATTTATATTTGTTTGTTTCAATTTATCTAGAGTTCAGAGTGTCGAGTCTTGGCTTAGCAACGCCATTCTTCGCATGCTTGTAACATAAAGATTTTTGACTTGCCACCACTAAGTCGCCTATCCCACCAAACCCTTTGTTTCCCTACCGTAAGCCTAACGTTACAACCCTTTAAAAGACCTCTTGGATAGTTTTTCCTAGGTGCTTACGCCAAAGCGATGGAGGTTTGATCTAGTCTCAAGCCTATGGTAATCTATGTACTAGGACCGGTTAATGAGTGTTTATCTTCCATTTCCAATTTGATATATTTCACATACACCCGAGAGATGAGAGTATCCAAACACCACTTGTGAGGTGCTAGTATGTAATTTTCGTGCTTGTTATGACTTTTGCGGGGCTTATATGTGTTGTGAATCGTTCTAAACTAATGCTTCATGACCCCTAACTTATAAATTAATTGGCTAAAAGTACATTTGCTTGAGGACAAGAAAATACCAAGTGTAGGGATATTTGATAAGGATTTAAAAGGTACACTTTTGAGGGGTCATTTAAGCCCTTAATTGATCACTTTTATATCCGTTACAAATTAATTTCGTTCCTTTTCACTTTTTAGGTCTCTTGAAGGCAAATTGCTGGAATGACACTTATTCGGACGAAAAGGCGCGAATATATGAATAAAATGGCCAAAGTCAAGAATCAAGACACTCAAGCTGCTGAAATTGAAGGGGACGGCGTCACTGCTTAACTGCGATGCCGTCGCGAGACATCTTGAGACGACTCAGAGAGCAAATTTCTATTTTACAAGTGACGGCATCAGGTTTAAAAGAGTAGGGCCTCGCAACTCAGACAGCCTAGATTTGGATCCAGACGGCGTCAGAGATTGAAGCCGACGGCGTCACGAGCATAAGGTGACGCCGTCACAGAATTGACGTGGCCAATACGAAACCCTAATGGCAGCGACCGGACGGCGTCACAATTAAAGAATGACGCCGTCGCATTTTGTAACACTATATATAGAATCCGAATTTTTTAGTTTTTAAGGAGTTAGTTTTGTGGAGTAAAAACCTAAACCGAACCAAGGCTGTCTTGTACAATATCTTAGGGTTCCATACCCTATTTTACAACAAGATAACTGTTTTACTTCATTAATTCAATTATGTCTTCAATTGTTTGTGTGTATGCTTGCATGTTCTTCATGTCCGGCTAATTTACTTGTGTGTTTGCTTAGATTTATGAAACCTAGTTATTAAATATTGATTGGTTGTCTCTTATCTTAATTGTGATTGACCTAGTATTGCGATAGGTCATTCGTTGTGTTATTAATGCTTGATTAGTCTTTGTTGAACCTTAGCTTATAGTTACTAGTGGAATTGTAGGCTAAATATCTAAATATAACCTTAGTGTTAAGTTTATGGATCCTAGATATTTTGTAGTCATTAACCTTAGGTAGCTTCAAAGAGTTAGGGATAAACGCATACCCTACAACCTTAGAAACACAACGCGTTAAGAATAAGGACGTGACAATTCAACCATCAATAGGAGATAGCTAGGGAGTAATAACATCTAAGTAAACACATTCTTAATCATCATAAGAGCACACAACAACAAACATAGACTACACTCACCTTAGTTTAGATAATTAGATAATTAGATAAGTAGAGTAATCGGTAGAATTACCAACCCCCAAATCCAAACCCTGAGATTCGTACCTTTCAATTTTCTAAAAAAACATAAAAAAGATTTAAAAAATAATCTTCCTCAACCCCAACCTTAGCGTAGTAATTTCTCACTAGCATTCCTATTCCCCTAGAGAACGATATCAATTCCCGAGGCTTACCCTAATACTACACTACAACGATTAGGTTCACTGCCTAGGGTGTTGAAAAATTTTCTCGACGAAAAGGAAGTTCCTTTGACCCCGAATGCGCGTTGTACGCGTATCACCTATTCCCCTAGAGAACGATATCAATCCCCGAGGCTTACCCAATACTACACTACAACAATTAGGTTCACTGCCTAGGGTGTTGAAAAACTTGCTCAAAGAAAAGGAAGTTCCTTTGACCCCGAACGCGCTTCGTACGCGCATCACTAATAAGGCCGAGCTAATTAATGGAATAAAGGGTAAATATTATATATGCTAAAATTTAACACGCAACACAAGTATGGCAGATGGTAAATGGGTTTGTGTGTGTGGCTGTGTGGTGCTTAGAGACCCAGGTTCAAACCTTGGTCTTAGCACTTTTTGAAAACATTTTTTTTCAATTTTTCTTTTTGAACTTAAATAATGCATGAAAAGAAGCAACTTTTAATACAAACCAAACTTTTAAAAACTTACAAATAAGCTATTGAAAGCTTAATTCCCACGGTAGCCCACACAGATTAACCAAACACCCTTCTACCAGATTTTTGAGCACAATAAGCCAATGATAAGCAGTTTTTAAATGAGAAATAAGCTAAAATATATAATATTAAACTAAAATAAGCCTAAGATCAATAATAATGAACAAAAAATGGTGGGAAAAAGCAGTTCAGGAAATAAGCTATGCTAAGTTGATTCTTAAGCTAAAAATGAAAAATAAGCAATAAAAGACTTTTAATAAGCTAATGTTGGATAAATCTAATCTATATTATCTAAATGGAACTAAGTGGACCTATAATAAGCAATAAATAAGTTGTTAAGCTAAGGAAAAAGGGTGTGCAAGTCTGCTGCTGCTGCAGGGCAGAACAGACTTAGGGGGTTTTGAGCTTATGGATAAGCCACCAAATGAGTTCCAAAAAACAAAATAAGCTAAAACATATTGAATTAGTACTAGAGGCTTCCTAAAAAAATAATTTAGAGCTAATAATGAGCTTCTACAATCTAGTTTGGGGCTTGTGAGAAGGGGCTACTGGCACCTATGGTTGTGTGATAGATCATGAAAAAGGGATAAAGGACAGTATTTGAAAGCAATTTATGTTATGTAAAAGCTATCCTAATTGCTTGTAAACTAAAAACAGATAAAGTGAGATATCCTAAGAGCCAATTAAACCTATTTCTAAGAAATTTTATCTACTAATCTAAGCTTAAAAATAAGCTAAAAGGGACAGCAGACTGCTGTGTGCAGTCTGCAAACTGTGAAGATTTGGTGTCAACAAAAACTTTCTAAAACTTGAAATTGTGATTAGAGACTTATCCAAAAACATGAACAAACTTTTTGTAAACTGATTTTAACCATAACAACAATACTATTTTAATCTTGGTGAGGCTTGGATTTATAAAAAAAATGATTTTGTTTAAAACTTTATCTAACCTTTTAAAACTACTATGACATAGTTTTAACTAATTAACAATCTTAACTATACTATGGAAAGTTGTTTTGACAAACCAAAGTGGGTCAAAAGTGGTTTTGACCCAATTTTTACCTTTAACCCAAACACCCTTTTACAGGGTGCTTTACTTGAAAACTGATTTTTTAAAAAGCAAAACTTGGGATTCCAGATACTAAACTGACTACACACTTGAATGGGCTTAAAGAAAATAGTTTTGATAGTAAGATAAGCAGTTTTTAATATAAGCACTAAAGTGCTTAATTTTGACAGACTTGCAGGAAAAAAAACAGAAACGAAATTGTTAACAAAAAATTTCCCGTTAAATAAAAAGAGAATTATAATACTGAATAAAGATTGAAAACTAGAAAACTATTTAAAAAACTAAACCCTACTGCCTTATAACTTGGCTACATCTTGTTCTATTTATACTAGTAGTGCTAGGGTTTCAATCCTCTTGATGTTCTTGTTTTGTGAGTAGAATGAGTGTAAGAGTCCATTTGTGCTTCTTTGAGTCTATCACAACCCTTCAATTAATCTTGGTGACCAAGGTGTTAAATCTGAGCCGTTGGTTTGTGTCTTCTTCTTGATATCAAATGGAAAAGAAGGGGACTGCCAACATGGCATTTGAGCCATGTGGGATGTGGGGTTTCACTGGGTTTATGGTTATCAGTGTTGGATGTTGATGGGGGAAGAAGAAGACAAGAGGTTTTGGCGAGAAGAATGGTTTGGGGGAGATTTCGGGGTTTGTTAAGGGTTTAAGTTTAAATGGAAAAAGGGTTAATGGTTTTGAAAAGGGTCAAATGAGATATGATGGGGTTCAAATGAACAAGGGGGTCAGCTGGGGTATGAGTGGTCCAAATAATTTAAGTGTGGGCTTATTGTTATAAGAGGGGTTCAAGATTAAAAGTATAGGATTTTTGTGTTTAATTGTAAAATTGGGCTTGGATCTGGATTTGATTTTGGACTCAAATTACGGGCTAAAAAATTATGAGTTAGCCCGTAAAAGTTGATGACGGCTTCAGGCTCGTTTTTCCGTGCTCATTCCAAAAATGCATCCCGGGGTTGACTTTGACTTCGTCTTCACTTGTTAAATTCACAAACGTTTTTCGAGTCGATCCGGAAATGCCCGTTTTTGCTCCGTTTCAATCCTTTGTACATGAAACACATAAAAACACATTCCAAGGATATCTGCAGTATAAATGGGTATATTTTAGTGTTTTTAGACATTTTTGTGTGTTTTACAGGCTTAAAATGATGAGTAAAAAGCCACTCATCAATGACTAAGTATTTTTAGGTATTTACAACTTAGTTAATCTAACGTAAATATTGTGTAGTTTTATATTGTTTAGTTTATAAATCAAGAGATGATTTTATGGTCAAAAGGGAAATGTGTTGACATTTCTAAAAATATAAAGTTTTTAAACGTCTTAGAAAATGCGGTGCAGGTATAGGTCAAGTTTGCATATAAGTAAAATTGTTTAAAACGCAAGTTTAGACTCGTAAACCACATGGTCTATTTGGTAACATTTGAAATTAAATTTTCAAATTCCATATAATGATTATAAGGGAACTAAAAATTAATCTAATGTGATAAAAATGTTCAGATTCGATTTTCGTTACGCGCGAGATAACCTAAACGGTTATATTAAAAGTTCAAAATCGTATGCGATTTTGGATAAAATGTTTATATTTTGAATAATTATTAACGTGAAATTTTCGATTTGTTACACTTTAAATATAGGTCGCGAATAAATTGTAATTCACTTTGAGTCATTAATAAAAATTACGTGTTTTAAAGTCATTACTCATGTTAGGTTTTTATTCCCTTGATGTGCACCAGTTTAGGATTGGATTTATCAAAATTCACCTTTGAATTTTACGTTAAAACACTATTCGATCATGCATTGCTGGCGAATGACTTGATGTGTCCTTTTTGGTAGTTCGGTTTTCAGAGATGAAACCGCATGGTTTATTGTTTCATCCCTTTGATCATATGTATTTAGTAGTTTACGTATCAAGATGCAAAGAATGTAATAAGTTAACTACTAAACATCTTAAATTGGGTAATTTGTAGTCATCAGGAGCGGATCAATGTTTACGGAGGCCTAAGAAATGTCTTTCTAGCATTTTTTTATACGAGATATATTTGCTAAAAAATCGAATATATTTGCTCTAAAATGAGGTTTTTTTAATCGAATATATTTGCTAAAAAATCGAATATATTTGCTCTAAAATGAGGTTTTTTTAATCGAATATATTTGCTAAAAAATCGTTTACATAAACTTTACTTTTCTAGCATTTTTTTATACGAGATCTTTGATTATGTTTTTAAACGAGGGAGAGGAACCCGCCACGTTGTGGCGAGGTGTTTGTTGTTGTGATGGATGCTTTATCCCAGTAGTTGCTAAATCTATGGCTGCTTTTCATTAAATGGCAGTGCCTGGTGGCTTTGAGAAAGAACCTGGACGCTTAGGAGGTGTTTCTGATATTCGTCTGGGCATGTTTGTTGGCTAATCGGGTCCGGTGTTTGTGTTGGTTGTCTAGAAGACGGTCCTGTATTGATTTTGTTGTGGCAGATGTTCCTACGATGGAAAAAAATAGGGGTTAAACAATAGGTACATAAATCGGATTGATGTAAACTCAGATGTTAAACTGGTGGCATACACAATCTTGAACATTTTGTAAGAGGTTCTACAAATGCCAGTTTTAAAACAGCGAGTAAGCCGAAAGGCATGCAAGTATAGACATTTAGAAAAAAGAGGCAGTCTAATATGTTTTCCAAATTCCAAACGTTATTGTGTAGGTCATATACAAAAAGGCTTCCATCACCATATGGTATACGCAGAGATAGAGAGGGTTGTGACTAACCTTGGCGTGTCCTTGATGGCGCACGTCGCATGTCGGAACTCGTTGTTGAAGGTTGCAAATGTGGTCCAGACACGTATGTGATCAGCATATTGCATAATGGTTAACATCATGACAATTAAAGTCTGCTAAAAAGCTAAGAATGTGCATACATGAGTATTGGAACATACTTGCAGATATGCTGCTAAAATTTTGTTTGCGAGAATCACGGGGGCGCCAGGCAGCAGCTGTAATCCAAAGCTTGCACTCATCATGTTATTAAAGATATGGACGTGATAGAATGCACAGAAAATGTCAATTGCTTTATACTGTTACGTGAAAGTATACCGGGGTGGGCTGATGTATTGTTGCTTGCTACATGAGGACGTCTGCAATTATGACACAAATAATAAATTAGTAATAGAACGCGGCTGGTAAAACTGTATAATTGAATGGGGCAACATTTTTGGGCATGAAAAAACATATGAACTGGCTTACGTCGGGGTTGTTTTGTAGCTCGCCTAACAATTTCCTATTCTGCGTGACTGGCGTTGCAGTTGTTTGCCTCTAGGGTCTGAACATTACGCAAGCACACGTTGCTGTTGGCCTGACAATTTGCAGAACCATAAGCACCCCTTGAATCGCTGCGTAAGCACCCCATGAATCACTGCGTACAACTCCAGCGCCAAAATCCAACGCATACCACTTCATATTCATGTCCCTAAGAAAATATGAAGTAACATAAAGGGTCATAAGCACGGCAAATAAGGCTCAGAACTGCCATGGCTGCAACCACAGCTTGGCTGTGGTTACCTTACCAAGATATATTCCAGAAAATCAATCGTCATTGCCTTAACAAACAAACTAACGGTCATGTGCAACCCATATTAATCAATATGTAACTGATTACGGTAAGTGGCATTGTTTCACAGACTCAAGTAGGTATACAATCGAGAAAGAGGATACATTCGACATGGCTGCAGAGGTAATAAACTGCCTTGCCAAAATACGGAGCATCTGAGATTCATCAAACTTGTAAATGCTCATCAAAACCACTTATCCAAGTACATTAAACGGAGTATTAAGCTAATTCGGGAAATTCACTTGGCACCCAGACCACTTCCCATTCATGTCCCTAAGAAAATCTGAAGTAACATAAAGGGTCATAAGCAAGACAAATAAGGCTCAGGTCTGCCATGGCTGCAACCACAGCTTGGCTGTGGTTACCTTACCAAGATATATTCCAGAAATCGTCATCGCCTTAAAAAAAACAAACTAATGGTCATGTGCAACCCATATTAATCAATATGTAACTGATTACGATAAGTGGCATTGTTTCAAAGACTAGAATAGGTATACAATCGAGAAAGAGGATACATCCGGCATGGCTGCAGAGGTAATAAACTGCCTTGCTAAAATACGGAGCATCTCATATTCATCAAACATGTAAATGCTCATCAAAACCACTTATCCAAGTACATTAAACGGAGTATTTCTCTCTGAATTCAACATGTTTGATATTTGTCGTTTACATATAAAAAACAATACCAAACTTAAAAGAGCCGAATGTAAATGGTAGGGACATATAACAAATCAGCCAAAAAAATATTTAAAGGTTGGACGAATAAAATAATATAGATTGGACATACGACCACCTATTATATCCTATATCGGTCGGGAAACATTATTCTTCAATTGTAATACAAGAAAAAGCATGTATAGCAGATTACCTGCAAGGGGCTGATGAGCAAGTGCAAACCAAGTAAGTAACCATAGAAACCACAAAACGGATACGCTAAATCATTGGGCTCAGAATTGTAAATGGAAAATGGTCAAAAAGATCATTGTTCCGCCATGGCTGCAAAGGACCGCGGTTGCACAACAGCTAGTATGCTATCACGTCATCCGGTCATTGCCCCGCTAAGTTACGGTTCAGACCTCCAATGACCGACATCATTTGAATTAAAGAACATAGATTAATCATCATAGCCCATTACTATATCGCATCAAAACAACAAACAAAAAAGCGCAGGAAAGTATGATAATAGGAGGGCGCCTCTCCAATCTCATAATCAGTACCACGCCTATTCTCATTTGCATCCCGTCAAAAGCGGAAAGAAAAGATGAGGCAGAAAGAGAACGTCTGCTATGGCTGCAACTTTTGTAAGTTGCCACACTAAGATGCAAACGATCACATCTACTCCTTCCACCCCTACACTTATCATTGCCTGGTGCACCCAGTGTTACGTAGAAAAAAATGTTGTCGTTTGTAATATAACACAACATAGACAATGGCAAAAACCATCATATATACACACGGTTTTCAAAACGTTTACAGATTTGATGTTCTATAACCCCAAAATCAGTAAAGGATATCGTAAACATAACGAAAACATTACAGTAGATCTTTGCACATAGCCATGTCTAACAGTACATGACAAAGGACGTGTCCGCTATGGCTGCGACCATAATAGGTCGCCACACCAACATACGGATAGTCTCATCTTCATGAATATTAGCTTCTCCAATATATATCTATACTAAAACAACTCAGTTCGGTTATCCAAATCTGTACAACGACAATAACAAATAACAATTGTTGCTCGTATCTGCTATAAGAGACCTTTTTTTTTCAAAATTACTAAAACGGATACGAATATTTAAACCCTATATAGAGAATCAAGATAAAAATTACCACAAACATACCAGCCACACCTTCAGCAACAAAACCCTAAAAATTGGGGTTTTGAATCCAAACCTTCATAAACAACAATCGACACCATATTCCATCAAATCCTTATCACAGCTAACCCAATATCAAACAAAAACCCTAATTTTATAACGGATCATTTGCTAGTTAACATCCAACCCAACTGACCAAATACCATCTTACAAAAAACGCATGCAAAGACGAAAACAGGTAGATCTCAAAAACCCACCTAAACCCTTTGTCACCGACGCTGGAGAAAACAACAAACTTCTAGAGAGAGGTTAGATACGAATCGTATCGCTAACTTGTACTTGGTACGCATATGGATAGATGAAGAAGAAAAAGGCTCAGGGATGCTAGACTACCAAATTGGCCCAAAAAATATTAATATTTAAATACATAGCGTTAATATTTAAAGTCACCGACAAGGTTTTTTATTTGCACCGACTTGGTGCTTTAGTATAGATATATAATTCAACATGGTATAAGATTTCATATTCAATCAACAAATGAGGCACCTATTTAATCATATGACATTTTGGATATTAAATAATTTTTAATTAATTTTTGTTTTGGAAACTATGAATCTTGAAAGCAACTTCGATTGAAAAATGATACAAGAGGGGATGAGAGATAGTCAGTGAAAATATCGTTGTGAAAAACTAAACCTCGATTCGTTAATTCAAACATTTAAATGGTTATTGATAATGTTATTATAACAAAGGTTATAAATAGCGAAATGTGTGGCGTGAGGCATGACTAAGCCTTACGTCATAGCGGCTAAAGCAAAGTTTTGCGTTTTTGAGGCATGACATAAGACGGTACAAAATATGAAAATATTTATATATTTCTATCATATTTCATATATATCGAATTTACAAAAAGCGTTATACATAATGAATAAAGTTAAGAAACTATCTTTACATGTAATATTCTTCATTTATACAAATTTTTTTTAATCAGAGCTGAATAAAAAAACACGCCTCACGTCTTAGCGTGCCTTTTCCCGCCCATCTCACGCCACACATAAAGTTGACGTCTTGATCTATTTCATAACGTGAAGGTCACGCCTCACATCTTAGCGACGTTTTGACGCCGCCATAACGCGCATTTTAAAACCATCATCATAAACATATTTTAAACAAGTTTCTTTATTTTATTTTTTTATGTGTAAATTTGGCTTTTAATATGCTTAATATATTTTGCTTACCTTTTGCAATTTGTATGCTTAGAAAGTAGAAAAAGAAGAGGCTCACAATTTGATCTTTAATGTTTATCGGAGAGTTGGAGACTTATGTAATCGGATCTCTTAGTATAAAAGCCAACAAAACATGAGACTGAATTTAATTACGTGCAATGTCTTAGGAAATTGAGGGGCTTCGAAAATTCGGGCGTAAAACTCTAGTTTTACTTGCTTTACCCTTGAGCTACCTTTAGGGACGAATCCAGAATTTTTAAGAGGGTGTTGCAAAAGAAATGTTAGGCTAACTACAGTTACACCAAATAAAACGAAAGTAGCAAAAAAAAAAAAGAAGTGGGAATTGCACATACCATAAAAACGATAGTGTTGAAATCTTTTGACACTTCGTAATCTAAAATCAGGTGTATCATACACCTGGCATACATGTGGGTCTGTTCACGGCTATCTCTGTTAGTCATGTACAGGTTTATAATAGATTTTGAGGTTATTAAGAGTTTTTGGGTATTAAAACCTTAATATCTCAATTTTTAGATAAATGTTATGTTACTTAACTATTCGTAACGTGTACTCCTAACAATTTATGACCTTGTTCTTACTCTTTTCTGAACATAAAACAAGCACGACTAAAATAATGTATCACCTAACACGTTCTAAATGTTATTATCGGAGGTGAGGATGAATTCAGAAATTATGCGTTTACATGTAAACACATATCCAGGTTGACAAGTTAAATATTTCGGACCCCAGATAGTTAGTTGCCATAAATGGAAATGAACCGATTAAAATATATAACATCATTAATTAATGCCTTCAACAAATAATATTCCGTAAGTTCACTTTCAAGAGATTTGGGAAGTATCAAATCTATTAAAAGAACTTCCACATTTATCGATCACTAATTTTGTATAGATGATGACATTATATATCTAATAATTTGGGCATCTCTAAGCAATTTAATCTTCATCTTCGCTATCTAATAAATGAAAACCAAATTTTTTTACAAACACGAGTCACGATTAATGAGCATACCACCCCGGCCGGACTCTACAAAGCAGCTCAAAAACCGTTTGAACATGGTAAAACATTAGCTCTTTATGATTTTGGATTATTCGGCTAGAGCTCATGGCTTCGAGACGTAGTAGAAGAAATAATGTAAAAACCTATGAGAAAGCAGAAAAAATATAAGACACTTTACGAGAAAATTTTAAAAAAGAGCCACAGTGATGTAATTGATGCATGTGGGATTAGAGTTGTGTGAATTCCTTTTGGGTTTCATATAAATAAATTAAGTAAGAATTGGAATAATGCGGCAGGAAATTGTGATAGTTTTCGACAAGTTTTGATACGAAAGTGCTTTGGTGACGCATCTGCTTGTTGCTAGTATCCGAATTGCTTTTTTGTAACTTTTCTTGGAAAGTGGAATTTGAAATTTTATTGCAACGATATGATACAAAAGTCAATTATGATCCATAAAGTTGTTACATATCATTCATTTTTTAATGTGAACAAAATATGTTGACGCTGATAATGTATTATGCATACGTATATATCAATACATAGAGTACCTTATAGATACATTTTTTTAAAGAGACTTTTATTTATATTATTAAAAAAAAACTCAATATTCTTATAAAAATTTTAAAATTACACTAATACCCTTTCAAAATTTTGTACTCCAATACACACAAGTATATCCTAAATACAATTCAAATATATCTTAAATGATTTTAATACTTAAAACTCCTATTTAACTACAATACAATAAACAATTGACCAATTTACCCTTCTCTCTCTTTGAATCATCTAACAAATTACGAACTGATGCAAATAAATGATAAATACCAAAGAAACCCCATTTTTGCTGTTTTACACACGTCTGATTCGGATAACAGTTTTAATAGTATTTCAGGAATCAATATTGATGTTAAGTAATAATTATCATTTTTGAAGACATGGAAACTTTGATTAAAATTAAATTATAGGCTTTTATCAGAGGTAATACAAGAAGATGCAAACATATTCTTTGCAAATTATGACGAATAATAATTGGACCTAAATTATAAAGAATTATAAGTAACTTTAAATTGTGAGAAATGAGACTTCTCTAATCGATCAGAAGACATCAATGAAAGAAAAAACAAAAGATTTCTATGTTTAATACTACGTAGGTGATTAAGGCAAAAAAAAAAAAAAAAAAAAAAAAAAAAAAAAACACCATGTTATTTGTTGATAGAAAAAGGTTTTGAATGTTAAAATCGTTTCATTTACAATTTAGGGTATACATGTGTATTATAAAGTTTTGAAAGGATATTTGTATAATTTAAAAATTTATAAAGATATTGACTAACATTGAGTTTTGCTAAAAATATAGATGAAATTCTCTCTTTTTTTCTTTTTTTTTTTTTTAAACTCGACAATGCTTAAAAATATGCACGTGCATGCTGTCTAAGGTATAATTTTCACTCCTCACACGAAATTAAGAGATTTCTAGCATTAGTTTTCATGTGTTAGTTTCTACGGAGTAGATTTTAATCTTGTATATAAGCAAGTTTTAAAAAGTTTTATGTGAAAAAGTGAAATTTGATATGGCTATTTATATTTTTTATATGCAAATTCTAAAGAGTATATACGGAGAATAACTTCATTTTTAATTATGGGTCTTGATTGTTCGCTGATTAATTTATAGGATTTCAAAATATAATTTTTTCGGTTATGTTTTTAGACGCAATTTCATATTTCCCTAATAAAAATACTAAAGTTTTATATTTTCCAAAATATGCATAAAAATCATTGCACAATATGCATTATTCATTTGTAAGTTGAGTAAATATGACATTTTAAAGTTTATATGGGGTAATATGTACGGGTCTAGTTTTGTTTCATCTAGAGATGATACGTAGATCGTTAGAGAGATTATTATACCATTAAACTTGTCACTTTATTATGCATGTGTTGATAATACACCCTTTATTTTAAGCAAAATTTATAAGAAAGTATACAATAGTGAAATGTTTATAATTATGACATGTATGTCAAATTATTAACATATAACCTTTTTTATTCTAAAGATATAACGTCATGTATAAACTTTTTTATATAATTTTATAAATGTTACGTTTCATCAAAACACTTACCGTAAAACCTCTATAAATTAATACTCGATAAATTAATAACCTCGATAAAATTAATAATTTGTCCAGTCCCAACTTGGGACCAGTACAAATTTGGACCCCAATCAATAAAATAATAAGATAATAATTTTTTTGAAACCCCAGTGTATATATATTAGTCCTAGCGAAACTATAAATTAATAATTATTAAAAATTCATGTATATGTATATGTGTGTGTGTGTGTGAGAGAGAGAGAGAGAGAGAGAGAGAGAGAGAGAGAGATACACTCTAAAATCCAAGATTGTTTAGTAAAAAATGAATCTATAGTCACTTGTTTCTTGTTGAACTTTAAATCTATATTGAGTTTATCTTAAAATCTCTTTATTGCACTAAAGAGTTAGTGCGTCGTCTTCTCGTATTGCAACAAAAAATGTTAATTTTATTTTCATAAAGTGTGAATATTAATTCATAAAATATTAATAGGAACTTGTTTTTCAAATTTATTTTGTCTCTAATGAGTATACATTGTAACTAGCTAATATATTAGATTTGAAAATTTAATGGTCATACGTAAAACCTCTTTAAATTAATAAATTATTAATTTATCTATATAATAATATCTCGCTAAATTAATAAAATATACCGGTCTCAACACTATAGAGGTTTTACTGTATTTATTTAAATTATAAAAAGTTAATGAATATAGAGGACTCTCACGCCACGTAGACATATAGAAACACGAGAATATTATGGTTGAAATTAGGGGTGGAAACGAGCCGAGCCGCTCGTGAAAAGCTCGGGATCGGATCGGTAAAAAGCTCGAACGAGCCGAGCCTAAACGAGCTCGAGCCCGAGCTCGAGCCTAAGTTTGGGCTCATTTAATAATCGAGCTCGAGCCCGAGCTCTATACAAAAGGCTCGTTTAGGCTCGCGAGCCTAAACGAGCCCTAGAAATATATACGTATATATATTTTCTATACGTATAACCGTGTTAACGAGCTCGAGCCTTGTGTTAACGAGTCGAGCTTTGTGTTAACGAGCCGAGCTCGAGCTTGTGAAAAATTTCACGAGCCGAGCTCGAGCTCAAAATGTAAGGCTCGAAACGAGCTCGAGCTCGAGCTCGAGCTTTTTATATATAAACGAGCCGAGCTCGAGCCTAAACGAGCTCGAGCTCGGCTCGGCTCGTTTTCACCCCTAGTTGAAATTAAACATTGATCGAGTTGTTATTTCTAATAGATTTTTGGCTTTTTCTTAAACTAACTAATATACAAATTAACTTGTACGTATTTTGGGCTTAACCATATCAAGTCCTTAGGCTGGCTCCAATAGTCTCGATCGAGGGAAGTAAGATCGATTGTGGTGATCGATTCACCATCGATCGTCTTGTTGTGTGTCCACTCGATCGCCAGTCATCGCAAGTGTTTTTTGAGGATTTCGGTCGTATATACGATCGACTAAACTACACACATAAAAACAAAACACTCACTTTGTAATTAATTTTATTAAAGATCGTTTTTACTGGGGCACCTAATCACCTGAAGATCGCTGGAGAGAGAAAGCTGACGTGACTGTAAAAAGTAAGAGGATTAAATCCCCTTACTGGAACCAGCCTTACACTCCCCGTATATAAATAGAACACATCAAGCCATTTTTTGTAGGACCTTTTTTCCTTTTACGTCTTGAAATAGTCTAAACCACATGGAAGGCAAAAACTAATATAAAAATAGAGCGATATTGACTAAACTATAAAGCAATTATAGAAATTTCTAAAAGAATAAACTTGTAAAAGCACGCATCTATGTAAATCCAAGATATTAGATAACAACAAACAAGTCATGAACGAGTTATTTAATGTCTTTAGAGCTCTATCTCATATAACATGCTTAAACTTAAATGAAAGTTTTCGAGTTCTAGATTAACTTTTTGGATGGTTTGGAGGGAAATATGCTTGTGTGGATCTGACTAGGGTTTTTTCTCTCGTGGGTTTGAGTAGTCGGAGTTTTACAGGTGAAAATGCTGCTTTGAAAGCCGTCTCGTGCAAAGTGACAAAAACAAGAAAGCATTCATTGAAAATCAACACATGTTTATTTCTTTGCATTTGAAACCTTTGTTTTTCTTGCACCCGAGATGGTGGAGCTACTCGACATAGTCCAACATGTTATGAACAGTAATGTTATGCCACCCGGATCTGCAAACATTGTTTATAAAAGAATTAGTTTTGCAATCCAAAAAAGACTAATGGTGCAGCTTGTTGTCAATTCCATCAATATGTAAATCCTATTTTGATGAAATAAAGAAAAATTTTAACTCTAAAAAAAAGATATAGTAACTATAAATATTACAAAGTCATAATCATTTGAAGTGTTAAACGATCGCTAGACCAACATGTCCCGATCCAGGGCCAAGCGTGTCCCATGGTTTTTGTTTACAAAGAATACCGATAATTTGTTGTCGAGCTAGACGACTTCTAACATTGACTTCTAAATTTGCCAACAAGATGTCATTCTCAACTTTCATTACTTGTTGTAAAACTTTCCATACGTTTGGATCATCTTGTAATTTATAACAAACTTGCGACACTTTTATATAATATTTTCGTTTACTTCATAATTAATTTCATAAGTTAAGTGAGCCACGAGAAAAACGCGGTAGTATTATATGGCTTATATCTACTTTGCATGAATCATGATATTTAACAGTTTGTGATTTGGCCCACAAAATGATAAACAAACCATAATTCAATATATACATTTGGTCATTTGGGCACCGACGTGAAGGGCAGACCTTTGATATTTATTGATCCTTTTTTTAAGAAATAAAATTGTAAGACATACAAATGTAATTAGTTCAACTTTAAACTCAATTGGGCCTTTTTTCGTTGTAACTCTAAACTCAATTGAGCTATTTCGAGGAAAAACTTTACTTGTATTATTTTGTAATTTCTTCTGGAGCTTGGATGAGTCTGCATCAAAAGCACTCTGGAGTGAAAACCGGTGGCTCAGCCTCCGTAGGTGAAGATTTTTCTCTTGTCTCGGTTTTCTGTAATAATTAGCAAAAGTTTTTTCATTCTTTTTACAGTCCTTGCAGTTAAAGCCTTAGAGGAATCTAGCTAGTGTAACTTTGTTTATTCCTAGATTGTACTTGTACTATTTAGCTTCTAGTGCGTTGCTAGTAGCTTTTTTCTTAATAAATGTAATTACATTGATTTTTTTTAAGAATTACAAATGTAAGACGAAACTCTGAAATTGTTTTCGTGCTTCTTTTTGTAATTATAACATCTAAAGAATCTATGATATCCATTTTGCTGATATAATACTGTTCAAGTTGAATGTTTAGGCGTTTGATTTTGCTTAGTAGTAGTAATCACTAATATTTCATTCACCGGCCAGTAATGTGATGCAAAAACATTAAATTATTTAGAATTCTTCACCTTTTTAGCATTCAGTTTTTCAATAAGATTTCAGGTAAGTAACCTTTTGATACACAAGAAACCCTACGAGATCAGTCGTCTGTAGTTAACTGACATCCAAACCATGAACTGGTCTAACTAGTCATCCACGATAATGAAATATATATAAAGTTATGGCATGTGGACTCGATAAGTTACAGAAGACTTCGAAGCCCCTTGGGGTTATTTGGAGCGACACTAACATGCAATGTGACGTAGTTGGAAGAAAATACATATATTGTTTTGTAAATTCAGTTAAAGACAGAATAAACATCTCAAGCATGATGAAAAGAAACTTCTGTTGCATCTTCCCTAATATGGCCTTATGTGTGAGTTTTTGACTAACTAATTTTCTTTTGAAAAAGTAATTACTATTATATGGCGTGGTCAAAAGTATTTGACTATTATATGGTGACATGGTAATTCCCTTTGTTTTTCACAAGGTGTTGTTTGGTTTGTTGTCCAGAATGATAATTGGTATGGATTTGATATAGGGGTGGAATAGGAATGACTATAAGTTGGGGTATCAATCTCATAAATGTTGTTTGGTAGGATAATTAGATGAATTGTAGTATAAATTATGTGAGAGGATATGGTGGGCCCGGGAATCAAATTTCATAGGAGGCAAGTTGCTATGGTATGGAGTATGGCCAATATTGAGATTTCATATCTATATTTGATACCGGGGCTCACTAACCAAACACTTGAATCATATCCACTATGATTCCCTCATTCCGATTCCCTCCTACCAAACGCACCCTTAGTTTTAATCTATTTCTTTAACCATACATGATAAGTGACTAGATTTGACTTGTTTGTTATAAAAACATCAACTGTCCCTTTTCCAAACCATATGTACGTTACATATATATTAATAGAAGGTGGTTGGGCAAAACCTTTAGTATGTTCATCAATACATTTTACGTTAACATACTTCATTATTATACTTTAAAGACTAAAATACACCGTTGGTCCCTAAACTTGTATCGGAGGATCGCGATGGGACGAAACCGGCCATATTCATCGCCGTTGGTCCAAACAGTAGCAATTAAATGCCAGATTGGTCCCTTGACCAAGTCAAAGTCTGAGTTTTGTTTTGTAGTCGAGGGCATTTTAGTCCATACACATTTATACTTTTATAACACATTTATGTTTTACCCCTTCATCTTTCATCATCTTCATCATCTACCCAAATCATTCATCTCCCAAATCATCATCTACCTATTTCTCCAAAGTTTTAAGCTTACTTATCGACAGAGTAAGTCTTTTGATCCTTGGCTTTTCCATGCAAGTAATTTACCTAGATATTTAAACATGTCAGCTCTTTCTAGATAAACACTTACAACCATTGTCCCAAATAGAAGACCGAGGATCTGAAGATCAATAGATGCATAAGCTTGATCCGGAGTTAGAACTTGAAAAAGTACCATGAGCATGGCACCAAGTAGAGACCCAGCTGTTGGTTTATATGTCAAACAATACCATGCTAGCTAGATGCCATATCACTTGAGGAAATATAAGTCAAACAAGTTACGTGTACTAGGTTGGTTTATATGGCTTACATTAAAGTAAAAAAACGTGAGTTACGTGGTTACATGAAATTTTAGTTTCGTAGCAAACTTATAAAATAGTCATGTAAAGCTGTCCATCTGTTAAATTTGCTATCAGTCCATCTGTGTTTTTTTCCTCTCTCTAACACAAAAACAAGACAAAATCCTCAATTTGCATTATATTGTTTCTACTGCACATGAACTTCAGTTCTTGATCATCTTTTTTGTTTTATTTAAAAAGATATTATTAGCTCATTTCTTAGAAGCTTGTTCAAGATCTTGTTTTTTTTTCTGTAAACCAATATTAAGTGAGTGATCTTATATATTTATGTTAATATGATTTGAAATTATTTTTTGCTTTGATGGATCATGGTTGTGCTGTTATGTGTACTGCAGTGTACATTGGTAGGAATTTGTTCTAGTGTTTTTCAGACACTTTTTTATGAAAAGTGTCTTTTCATACATTTTGAATGTATATGTGATGCTTCATTAGTGCGCCTAAAAGTTACTAAGAGGGTATCTAGTATTGGCTATTAAAAAAAAGTTTGCATACATGACAAAATCTCAATTTGCATATGTTCCTACTGCACATGAGCTGCAGTTCTTGATCTTTTTGTTTTATTAAAAAACATTAGCTCACTTCAAGTAAGATTCTTCAAGATCTTTTTGTTTTTTGTTGTTTTGTAAACCAATATCATTTGAGTGATCATTTTTTTTTATGCTAATATGACTGATATTTATCCTTAGATATGATGGATCATGGTTTGAGTTGTGTTTTGGCTACTTTGACTATGTATTACTATGTTCTAGTGCTTGTGTTTTTCAGTCTGTCCTATGAAAAGTGTTTTTTAGTACATTTTGAGCTATGTGAATATATGGTTTATTGCGTTTTAATACAACATATAAAAGTATTGAGGTTTTGGATAAAAACAAACTGCTTATGACTGACTCGCCTATTTATGTCTCTCAGCATATTTGAAGGTGTGAAGGTGAAATTGTGACAACTCGCAATTTCAGGTCATTTCTCAAAACAATTTATGCTTCATTATTTCAACATTTATCGTAAACTAGGTTTACGTGTTCCAAATTCGCGTAACCTGAATGGTTTAGCGGCGAATTCCTGATCATATCATCACGAACATTTCATGTGGACTAAGTGTAGTCTACATTTCATTAGCATCATTTGCATCATGTTAGTTCATTCATGACATTTCATTTCACATCAACCGCGTATATTTTATATTAAATAAACGTTATCGCGTGAGTTATTATTTTGAATATTTAATCCGTTATTTCTAAAATTGATCCCGATATATTTTTATACTTACATTTAGTTTATAAAAACTATATTTTGAGTTTACCTAGTGTTCTAAATTTATTTTGTATATAAATCGTTAAAAGTTATATTATTACGACATTTTTCTTAAAAACTACACTATAATTATTATATCACTCAAATTTTACAAGGAATGTATTTTTACAATTTTTATGATATCATTATACTCTACTTTGATCTATTAAAAATTACTTTCACATAAAATTTCCTTAAATACACAAATGTATATTAAATCTTACAAGTAATGTTACATGTACATTATACTTACATTTATTACAAATTTTATACATTATATAAAAAAAAAAAAAAAAAAAAATATTTTGAGATATTCAACCCCCCAAAATCCGGCCCTATGGGGTTGGCAATTAATAGATGTTGAAAAAAATTTTTCTTGATATGTTAAACTTACACTCCATCTCAATTATTTACTTCATACTTTCTCACAATTTCAAAGTCAAGAAAAATCTTCTTTCTCTCTTTGGTTCTACTCCAAAAACCGGCCATAGAAGGAGCTCAAAGGGATCACAAAAATTTTTCCAAGTTCAAGCATAAACACAATCTAGATAACACTCTTGATAAGGTTTTGAAATAAAAACCTAGGGTGTTTAGGTTAAACCTTTGTTCTTTGCACCTCATCATAATAACTTGTAAGCATATCATTTACATCTTTCATTTTTCCTTATCATTTCATAAGTATTTCTTCATATTTGGAGCAAACATGCATGGCTTATGTTGATTTATACCATTTTTACATGATTTTTAGAGTTATATATATATAAAGTCATCCTATAATTATTCCCTTGGTATGTATTGGTCTTGATGATGATTAGGAACCCATGACACCCTAAGAAGGTGTATGGTAGGATTAGATTAGCTTTGGAGTTGATTTGAAGGGATTGGAATAGGTTTAGTACGATAAAAACTATTTTCGATAAGTATAAAAAGTGTTCTGTCCTTGTTTTGATTTTCTGGAAAATCCGACAGTAGGCACGAAATTTTAGCCTTGATAATTAGAAAATATACTTTAAAACGAATTCGTGGCCGCTTGAACGGATTAAAACAGAGTTATAACGAAGAAGTTATGAATTTTTAAAGTTTGACGACGAAATATATATTTTTCAGAAATTTCAGCAACATGTTTTTACTTTGTACGAGTCAAAAACGAGCCTTAAGCTTCACAAATTATTTCGACTTATCAAAAATATATTAGTATACTTTGATACGAAGCTAAGGACGTATAATACGTAGAAAACGGATTTGAAACGACAAAGATATACACGTTTTCATAAAATTGCCGTAACTATTATTTTCTGAAAAACTATATTATTTTTACGAGACAAGTATTACGGTAACTAAAACGACCATGTTGGAGGCTGTTTTTAACATGGATGTGGAACTTTTTGGAACAAGATGTCTTTTAGTAAAATTAAGATCACCGAGCATATTTTTCAAAACAATCAACCGTTTGTATAGCGGAGTTTTAATAAATTATTTACGGATGCTTAAAATTGGCCGAAACTCACTTTTCACACAACAATTAGACAAAACCACCATCTTTAACCCTTATTATCTTTATGTTCGAGACCTTTATGTCGGAAACTCCTGAACTGAAACTTCTAGATTTTGATACAAACTTTCTAAAACCGTCGAGTTCGTTTCCTAACGATCGACGTACACCATTTTACGACTAGTTTTTCGAAGCCATTTTTGTCATTTTCATGAAATTTCCGATGACTTTATTTTACGACGAAAAGTGATAATTTCACAATAAATCATTACGAAACTATTGTAGGATGACATTTTGACGTAAATACTTGTAAAGTGATTTAAGAATGGTCAAGACGTCAAAAGAGTATTTTTCGACGATAAATATTATTTTCAAAACTCACAAATGGTATAAATAACATACGAAATGCATGCATAACATTACATCATAACTCATTACATATCATATCATTCATAATAGGTCGTTTTCGAGATTCACGCTATACCTCAGTATACTCACTCTTGTCATCATACCAGTTTATCAAGTGAGTTCATAGCCCCACTTTTACTCTTTTAACTGTTTTACAAACTCTTGGGGGAGATACATGCTACATTTTTTAATCGAACACAAATGCTTTGAACTGTATGCTATATCCGAATGTTTTATTGTCACTAAGTATTTGCCATGTTCGAAGTCCCTACATCATGAACCATTAGTCACTTGCGAGTGAGCGCGAATATTGTGAATAGGCCTATTGGAATTAACACTCCCGCTCTTATTGACCCAGTTAGGGGAAATCGAGCGCACTATATTTGAACCAGTAAGGTAAATTGGCAAGTTTACCTATTAGGGCGGCGATGAAACGATGATTACCAATTTTTATTGGTGCGATGTTTACGCTTTGGTGTCATGAACTTAGTGAAATAAATACGATTTTGTTTTTAACGATGAGTGTGAAACCATTTAACTCACACTACGATTATTGTGTTCAAACGAATTACTTAAACCTATGGATTTCACTCAACCTTTGTGTTGACCTTTTTAGCATGTTTATTCTCAGGTATCTAAGGCATTATCATCATGGCATGGTTAAGGAACCACCTTTTGAGTCGCGGCGTCGACTTACATCATTGTACATTATGGCACTTTCTTTTAAAAACCATCGTTTGGACTTGTAATATATTTATATTTCCGCAAACTTTGTAAACTTTTGGGACCTATGTTGTAACTCTGATTATTTTATTAAATCAAACGATGTATTTTCCAAACGACACTTTAGGTCGTTCAATATAACTGTGATTGTGATGCTATGACAGTCAATCCCCAGGAATTCCATTCCGCTGCAAAACAGGTAATTTGGGGGTGTGACAGAAATAAGCCATTTGTATAAGAAGTTTTGAAGTTGCTTATTAAGAAGGTGCTTATCTGCTTCAGTTTGAAAAAGTAGGTACCAATGTACCATATGATATTGTTTGTCTTCATTCAAAAGGAAAATAATGTAAAAAATGCACCACTGAGATGAGATGTTAGAGTACCGCTTAGATATGCAACAATTCTCAGGTTACTTTCTTTTAAAAAGATATAAGAAACACTCTCCTTAATTAAAATGATACCTAAAACTCTAAAACCAAACAAAAGTCTGTCTTGAACTTAAATTAGCATGAATTACTTCAAGCAAAATAAGAAAATGCAATGCCACTTGTTACTTATGAGAGTCATCCATGGGTGCCCTTCTTTACCAAAAACAATAATCATGCCATGGAAACAGATCCTTTACGTACAACTCATACCTCAATATCGTGATCTATGGTTTGAATTATCCGATCAAAAATGCTGATAGATAACTAAATAATCTGGGGAGATGAATGATGAATGTTGGGGAGATGAATGATTTGGGTAGATGATGAAGATGATGAAAGATGAAGGGGTAAAACATAAATGTGTTATAAAAGTATAAATGTGTATGGACTAAAATGCCCTCGACTACAAAACAAAAATCAGACTTTGACTTGGTCAAGGGACCAATCTGGCATTTAATGGCTACTGTTTGGACCAACGGCGATGAATATGGCCGGTTTCGTCCCATCGCGATCCTCCGATACAAGTTTAGGGACCAACGGTGTATTTTAGTCTACTTTAAACATGACTAAATATTTTGGTTAATAATAATGTTAAACATGACTAAATATTTGGGTTAATAAAAGATTACTTCTGGAAAAGATGTATTAGAAAGAAAAAAGTTAATAAAAAATACAATAATTTTATGCATGATTATAGGAAAAGAAACAGAGACATCAATAAGGCTTGTCGCATTGGTGAGGTTACACATCGGTTGGTTGCCCAAATTCAACACCCACGACCGATGTTAGATCGGTTGGGTACCACTGCACAACAACGGTTGGAACATCGGTTGGCCAAAGAGTTTGTGGACATCGAGTGTTTCGGCGCTCGATGTTGAAGCATGTTAAATCCTTCCCAACGCAACAATTAATACAAATTTAAAAAATCCGACCGTTTGGTCATACAAATTAAAAAAAAAAAAAAAAAAAAAATCAAACCTATTTTACCACTCTATAAATACACACATTACCTCAAACACAATTCACAACTTACCATTTTCATCTATATTCAACTCAATCTAATTCTTATCCAACTTGAAAATGTCAAAGCAAAATACCCCACAATCAAAAACCCGACGATCACGACTACCCCAAAATGCCCCGGATCTAAATTTCTCGCCGGAAAACAACTTCGAGTTAACCGGCATATCACCACAACAAAACTGGCCTCCTATTCGCTTTCGTCCGCAAATTTTTGATTATCAATCACAACTACCCCAACCAAATCAAAACCAAAACGCGTTTTATCTTAACCGTCCTTTTGTCCCACCGCAACGTTCTTACCAAGATTACCGGCAAGAACCTAGTGGGTCTGGTTACCATCCAAACATGGACTTCATTTATCCTTCTCAACCGTATCAACCTTATTCCCCGATTCGAAACACTAATCTAGACATGAATTTGGAAGATTGGATGCCGGAGTATCCGACACAAAACTACCCAAGTCAAAACTACCCAAGTCAAGATGCTTCGATGGGACAAGGTTCGGGTCACGGTTCGCACCACGGTTCGTTTCCCGTTGATGATTCTGATGATGAGAAAACCGCTTCCGCTGAAGAGATGTCCCCCATCAAACCAAAGCAGCCATCTAGACGTGCTTCAAAGGCCAAGGACAAAGGCAAGGAGCCGGAAACAAGCAAGGGGAAAGCCAAGAAGGCAGCAGAGCCATGGACAAAGGAGGAAGAGGTGGTGCTTTGTAAAGCTTGGGTCTATGTGTCGGAAAACGCGGCGAGAGGAAACGCCCAGAACCGCTTCAAGTTTTGGGAGCAAGTGATCGCCTACTTTAAGAAAGAAACTGGCAAAGACCGAACCTATGACTCCATCAATACCAAATGGAAGAGCAGGATTCGTAACAGGGTTGGAAATTATTGTGCTATCATGGAGAATATCAAGAACACCCATGGAAGCGGTGAGAATGATATCGACGACACCTCAAAAGCTCTTAAAGAATACCGTATGACGTACGGTCATGATTTCACTTTGGAGGAGTGCTACGAGGTTTTAAAGGGTCATCCTGCTTGGAAGGAGGTTGAGTTGCCGGCTATATCAACAAATAGTCGGAAGAAAACAAAGGGTTCTACCACTACCTCTGGTTCAACCCACGCTCGTGATCCTTTCGATGTCTATGGCGTTGATGATTCTGCTGAGGAAGCGACTAGAGAATCACGACCGTCTGGTCGTGACAAAGGAAGGAAGAAAGCATCCTCCTCCTCTCGTGATGATGATGTTCCATCAGACTCATTTATGCAATCGTTGGCCAAAAATTTCTTAAGGACCAAGAAGCCGTCAAAAGAGAATAAGCAGGGTTTAGAAGATAATTGGTTACGATTGAGGGAAAAAGAGCTCGAGATAAAACAGGCAAAACTTGAGCTCATGAGGACATCAAAACGGGAGTCCGACATCATCTTCTACAACACTCCAATCGACCCAAATTTGACCGGCCGCAAACTAGAAGAGTTGGAGAAAGTAAAGGCAGCAATCAAAGAACGTTACAATTTAGATTATTAGTTTAAGTATTCTAGTGTTTATTTGAATTTCGTATTGTAATTTTTTTTTTTTTTTTTTAAATTCGTAGTGTAATGTTTTTTTTTTTTTTTAATTTCGTAATGTAATGTTTTTTTTTAATTTGAATGAAATTTAAATTTAATGTTAAAAATGTTTGAATTAAAAAAAATAATAATAAAAAAAAAAAAAAAAAAATCCTCGGGTCGTCGACTGGGGCATCTGGGTTGTCCCAGGTCGCTGGAGAGAGAAAGTTGACGTGACGCAGGTTGTCCCAGGTCGTCCCAGGTTGCGACTGGGACTAGCCTAATATGAAAAGGCCATTTTAAATAACTAGTTTCTTAACTCAAAAATAAAATCAAGATGGAATAAATATTAAAATAAGCACTAGTAAAGCATATATGAATCAATTCTATAGAAAAACCTAATCGTATAGTGGAGTCCCTGAAGTAAAATTTGTGGTAACAAGCATTATATAAACACAAATTCTAGACAACTAGCTAGGTAGTCAAAATATTGATTTGCTTACCCTTATTTTGGTGCTTACCAATGGACAAATCTCCACCATCCATCTAGTTTAAGGATTAACCTAAGATTTAATACTTAAACCTAAGTCCATGTTTTTTTTCTTGTCTTTTTGTCTTCCTTTTTTATTCATCTTTTTTTTTATTTCATTTTTTTTTGTTAATTCCCGTTTTTTTTAATAAATGAACGTTTTTTTTTTAATTCGCGTTATTCGCGCTTTTTTATTAGTGGTTTTTTCCGCTTTCATACGTTTTCGTATGTTTTCATCTGTTTCGTCCGTTTTCCAACGTTTTCCTCCATCTTCTTACGTTTTCGCCCGTTTTCGTTCATTTTCATACGTTTTCATACGTTTTCGTCCGTTTTTTTACGTTTTCGTGTTTTTCGTCCGTTTTTATACGTTTTCGTCCGTTTTCCAATGTTTTCCTCCATTTTCTTACGTTTTCGCCAGTTTTTTACCGTTTTCATACGTTTTCGTCCATTTTCATACGTTTTCGTCCGTTTTTTTATGTTTTCATGTTATTCGTCATTTTTTATACGTTTTTGTCCATTTTTATACGTTTTAATCCGTTTATATACGATTTTGTCCGTTTTCATATGTTTTCGTCCGGTTTTTATATTTTCTTCCAGTTTTAGACGTTTTCGCCCGTTTTCTTACGTTTTCGTTCGTTTTCATACGTTTTCGTTTGTTTTTTTAGGTTTTCATGTATTTTCGTCCGTTTTTAGACGTTTTTGTCTTTATTTTTATGTTTTCATGTATTTTCGTCCGTTTTTTACGTTTTCTTCCATTTTTAGACGTTTTCGTCTGTTTTCAGACGTTCTCGTCCGTTTTTATACGTTTTCGTCCGTTTTCATACGTTTTCATCTGTTTTTATAAGTTTTTGTTCATTTTCAGACGTTTTTGTCCGTTTTCATACATTCTTATAAGTTTTTCATTCATTTTTATACGTTTTTGTCCCTTTCCAGACGTTTTCATTTTGATATTTGTAACTGACACTTATTTATCTCTTGTGATATAACACTGTAAGAAAGATGAAGAGTATTACATTCTTTATCATGTATGTGTTATCAGTTGGGATAATCAACTAAGAATGTGATGATTCTGATGATTGGGGTTATTTGTGTTTTTGAAAATACTTAGGAAGATTTTTGTGTTTTATGATATTATAAAATATTAGGAAAGTTTTTCAACTGAAAACAAGAGATGTTATGATACTTTTGTTAGGCTTGTGGTGGATTTTTCTATTTAATAGATACATTGTGCATGTTTCGATAGGTTTTATCGCGGGATTTGAAAATATCTATGGTTGAATCAGCAAACTAAAGAAGCTATGGTTGAAGAAAGCACACATCTTTATAAACAAACCGAGGAAGCTCAAACACCTGTGATATGACACATGATATCACAGGTGATATCACCTCACTTGTAATATCACATGATATCACACGTGATATCATGTGTGATAACACTGGTGATATCACCTGTGATATCATGTGTGATATCATCGGTGGTAGTATGTGTGATATCGTAGTTTATATCACTTGTGATATCATGTTATATCAAAAGCGAGGTGATATCACCTGTGATATCATGTGTGATATCACAGGTGTTTGAGCTTGCTAAGTTTGTTGTGCTTTCTTCAACCATACCTTCTTTAGTTTGTTGATTCAACGATAGATATTTTTAAATCCCTCTATAAAACCTATCGAAACATGCACAATGTATCTATTAAAAAGAAAATGCCACCACAAGTCTAACCAAAGTATCATAACATCTATTGTTTTCAGTTAAACACCTTTTTTAATATTTCATATTATCATAAAACACAAAAATCTTCCTAAATATTTTCAAAAACACAAATAAAAAAATGAACAGAATCATCACAGTGATATAATAAATGATGAATATTATTATTTCTTTCATATATACTTGGTAAAATTCTAAATTCTTATCACATTTGGTAATAATGTAATATTTCACATTCTTAGTTGAGTATCAAAATTGATAACACATACATGATGAAGAATGTAATACTCTTCATCTTCCTTACAATGTTATATCACAAGAGATAATAAGTGCCACTTAAAAATATCAAAATGAATAAAAATGAAGCAAACTATGAAAATAGAGATTTGAAATATTCTCAAATTCAAACAAGTGTTGCATTAAATTAGCATTTTTTGAACAAAATAAGAATTCACCTAAAGAGACTTTAACCATTTTATTTCTACTAAGAGTATAATATCACAAGTGATAGATAACACTGGTTGCATTAAAAAAATATATGCTTGTCAATTGCGATGAAAGGTACAAAAACTATCATGTAACTGAAAATTATAAAAATATTAGAAAACACATAGGGGATAATATATAAAAATATACAGAGCAATGAAATAGGTGATATTAAAGGTTAAAAAAACATGCTTGTTTGTTTATGAAATATTACAAGTGATATTAGACATTAACTTTTTTTTATAAAATATCATAATTGATATTAGACATGCAATATAATAGAGTTTAATAATAAGCATGAAAACGTATAAAAATAGACGAAAACGTATAAAAAAAAACTACAAAAAACGGACGAAAATGTCTGAAAACGGAAAAAACGTATAAAAATAATGAAAAGCATATAAAAACGTCTTAAAACGGACGAAAATGTATAAAAACTGACAAAAACGTATGAAAACGGACGAAAACGTCTGAAAACAGACGAAAGCGTCTAAAAATGGACGAAAACGTAAAAAACGGACGAAAATTTATATAAACCTATGAAAACCGATGAAAACGTATAAAAGTGGACGAAAACGTCTGAAAACGAAGAAAACGTATAGAAACGGATGAAAGTACATGAAAACGTAAAAAAACAAACGAAAACGTATGAAAATGGACGAAAACGTATGAAAACGAACGAAAACGTATGAAACAAACGAAAATCGAAGAAAACGGACGAAAACGTATGAAAACGGACCAAAACGTAAGAAAACGGGCGAAAGCGTCTAAAAATGGACGAAAACGGACTAAAACGTATATAAACCTATGAAAACGGATGAAAACGTATAAAAACGGGCGATAACGTCTGAAAACGGACGAAAACGTATAAAACGGACGAAAATACATGAAAACGTAAGAAAACGTATGAAAACGGACGAAAACAAACGAAAAGGTAAGAAAATAGACGAAAACATATGAAGATGGACGAAAACGTAAGAAAATGGACGAAAACGTTGAAAAACGGACGAAACAGATGAAAACGGACGAAAACGTATGAAAACAGAGGAAAACGTATGAAAGCGAAAAAAAACGCGAAAAAATAAACGTGAATAACGCAAATTTAAAAAAAAAAAAAAAAAAAAAAAAAAAAAAAAAAAAAAACGTTAATTCATAAAAAAAAACGGAAATTAATAAAAAAGACAAAAAAAAAAGAAAAAAGAAAAAAAGTTAATAAAAAAGAAAGACAAAAAGACAATAAAAAAAACATGGACTTAGGTTTAAGTATTAAATCTTAGGTTAATTATCACCATTAGATTATGCTTGATGGATGGTGGGGATTTATCCCTTGGTAAGCATGGATTTTTAAGTAAGCAAAATAAAGTGCCTCTAATAATTGAATTACATTTTTGTAATTTGTCTTTAATTAATAACATTAAATCAAAAAATAATTAAAAATTTGGATATATTATTAAGTTTGATAAGTCATGCCATACAATAGATAATACTTTTGAACATGTCATGCAATGATAATTCTTTTTTTTTTAAACATTTAGCTTGTAAAGGGAAAAAAAAACAAAAAACAAAAACTCGCCTTCTGTCGTGGCATCTTATAAAAAAAATCATCATATATTTAATGCAAATGTTCGTAGATCCAGATTATAATGATCTCAATCAACAAAAAAATATGTTATCCTCAAAAACAAAAGATTGGTCCATGTTACTAGGGCTGCAATTTTACATTTTAAGCATCCGATTTAATTATAATACTTCAGTTTTATATAAAGTTCTTTTAACAATTATCACTGCCATTGTTTCCTTTATAATTATTTGAAAATACATATATAGAGTATTTTAAAATCCGGGTCATGTTTATTATTAACCAAAATACTTTTAGCTACACTAATCCACAATAATTTCTATGGTATTGGACTAACTCACATACCACTTCTTGTACAACAAAAATCCATTTGAAAACATCTTGGCCAACATGATAATACGTGGTCATAATCGCTCAAAACCTTTGGAGATTAGTAGCAAAGTGGTGGATCCAAACAAATTTTCCTAAAGACTTGGAGGGTAGAATATCATGGGCCGATAACACCTCTCTCCATACTTTAGTATAACAACCCTTTGACGCAGTAGTTCATACTACGTACTTTTTCGATGATTTAGGGCAATAGAAACCGCATTTCTTTTGATATCAAAACTCCTAGAGATGATACTTTAGAGGAGGAGATAAAATATTTATCTCGTACTTAGATTTGTAATAGGAGTAAACGTTTTTGTCCTTCGTGGACCAATTGGATTTCTGACCCAATCGTTTCTTGTAATGTTCTTATGTAGCCTTATTTTCTCCTAGCATCTTGCTAGCATTTTAAAAATCTTGCCGTTAAAAAAAAGTCAAACTCTTCTCGTACTAAAAGCTAGGTCAATCTCTCTGTGTACTACGCCTTGCTTGAAGTCATCGGGAACTCATTATTCGAAGCTTCGAGAAAGTCACCCTTAGTTGGCTTCAGGGGCTTTGAGGAGAGACATTTTCTATATCTATAGCTTGTTTTATGCTGAAATATATTTAGCGATGGACTGTCTCCTGTCACAACAAAGTAGCTCGTTGATGCAACTTTATTTATTGCTCGCTCTAATGTCAAAACAGATAATGTTACTTTTACCCTATATTTTTTACACAGTGTTTCTAACTTTTTCCTATCCATAATTATGACAAACAGTGAGACGAAATGATGAAATCAGTTCTATTAGGAGTATGCATAATGTATTATCTAATTAATTTGTTGCGAAAATTATAGGGTTAATAACCTTTTAAAGCACTATACTTGTCATGAATGGCAGTTCTGCGTAGCGAACTAAAAAATAACTCTTTTAGACATTAAAGTTGACATTTTTGTCTTTCTTTAAGTATTGAGACCATATTATGACCATTTTACCTTTTCTAAATTTTTTTCGAAATACTTTTTTTGTCGAAATTTTTTTCCAAAATGTTTTTTTTGAATTTTTTTTTCGAAATACTTTTTTTTTGAAATTTCTAATTTTTTTTTTCGAATTTTGTTTT
This sequence comes from Chrysanthemum seticuspe, assembly GCA_019973895.1. Taxonomy (NCBI): domain Eukaryota; kingdom Viridiplantae; phylum Streptophyta; class Magnoliopsida; order Asterales; family Asteraceae; genus Chrysanthemum; species Chrysanthemum seticuspe. Next base: position 117,699,395 of record BPTQ01000007.1, read on the forward strand.
TTTTTGAAATATTTTTCGAAGGGTAAAATGGTCATAATACTTAAAGAAAGACAAAAATGTCAACTTTAATGTCTAAAAGAGTAATTTTTTTAGTTCGTTACGCAGAATTGACATTCTTGACAAGTATAGCGCTTTAAAAGGTTATTAGCCCAAAATTATAGTTAAACCTCCAAAATTTTGATTGAGAAATCTATTTTTTAACTTTCTTTTTAATTGCGCTTCACCAAGAATATATGCAGCTTTGATTTATTAATTTATGTACCTAAAAATTTATATTAATAATCACATGGTATTATTAAAATCTAATCTATAACATGCAATTGCGATATGTTTAAAGATGTGTATATTTCGTGCAACCTTCTATACTGATTATAACAACTCTTGAAGAAGATATGTCTTTCTATTAGTCTTATTAAAACGACAATAAAAGTTTTCACTTGTAATTAGAGAGAACATGTGAATTTATCTTGAAAGTTGAGTAACAAAACGTATATAACTAAAAATGAACGTCTTCAATATTTTATATGCCTTATTGTTTTTTAGAAATGAAATGTGTAAAGTATTAGTTTTAACTATTACTTAAATAAAGATAATATTTGCAATTTTTTTGCTAACAATGTAAACTTTTGGTAATATGAATACTTGAAAGGTAGCATCTAAACTTTGAAAAACCTTTTTCAATATCTATTATAATGATGTTTTGCATAAATTTGTGTAAAACTATTTTTTATCATATTTCAAATACCTTTTCAATGGTTTGTTTTTGAAAAAGTAAAAATTTTATCTCTTTAAAATCAAATTAAATTAAGATGATTCTTATAAAGTTTTTTCCATTTATATATAGTCAAAGGGGATCATTTAAAAAAAAAAAAAAAAAAAAAAAAAAAAAAAAAAAAAAAAAGTTACTTAACCAACCCTAGTTTAGGGGGCTTTTTGCAAATTGCTAAAATTTGAAACAGGTTAAATTTTTGTGTGTATGTCATGGACGTTTTCAATTGGTCAAATGCATTTAAAATTACTAAAAATACTCTCGACTCTAGCGAATAGTAAAATGAGGTTCACGTTTTGTATATATTAGAATTAATAATAGTAATAATATTCTCCATGCAAAGATAAATTAAATTTATTAAACTTATGCGACAAGTAACTTGTATAAAATCAAGGAATGCAAATATTGTTTCTTTTTTCTAAGAAAATCAAAGCATTTTCGTCCATTTATCTGCCGACTACGTGTTCATATTTTACCTTTTGAAACATATGCTTATTCAATTTTGCTCGAAGTCCAAAAAGTCAAACTCAAGATCTCACAATAAGACTAGCTGTGAAAGCATGTTGGGACTGGTTGGCTGCAACTTGGGGCGTTGGTGTGAATCACATATTTACATTACTTTATGTTTCAAATTAAGTCGACTTAAAAGAGTTGACTCTATTTCTTAGCTAAAACCTATTCACGTACCTAAACAAACACCGTTGGATACACGTCGCAAATATATACACAATCTTTTTATTGATAAGTCATTTAAATACTTTATTAAAATACAGCAAAGCCATTTTAATATTCTTTATCTTTTTTTCCTCAAAAAAGATAAGTCATCTAAATACAGCAAAGCCTATTGCCTTTGACTCTCTGTCCATCCCAAAATTGTTATGCATAAACATAAATTCCATACTTTATTACTAAGTAAATTGTGTTACTAACAAAATGTATTTTGTTTTTATATCATTTTTGTGAGTTGAGATTAGAGAACGAACAGCTATTTTCGTATACGTACGAGTTTAAAAAGATTGACGATAATCTTTGGACGAAATTCATACTATTTTTTATTTATAAGACGGATACCCGTATAAAGCGACGGTGTATATCAGAAAATAATTATGAAAAAAAAAAATAATAAATAAAATAAAAAAAAGCGGGTTCAATTTGTACTCATTGCAGAATTAAAAACAAAAATGATAAAAGTTTAAAAGTTAAACTATATTATAATATTAATTTAGCTATAAAAGATCTTATTATTTCTAATAAACCGTATAATATTCAACTAATATTACTTGCCATTAAGCATAGACAATTAGCATTACTCAAATTTTAAATATTTTAACTTAATAGTAAAGATAATCAACTTACTATTATTATATGATATCATTTCTAGAGATCCTGCTTCAACGAATAGTTGCTATTTTTAGCACTCGTCACTCTGACCGAAGACTATTTGTAACAAAACGAGTGGATAATACAAATTTTATATTGCTTCTTGTTGACTAAACTATATTGGTCTTATATTATAACCGATTTATCCTAAAACTGAAGCAACAACTATACCGAGCCAATACAGCTACATCTTTCACGACTAAAAACATAACTATACCGAGCTTAAACAAAAGGTTAACCGTATGTCCATCAAAACCAGTATTCATCATCTTAAAACTTTTTGCACACCATTATGATAAAATATTAATATATTATGGCGTTTTAGTAGTTGTTTGGTGGTACATTATACCGTATATGTAACTAAATATGGTTGTGTAAGACGCATAAAAAGTCTTTGATTTGCCAAAAGTAGCTTCGAGAGTTCGACAGAGACACGGCTTACTTTTCATAACTTTCCAAATCGTAATAAGTCTTTGATTTTACCAAAGTGTGACACTAAACATTCGATCAGTCAAATTTGGTGACATTTTTTCGATACTTATCAAGTCTCCATCTTTGTTTGATATGATCTTCAACTTTGAATTCTTTGCATCCATTCGTTTTTTTAGGATAAACTGGTATTATAACTTTTTTCTTGTCTATCAATAGTCACTATTTTACATTACTATTAGCGTAGAAACGAATGAGTTTTGCTAACAACAACCTTTAGAGGGTTGTTAACAGCTAATTTTCGAAATTTATGTTAATAAAATACACAATGTCCAAATAAAATCATTTAAAATCATCCAAAATCCTTAACAACTTCCTATTACTTGGCATATACAAATTCAATTCACTTTTCTCATTGGTCATATTAGTGAGGCGTAACATGTTTAATATAAGCAGATTTTGTGAAAAGTTTGTTGTTATCAACAGCTCTTAGAGCTATTGTTAGCATTTCCCAAAACAATATACCAAATGATGTAGCATACGAAAATTACTATTGTTTTTAAGTTGGCGCAGAAATATTGTAATCGTTTCTTTTCTATGATTCATGAAATTATAGGGATTGCAACGTTTGCTGCTTTTATTTTTTGTTTCGTGACTCATCCAAGATTTTATTATTCGTATATTGTATCAGGTTCGGATATACATATTGACGAGACTGAAACTCGTGATCTTAAATGTATCGAAAATAAATGATTTTCATACACTTTTGCATCATTGCATGTACACTTATCAGTAGTGCAATTATACTTGTTAAAAAAATCTCAAAAAAAATGATGTTTGCAAACCGTGATGGGCCGGTTTCTTACTGGGCTTCAATATGTTTATATATTTGGGCTAAAACCCAAGTGTTATGTAGGATTGAATATGGATGTCTACAAACCAAAAAGAAAAGAATAACGTAACATTATTGAATGGGTGTTGAATGTTGATACTCGCACCATTTATTTTGATGCATGCATCACAGTATCACACTGTACAACACTGTAATGCACACTGTATAACACTATAATGCACAAATGTGATGTATGTATAAAAAAAAATGGTGTGGGTATCAATACCCTTATTGAATAAGCAAACGATCACCCTTAAATATCATGTGTATCGTCATTGATTCCTTCACTGAAATGGATCAAAAAAGCCGTAATTGTTCACGATCCCAATCAGACATTGTTTGGACTGGTATAAATTTCAGCTTAAAAATAAATGTGACATCGTAACAGCTAGAAAATGTCTCTTTTACCAATAGTCGCCACATGAACAAACACCCTCCCTAACATGGTGAAACCGCTTTGCATCCCGAACAATAATCTCCCTTTGCTCAACAGCCGACACAAATTTCATAAATGTATGACAATCACCACACACCCGGAGATTCTTGGTCATACGAATCGGGGTTCTCTCAGGTGTACTAATAAGCCCATATGCAATTGCAAGCTTCTCGCTATGTGCATACAAACTTCCTAATTTAAGCTCCTCATTAACATCATGCAGCACATTTTCAGTATCAGGAACATACCCAGAAGCCTCCAATTTCTTTATCAAGCTCTCAAGTTTCTCATATATCGCCTTCGATTCACAATGTGTATGATCACCGCTACAAAATCTATAAACCCCGTTATTTGCTTCAATCCATGTAAAACCAGGCGTCTTTTTTAAACGTTTATTTGTCATTTGTGCACGAATCTTTGCCACATTTTCCCACTTTCCTTCTTTCGCGTAAATATTAGAAAGCAATACATAATTACTAGGATTACGAGGCTGAATTTCAAGAAGTGACTCAGCTGCTTTTTGTGCTAATTCTACATGATTATATGTTCTACAAGCTGCAAGTAATGCACTCCATAAACCTTCATCTTTCTCAACTGTCATGCTCTCAATCATACTGAATGCTTGATCGAGTCTTCCGGCACGGCCTAATAGATCAACCATGCACGTATAGTGCTTAACATTTGGTTTTAGTAGGTATTGTTCTTGCATTTGTGAGAAAACCTGAAGGCCCTCTTCAACTAAACCTGAGTGACTGCATGCATATAAAAGTGAAACAAAGGTAATATTATTTGGTTTAATTCCATATTTCAACATCATAGGCAACAATTCGAGTGCTTTTTGTCCTTGCCCATGAAACCCATAAGCTGCAATCATCGTACTCCAAGTTATAACATTTTTTTCTCTCATCTGATCAAATATCTCACGAGCAGAATCAATACTTCCACATTTCGCATACATATCAATCATTGCAGTCCCTAAAATCACGTTTAGTGAATGATACTCTTTCCGCACAATATCATGCACAACTTTAGCTTTATTCATAGCACCTAACTTAGCACAAGCGTTCACAACCGTCACCATGCAAATCATATCAGGCACAATACCACGTTCTTGCATCTGATTAAACAAAACCAAAGACTCATTAGCATTCCCACACGCAGCATACGCACCAATCATAACAGTCCATGTCGTTAAATCCTTAACATCCATCACATCAAACATCATTCTAGCATCATCAATCACCCCACATTTCGCGTACATATCAACAATCGCAGCACAAATAAACGTATTCGCACACAACCCGTGTTTCCACACAATGTCATGAATCACTCTCCCCATTTTAACATCCATTTTGTCCCTACAAACCCTTATAACCGCCGGCAAAGTATACACATCAAGCCGCTGTCCCGACCTAACATACTCCCTAAAAATCTCAAAACATTTCATATAATCACCAGCTTTACCAAACCCACCAACCATAACACTCCATGAAACCGCGTTTCGTTTAGGCATTTCATCAAACACCTTATATGCATCACCCAAAGCTTTATAAAGCACATACATATATATAAGCTTGTTAACTAGTAAAATGTCATTGTATAAGCCATTAACATGTAAATGGGTATGAAGGGTTTTTATCTGTTTTAAGTTTTTGCAGTTAATTAAGGCTGAAAGGTAAAATTTTGGGTCAAAATATGTTGTTTTTTGAATCTTGGTGTTTTGTTGTTCATGAAAATGATGGTCGTTTGAATGGTTATCATGTTGTATTGATAATGCAGAAGCAATGGATGTGAGATATTGGAGTTTTATAGTTGGGTTTGTAAGTAATCTATGGTTTTTGAGTTTGAACATGGAGGCAATGTTTGGGTGATAAAAATTTTGTTTATTGTGTTTTTTTTATAGGTTGGTTAAATTATGATTCATGAGTTGAAACATGCATTAAGGTTTTATCCTTTCCATCACTAATTAAATGTCCACAGTGTCATTCTTGTTTACCCTGAAATAAATTCCCACCTTCAATTATAAACAATCAAAAAATCTTTAAACAGTTAAAGAGTGATGTGTACCATGCCCACTTTGTTATCTGTTATATTCACAAAGCAACAACACAAGACCTCAATACCTGTTAAAAACGGCAGAAGTTGTAACTAGTTTTCAAATGAACTCAAATCTCACATTACATAATGCACGAAATGATAAGATCTAAGCAAATAAAATACACCATGAGCCTATCTCTACTACATTGGTCAAAATAGAATACTAAATCCCAAGCAGGGATTATGTAAACTGATCCACCTATCAGACTATCTCCTCGTGTTTTGATAATATACAGAGCAACAAGTACAAATAGGCCTAAAAACATTCTTCGCGGAAATAAACTATAATATCACGGCACAGTTTAATTGATTTCCGAGAGAGGAGAGCGTGAACTAGGAGATATCTTTGGTTCCTTTACTTCAGATAATTCAAATGAATGGTTTTCCCTAAATTCTTCCAATAATGTCTCCATTGGCATTGCACGAAGCGACTCTATAGCCACCTTACTTGGAACATCAGTGTCACATCTTACAGGAGTATTTCCAGATGGTTCGTAATCCTGCACAAAAAACAAATCATTATAAATTCATATGTAAATATCATTATGTCTGAATATGTCCCATCAAGAACTGATCCATTATCAACTTACCATATACTTCTGCTGAAAGGTATCACGGGCCTTTTGCTCTATTGCACCAGATTGTGTGGAGTGGTCCTCTTGTAAAGTTTCTATAATCATGGCTTGAGCTTTTGTGGTATCTAATATTCCACGAATAACCTCTTGTTCCTCTTGCGATGTACCTGTAAAGAAATATCAACAAACAAATATTAGCGAAATTAGAATATTTATTAGGCCATATTATTGTCTCTGAAAATTATACATATAATTCTAAAAGCTTACCCTCCATGTGCTTAATGATGTCTTCGCTATTCTTTGATACGTCCTCTTTAGCAGTTTCTCTTGCAGAACCAATTTCAACAGCATGATGTTCATTGCTCTCAGAAGCACCTCTGCATAGTTCAAATAATATAAAAATATCTACAATTATTTTCATTGGACAGTAACTCAAAAACTTGGATTACTTATTTTTATCTTTCTCAACTTGAATATTTTAAAATTTATAGAAAAGTGCATACCTGACAAGTTCATCTATTTCTGAGACATGGTTTTTGCCCAATTGTATGAGAGACTCGTGTGTCTTTTTGGAATGCTTCAATGCCATTTCAGTAGTCTCAACACTGAAGATAAATATTAAAAAAATAATCAAAATTATAAGTTCTTGTTAACACCAATGTTAAGATGACTTCGCAGAATTTCACGCTAACCTTTTTTGCAGCAATAACTCAAATCGGCAGTGTTTAGCAGCAGAGAAATCTGCATTGTCTTTTGCATCATTTTCCGCTTGTAAGGAAAATTCCTGCCATTTTCTTTTGGCATCTGTTGTTATTCCCTCCATTGAAGAAACATGTCCATCCAAAACTGTCTTACTTCCAGCTGCAGTTTCCTTGATATTGGCCAAACGTGCATCGACCATCTCCTTTTGGCGACTGATATGACTTGAGACTAAACTTGTTACATCAGCAATAAGTTTCTGTGCATCAGATCTTGATTGCTCCTGAAGTAATTCATCTTTCAAGAGTTAGAAATATTTGATGCTATTACACATTTTTATTTCAAAATTGTTTTAATCGTACCTCATATGCCTTTTGAAATTCATCTATACTCTTTGTCTGCATCTCGTCAGCTTGATTAGCATGATTTCCTAGATCTTTGGATTCTTCCATCAGCTTATCGAAAATACCATTGATGAACTCGGATATATTCGTTGTATGATGGATGCTGACATTGAATCTCTGGAATATATATAATATATTTAAATCTCAAACGCCATTTAAATTGAAAAAGATCAGCAGAATTTTAAACATAAAAATATGAACCTTCCGAAGCTCTCTAGCAAAAACTGCAATCTCATCTTGCTGAGTTGATAAAGTGCCCTGAATCTCATCAAATATAGATTTTCCTTCTGCAGCTTCTTCAGCCAAAAGCTAATATAACAGAGATACTTCAAATTATGTACTGATTAACATTATGTTCAGCTTTTATGGATGCTAAGTCAATAGTATGTACTTACTTCTTCAACACAGCGAGCATTAGAAGAAGCCAAGCCTTTAAGATCGTCTAAACACCCATTTGCAGTTGCTTTGTGCAAACGTACGACATTTTCCATGTCCTCAATGTGGGAAATATACAAATTCTTTGATGCAGATACTTTTTTCTTTAAGTCAGTGATGGCCTGTAGCGTAAAAATATATATGTAATTATATGTTGTTAATGTAATGTCGTAGACACAAATTATATAACATGTATCTGGTGATACAGATCAAGTGGTACCTTATCATTAATGTTTATGAAAGTTTGACAAAACTTCTCAATGCACTGAATTTGTTCATTTTGCTGAGATACAGACGCTGCCACCATGTTGCAAAGAGAACCAACATCCTGTGCAAGCTCTGACTCAAATTTATTTACAACTGATCTATTACCAGCACTCAGTTTATCCTCTCTTGCTGCATCAAAATGAGAAGATAATGGTAAGAATTAAAAGCAGAAGCTTACAGAAGAAACACGTATGGATTTATGTATTTATGTACATAAGAAAGAACGCATACCAATCTTCATAAACAGCGATGCATTGTCCTGAAGAGATTTTTCCAAGTCAGACCGGAGAACGCATGCTTGATGAGCCAAAGCACTTTCTGTATGTAATAGCCAGTCATATGTAAAATTATTCAGGATAACAAAAATATTGACAAATTACAAACAACTGCATATACCTGCTTTTTTCTGTTCAGAAATGACAAAATCTCGCTCCTTAAGAGCATACTGACACTTCTTCAGTGCTCCCTCGGTATCAGCCAACACCTTATTGGTTTGGCTCAAGTTGTTCTACAAACAAAAAGTATTTATAACATAAGGGGATAGAAAAGTTATATATAGAAACTATGATCTGTTATAACAAATTCCACAATAATGCAATTAATCACAACTTCTGAATTACCTCTGTAGACTCAAGTTTGCTGCTCAAATCAGAGCACTCTTCGACCCGGGCATTGAACTGAGTTTGCAGATCCTCAAATAGCTGTGAAAGATGTAAAAGAGTAAGATAAACATGCAACAGCGAGCGAACAACATTACCCAAACAAACTAGCTTTTGATAATGACATACACTAGCATATCATACCTTTTGTTGGTTTTCTATCTTGATTCCCATTTGTTCAATCTGATCTGCCATAGACTAAACGAAAAATAACATCATATAAATAGGTACTTTTAATATAGAATGATGTAAACAGACAAAGACAAGACTTCCAAGGTAATATGAAAATGATATGATTTAACGATATCTAACTGAAGATGTGAAATCCAGGATGTTCCGGTACCTTTCTTTCCATTTCTTCTTGGTAATATCGCTCCTTTGGTAGATAAACACCACTTTTCTCACGCGAAGCATACACCTCTGGAAGATAAAACTATGCAAATTAAATTCCGGTTATATCCCTATAGCATTATAAGACATCTCAGTTATTTTACCTGCTTTGAGTCTTTCAATTTCACCATAAAGATCCTTTATCAGAGTTGTTTTCATCATCTTTTGATTTACCTACAAATATAAAAATTAAAAGAAAGTGGACAGTTAAACTATAAAACCTTAAACGTTGGAATAATTACATTAACGGAAGATGGAATGATCAATAGAAGATACGTGGAAAGTATAAAAATATATCAGCGAGTGTGTAGACAAGGGCAATACCTCGGGTTTGTTCTTTATATTCTTTGCCCTATGAGCATAATCTAATGTGCTCAATGTCTCTTCAAGACAATGAACAGCAGGTGATACAGTGGCAATGATACATGTTTTCGTCCTTCCGCCCAACGAGTCACGAAGTAGACGAGTTAGCTTGCTATCCCTGAAATTAAAATTTATTAACAGTTAATTGGCATCGAAAAGGACCATATACAAGAGATGAAAAATCTAAAGATGATGTAAGAAATAATCCAAACCTATAAGGAATGTGTCCCAGATGCTCCACAAGAGCATTTATTACTCGTCCCAAAGTAAGTAAACTTTTGTTAATTTCTCCAGCTTCTCTTGCACGACCCTAAGAAGATAAAAAGTTACAATTTTTTACCGCACATAATACAGCAACAAAAGCAATTTTCTCTGTCGATTGAGACACACAAATAATAAAGTCCATTGATAATCAATATATAAAGTATTACCTCCCTAGCACCTGAACGTGAAATGTTTTCTGAACCAGCTAAATCAACAAGATTCAGCTTCCCGCATTTTATAAGCTCTTCACCTTCAGGGGTTGCCTCTTTAATGTGTATCGTGATAGAAAATAGTGAATGTGATCGACTGAAAGATAAGAGTAAGCTTTACAAACAAGCCTTATGAGTTATCAGTAAATGTTAATAAATTGCAGAAGAATTGCAACCTTGATTGTTTATTTAGTAGAGTCTCGGCAGTTCTACGTTTTGCAGACCCCCTCTCAAGTAATGTAAATATCTCATTCGCACTCGTTACAATCTCCTCCTCTAAACCTCTCACAAGAACTCCACCTTTACCGTCTTCCATTAACGGCAGGATTTTTTTCTGTTTTTCGTCTTGACCAATTTTGGTAATTTCTTCCGGAGCAAGCAAGTCAGTAATTTCCTCATTATACAGCTCTAAAAATGTTACTTTAACACTATACTCAGCATTTTGACCCTCCAACGTGTCAAATATTTGCTTCACTGATCTTGGTATTACACCTGCTTCTGATGGCAGCTCTCCGTTTGGCCCACTCTGAAAATGAATTGCCGAAAGAATTTTAACAGATGATTAATTATAAGGGGAAGGTAATTTAAAAGGGTACACATGTATTATAATACCTTGGCCCTCTTGCATTCACCTTCCATTGTGTAAGTTTTCCCTGTCCCGGTTTGTCCATAAGCAAAAATGGTGCAATTGAAACCTTCTAAAACTTCGTTTACAATTGGAATAACAGCTTGTTCATACAAATCCTTTTGCTGGGCAGTGGGACCAAAAACCTGCATAGATTCATAAAATTCATTACCGATAATTGCTCAGCCAATAACCATAACCATAAGCAAGTAAGCCGCGCCGGCATTGCAAATGCAGTTACTAAAGTTGATTTTTTTATGAATGCTAATACACCCCCCAATCCCCCATCCAAACAAGTCGATATTCTCATTAAGATACAATCCCGAAACAACAAAATAACGGTCATCTGATTTTGTAATCTCTAGTCAGGCAATACATATACTCTACAGAAAATGAAGTAAACACATGGCTCGCATAGATCGGGACCTAACAGAGACTATTAAACTAAATTTTACATATTTGTGCATCACTAGTCTAATTATTTCTTCTTTATAGCTTATTATAATCCATTTCTAGATTACAACATTAATGCCATAAACTTAAACAATGTCCATTACTTAAAACCTAAATCAGTAAAACCCGTATATTCCTGACCTTGTCGAAAGTAAAAACCCGATCGATTTGCTTGCCAGCAATCGCCTGAGAAACAGCAACTTCTCTCTGATACTCATTACACGTCACAACTTGCGGTGCATTGTTCTTCAACTCATCGTTACTAAACGGCCTACACAAACATAATCTTATTATTATAAATAAATAAATAAAAAGAAACAAACCCTATCAGATCTAATTAATTAATTAAATAGTACCTGCAACGCAATAGCACTTGAACGTTTACGCCTTTATCATGTCGACCGGACATATTTAAACACAGTTAAGGTGTATTTGTTTTTTAATTAGGTTTGTAGTGTTTGGGGTGGAAGGAATGTTGGTTGTTTTTTGAAAATGAGAGTTGAAGCGGGATGAAGTGTTAAGAGTGTTTTTTGAATTTTTGAAGGGGCGCTCTTTGTTTTTGATCGGGCCGTTGGTTTGTGATCATGAAGATTCATCTGACGGTCAATATTGGGTTTACAAAAGCTCCCTTGAGGTACAGATCGGCCCAAAGGATTGAAACAAGCCCAACATGTATTTTCAACTACTCCGATCGATTAAGCTAGTCATTTTGACTTTTTTAATTGGTTTTAGTCGTACAATAGCAATGTACTTTCACTTTTGTATTACTTTGATATGTGTATTTTTTTTTTGTTCCGCTTAATGTAACGTACTTTCGGGTTTTGTGCTACTTTGTTTTACCGGAACCAGAGTTTTGAATCCTGCGTGGACATGCCACGTAAGATTTCCACTTACAATAATCTTTGAGTTAAATACATAAATGATCTTGTGATTTATGGGGTATAACGAATTCAGTCCTTCAAATTTTGTGTTAAACTTTTTTATATGTTTTCGACTGTTTTGATACGATTTCATCCGTTTTCATCTGCTTTTTATACTTTTAGTCCGTTTTTATATGTTTTCGTCTGTTTTCTTACGTTTTATGCGTTTTCGTATTATATGTTTTCGTCCATTTTTATACGTTTCCGTATGTTTTTATACGTTTTCGGCCATTTTTATACGTTTTCATACGTGTTCGTCCATTTTTATACATTTTCGTCCGTTTTCATATATCTTCTTCCGTTTTTATACGTTTTCTTCCGTTTTATATGTTTCTGTCCGTTTTTATATGTTTTCGTCCGTTTATACGTTTTCGTTCGTTTTTATACGTTTTTTTCCATTATCATAGATTTCCGTTTGTTTTCTCACATCTTTATACGATTCCGTCCATTTTCATATACTTTTATCCGTTTGTATATGTTTTCTTACATATAAAAATAGAGAAACGTATGAAAACAGACGAAAACGTATAAAAACGGATGAATCCATGTAAAAACATAAGAAAACGGACAAAAACGTAAGAAAACAAACAATCACGTATAAAACGGATGAAAACGTATAAAAACGTAACAAAACGAATGAAAACATATAAAAACGGATGAAAACATTTAAAACGTAAAATAAAGAGACGAAAACATTTAAGAATGAACGAAAAAACGGACGAAAGCATAAAAAAACGGATGTAAATGGTCGAAAACGGACGAAAACGTATAAAAACGTTAAAAAAATGGCCGAACACATATAAAAACGGATGTAAACGTATAAAAGTGGACGAAAACGTAAGAAAATGGATGAAAACGTACAAAAACAGAAGAAACAGATGAAAACGTATAAAAACGAACGAAAACGTATAAAATCGTAAGAAAATGGACAAAAATGTATAAAAACATCAAAAAACGGACGTAAACGTATAAAAATGGATGAAAAAAATGGAAAGCGTATAAATACAGATGTAAACGTATAAAAACTGGCGAAAACGTGTAAAAACGTAAGAAAATGAACAAACAAATTTAAAAACGGACAAAAACGTAAGAAAACGAACGAAAACGTATAAAAATGTATGTAAATGTATAAAAACTGACGAAAAGCTGTAAAAACGTAAGAAAATGGATGTACACGTATAAAACCGGGCAAAAACGTGTAAAAGGTAAAATAAATAAATGGCAAAAACGTAGGAAAATGGACGAAAACTTAAAAAAAACGGACGAAAACGAATAAAAACGTATGTAGATGTATAAATACGGACGAAAACCTGTAAAAACGTAAGAAAACATATAAAAAGTTTAACAAAAAATTCTAAGGACTAAATTCGTGATACCCGGCAAACCACAGGGACCATTTATGTGCTAAAAATATTTCACTTAGATTTTTATCTGGTAAAATGACTTTTTATCCGCTAGCCCGTACTTTGATGTACCAAAGTGGTACAAAACCTAAAAGTATATTGTATTAAGTGAAAAAAAAATACACATACTAAAATGATACAAAAGTAAAAGTACATCGTTATTGTACGGCTAAAAACCCTTTTTAATTTGATAAAGTAGTTAACAGTTTGTTTACTTGCAGAAAAACTGAAGGAAAAAAATTAATATTAATTAAATAAATAATTGAGAGAAAATAGAAAGACGTGTTTAAATTCATATATTCATAGAAAATTTTTCTTAAAAATAGAAAATCAGCTTTCTAAATTTACAATATGATTTCTCGAAAAGACATAGAATGATATATATGTTTATGTTTTTCTTTTATAATATACTAGTTATAATACCCGTGCACACACGGGGTTTTAACAAAAAAAAAATTATTTTGTATTAATACTGAATATTTTGTATTTAAAGGTAATTACATATAATTATATACTTATGCACGAGTTTTCCATTATATATTAATATTCATTAGAATTTGTTAAAATAAAATTTTGTAAAAATTTCTCTTAGATAACTCAAGATTTAACTATATTTAGTAGACATATATGTTGATGTTGCTATTTAAATTTCACTATTAATATTATATTGTACACAAGATGCGGGTTTAGTAACACATAATTAGCGTCGATGAAGTTAAAATATATTCCTTAAAGTTTTAAAAAAATGTTTTTCTACATATCTATACATATATATGAGACTACATATGTCACATGTATAATGCTTATTAGGCATTTTAATGTTGACATGGCACCTCTATGATGAGGTGGAAATGCCACCATGGCACTACATCCGGTTACATTATAAAAAAAAAAAAATTGTAGCAGCCAAGAATCGAACATGGGTCTCAACATTAACAGCCTAACGCCTCTACCACTAAGGCAATCCACATTTTTGTGTTTTATCTTCTACTTCCAAATTAATATACTTCAGTTTCTACTCATATATGCAGCTTTTACACTAAAATTCAATGCCAGTCAAAGGTGATTCATAACCTCCCCTCAACATTCGCTGCACATTTCAAAACCTTATCAAATCAGAATAATTCAAATACAAATTGTTACATTACCATTAAATTCTTTTCCTCATCATATCTTCATTTATTCATCGATGAATTAACTATTTTTTGATTCTTTGCTGGAAAAAAATTATGATTCTTTTCCTCATCATCTTCATTTATTCAAGAAATTTTTGTTTATTTTGGTCATTTTTTTTATATTTTTGTAGGTAGAATCTGATTGAGCAGATTAACCAAGCCGAAAATTAATGATGATACACTAAAGGTACGATTTTGGGATCTTTTGAATCTCAATAATTTTTTTGTATGTTCATGTATTAAGTTTCTTTTCAACTCAAATTGGGGATCTATTGAAGGTTAGTAGTTTATCGACGATAAAAAAGAGTTTGATTTTTTGTTGATGCTTAATGGTTTAATTTGAAAATTTTGAAGTTGTATTGTTGATGGTTAATGATTTTTTGTTGATGATTAATAGTTTAAACTGAAAATTTTGAAGTTGTAATCTTTGGTTGATTTTATTTCTCATCTTGATGGTAAAGGTCCTACAAGGTATGTACAAAAATTTGAGTACTTTTAAGCTTAATTAGTTTTGTTTTAATCGGGAAAAGTCTTGCATTTTGAACTTTGCGGTCAAACTGAGTACTTTTAATTATATTGTTTGACAGTCACACGGATTCTATTGTTGCGAGAGAAAAGTTATTCTAGACAGGCAAACACCCATGGGACATACCCCATCGAACATGGGTGTCCAATAGGTACATGCCTATTGATGGTCATGTTATTTTTTTAACTAAAGCTCGTATAGTTTTTGAACAGGGGTGTTAAATGACCCATTAGATTAACCTTATTTTTTCAACTAAAGCTCATTACAGTATATGAATTGTTCTTGCATATTGATCCGGATGTGTCACACTTATAATGTTGCCATTGTTTCAGTCAATATGCACAAAATCATGGGAACATCAACTACTCAGCCACTTCAGGCCAGTAAAAGAAGATGCCATCGAGAATGTGGAGCAACTATTTCGGATGTGTCTATGGCTGATCAACGTTTACAATTGCAACAAAAGAGCATGCCAAATGATATTAACCAAGGGTTGTAGACTCCTGTGTCTGCATCTTCCAATTGGTTTAAATTATCAGTTGCTTTTACATTGTATTCAGGATTCTTTCACTTTCGTAATAGGTCTGGGTAGCACGCAACAACAAGGAGATCACAGTTTTGGTCAAAGTGTTGAACCTGTAAACTTTATTAGTGAAGGTAATATGCATACATGCATATGTTTGATATATGTGATACATGCATATGTTTGATATATGTGATATTACCTGCTATTTCATATCATTTATTTATATTTGGTTTTCTAAACAGATGTTGCTATTGAAAAAAGTAGTCGTGGCTATAATATACAGACGAAAGTTACGTCTTCACACTCTTCACCTTTAGGTTAAGTTGAATTTTGTTACCGTTAGTGGTTGAATTTTGATTTTATATTATGTTTATTCGTTCTTATTTGTCCTTTTTTCTTTATCCATGCTTCAGAACCACCATCGGGTTACATTTACCTGGGAAGATGTGAACACATCTGTGAACGTTGCAGCGTGCTTTTTGGTATGAAGAACGTATAAATAGCGGTTCTACATATGCCCGCCCAAGGTATCATCGTTGCTGTTTAGGTGGCAGAGTTGACTTACGTACATGCGAACAGTTATTCAAAGACCATCACTTTATGGAAAACATTCGTGCATATAACCAGATGTTCGGTATGACAAGTGTTGATTATGACGGGTCCATTAAAATAATGGGAGAGGGTCGTACGTGTTCAAAGTTTTAGGACAGATTTATCATTGGAAATGTGTGTTTCTTCCGCCTGAAGGAGAGTCGCCTAGGTTTTTTCAACTGTATATATATAGTTGCTCAAAGTTAACCCCCAAAATTATCAGGTAACCATGCAAACCTTTGTCTACTACAAAAATGCACCACAAATTGAAAAATTTATAATATAGCGTGTTATATTCACTATTGAATCAACTATACTAAAAATCAACACATTGAAGCCATGATATTATTAAAGATGTTCAACTTGCGGGAGAAAGGTCAACGACGAATTTCCAGTACCAAAATGCAAGAACCATGGGCCCCAAGAAATTCATGAGCACATGTAACGTTACCATGACTAAAATTGCATACCACTTTATAACTTACTATCTATAGTAACAATTATCTATAACTTATTCATTAACAACCATACTTTGCTGCAATAACTGTAGTTATTATTTCAAAGTGTTTATCCAGGATGACAGCAGCACCATCTCCTTGACCTATTTTAGTCCACAGGCAAATACAAGAACAACATACTCGAGTGAGGTACTATCCACACTTGAAAACAAGGACCCTTATCAATTTCCAGACTTATCGAAAGAACTCGAAGGAAGAACGCATATCTTCAAGTTTCACTTTGACACAACCAAAATAAGTAGAAGACTTGACTTCATTTTGGATTAATTCCTCGACCCACACCCGCTGGAATTGCCAACACCAAATCCTGAACCAGCGCCCCCAACATACACTTCAGTCCTGAAACCGGTCACGTAGGCATCCGGGAGCAGCATATGACCAAATCAGCGACTATCAACGCCACCTGAACAAGAATTCATGTTTGTAGAAAAAGAAAGCACAAAAGATGAAGTCCGCAAGAAATCTGTTCACATGCTTTATTTGACTGTTGGCCAGTGCAGGTTTGTTTGTTTTTTTATTGCTCATTTTATTTACTGACTTATGGTTTTGCTAATCTACCACATATGTAACACTTGTAAAATTTCAAAATTTTCAAGCATGCTGGCTAAACAAAGGCAAAATTTAGTCGAAAGCCACTGTAAAAATAGAATCTAGCCGCTCTTTTAGTAAATACAAAATACGACTCTGCAATGGCAAACACACTTGGGTGAATAGCTAAAATCAAATTAACAAAAACAGAATTGATACTTCAAAAACCTTAAAATAGTATTTTGATGGTTCAGTGTGCCATAGTTGCCAACTTCTGAAATAATCTTTAAATAGTATTTTGACGGAGCACCAAGTTCAGTCAACAAAAGGTTAGACTTCGACGCATATCGATAGTTAAATGTGTTGAGACATAATTACTGCTCGCTCATAACTTTTTATGCATTCATTATTATTACCTTCATAGAATACATGTATAGTTAAGTATGTACATGTTGATTTATACCGCTTAAGCAGCTAATCAGTTTTACCATTTAGCCTGATATTTCCACTTAATCTTTATCTTTCATTTATGATCTCTATAAATTTTGTTGACCAATGTGGCTGCTTTACCTTCTATCATAATTATCCAAAAAAGGATAAACCTTTTTCAGCAACCTCATTTAGCCATTTACATATATCTTTGTTTTTTTTTTCACAGAAAATTTGAAGTGATGTTCAAGAAACAAGAAGACATGTTCATCAATTCAGCTTAAGGTTGCTGTAAAATGACCTCCTCAAAGCATGTTAACCTGACTATTACAACTTATGTAACGACGGCAAATGTAGTTATTGTACTAATAATAGGAAATCGGTTATTGCATTCATCATCATATATATTCAGAAATGATCATTATGAAGCTCGCCCGCCCATTGGGCATGTCGTATATAAATAAGGACCATCCATTTTATCAACTCACTATTCATTGTTCTTTTTACATATATTACGTGAACACTTTTCTTTTTTTCTTTACAATTTTTGTGTTTAAGATATTTTCCATTATTCATTATTACGTATGTCCATTTACATTTTGTCAAGCAATGTTATGAAGCGAACCCGCCCATTGGGCGGGTTATGAAGCTATCCTTATATAAATAAATAAGAATGTATGATTCGTTGTTATAAGTACAATCACGTATATTTTTTTTTTCTTCATATTACAGTAACCCGTACTTACAATTTGATAATTATATTTTCGTTTTCAAAAAATTAGCCGTATTTAATATTCAAATTCATGTCCACATAATCATACTTTTAAAATAAAATAAATGAGTCTTTACTGAACTTATATAGTAAAAGAAATATTTTGATATTTATAATCCTATGCATATTTATATGTTGTAATTTTAAAACAACATATATATTGTATTTTTAATATATAAAGTATAGGGGGTATAAAGGTGAATTTGTTTGATTTCTAAAGTTATTACAAAACATGAAAACTTATAATATTACACTTAACCTTATATAATTTTTAAAAATTCAACCACTAAAGTTTTATTAATTACCTCATATTTTTGTAAGTTTTTGTTTTTACAAATATTGTTATAAGTATAATCGCGTATATTTATTTTTATATTAAAGTAACTCGTGCTTACAATTTGATAATTATATTCTCGTTTTCAGTAATTTAGCCGTATTAAAAATGTAAACTCGTGTCCACATAAGTTAAACTTTTAAAAATGAAATAAGTGGGTCCTTATTGAACGTAAAAAGTAAAAAAGTTGATACTTATAATCTTATGCAAATTTATATGTTGTTATTTTAAAACAACATATACATTGTATTTTTTAAGATATAAAGTATAAAGGGTATAAAGTATAAGGGGGTATTTGTTTATAATCCAAAGTTATTAAAAAACATGGAGGCTTATAATATTACACTTAACTCTATATAATTTTTAAAAATTCAACCACTAAAGTTTTATTAATTATCTCCTCTTTTTTTAAGTTTTTGTTTTCACAAATGTGACACCTATTTTTTTATGTGTTTTTCTATCAACCAAAATTTTTCACCAAATTCATTAAAGTTTGACCAAAATCAATTTAATTTTGACTTTTTATTAACCAATCACATCACACGATTTTTGCTTACGTGGCGAAATCGAGCTCTCCTATTGGCCCAATTGTTTTTTCAATAAGAATGAATTCTCTCCGATGACCAGACACGACCAAGTTTAAAAAAAAAAAAAAAAAAAAAAAAATTGAAAGGAAAGTGTGTGTAAATATCGGTTGAAAAAACAACCGATTTTCGTTTTTGGGTAGCCTCGACCGATCCTCGACCTACACCCCACATTGGTCATTTCAAAGTTATTTTGTCGAGAAAGCTGATGTGGCACCCGGTGACCTGGGTCAAGACTGTGTCCAGCTTTAAAGATTGACCAAAATCAATTTAATTTTGACTTTTATTAACCAATCACATCTCACGATTTTGCTTACGTATGTGCCCCAATAGGCTCACGTATTTCTAACCGTATAACATGCGTATCCGACTCACATATTCGAACATTCCTACCATAAAATTCCCTATATAGGCACTAAAACACATCTTTGGTACATTAAAATACATTAATGTATTATCTAAATCAGCAGCTCAACTTAATTATACATTCATACCTTGAGCAGGCGTAGAAAATCCTTCCACGACAATCATGTGTTGATACTTAATCCTCTTCTAAAAAACGTACACAAAAAAATTGCATTACACTTTAGTATGTGCGATAAGATCATAAAACTGCAAAAACCACTAACATGTTGCATTATAGTGTGGATAACAACAAAGTTAGTCATAACATCAAATAAGAAAACTTCATATTAGAACAAAAGGGGTGTTTGGTATGCTTATTAAATGTGCTTATTGGCTTATTCAATTACCATAACACAATAAGTTTATGATAAAGCTATAAGCTTTTTTGAGAAGCTTAGTAAAAAAACCCCGGACTCACAACTAATTCTATCATAGCTTAGTGTGTTTATAGTAAAAACACAAATATTAAGCGTAGAACTTTTCAATAAAACATTAAAAAAAAAGTTACTAAAAGTTGGTGTGTATAACAAAAAAGTTAAACCATAAAAAAAAGTTACTAAAAACTATCAACTAGATAAGGCATAAGACAAAGTTCTGTTGAAGTCTCTTTCGAATTCTATTCAGAAGCAAAAAGAGGTTAACACATGAATCATAAGTATAGAAGAATGGTTGTATCTCACATCTATGATTAACAACTCAATAACACTATCGCAGTATAGTAACGTAATAACCTGATTAAAAACTATATATTCTTGCTTAATAATTCTCATGTCATACTTTTATTTCTTTACAACGGCCAACTATTACGTTTTTTTTTTTTTTTTTTTTTGAAACATCACGTCAATTAATAAAGTTAGGTTATCACCTAGGTTTTTTTTTTTTTTTTTTTTTTTAGGAGGTGATTGTTATGAAATAAGGATTGTGATGCGTGCATTTTTTTATAATTCAAGGAAAACACCTTCTAAATTAACCAATATATGACTATCTAACCCATGTGTGTGTTTTTTTTTTTTTTTTTTTTTTTTAATAATTAGCTTTGTAAAACGTTTTTAACTGTCAGACATGTTGAGGTTGATGTTGATGTTTAACTTTAACTATTGATATCATGTTGTACAAAATGTGCGAGTTTAGTAGCACATAATGAGCGTTGATGAAGTTAAAATATGCTCCGTAAAGTTTTTAAAATGTTTTTATGGATATCCATATATAAATTTTAAATAATAATTCACGAGTCGTTGTTATAAGTAGAATCGCGTATATTTATTTTCATATCACATTAACTCGTGCTTACCATTTGATATTTATATTCCCGTTACTAATATTATAAAGTATAGGGGGTATAAAGTGTAAGGGGTTATTTGTTTTTTTTCTAAAGTTATTAAAAAACATGGAAACTTGTAATTTTACACTTAGCTCTATATAATTTATTTAAAATTCAACCACTAAAGTATTATTAATTACTCTCTCTTTTTTTAAGTTTATGTTTTCATAAATTTGACACCTATATTTTTATGCATTTTTTTTCTTAACCAAATTTCTTCACCAAAATTATTAAGTTTGACCAAAACCAATTTAATTTTGACTTTCTATTGACCAATCATATTGCTCGATTTTGCCTACGTGGCAAATTCGAGCTCTCCTATTGGTTTATTTATTTTTTCAATAAGAAGGGTTTTGCAAAAACACTCTGAAATGATGTAATTCTTTTATTATATAAAAGATTTAAGATCATTTGTACACCAAATTTTACTAACATATTAAGGGATCAATTCTCACCTTTAATCTTCATCTTAACTACATTATAATGCATTTAGGTCATTTTTAAAAATTAAGTCTTAAAAAATAAGCATACACACTTACTATAAGAGAAAGGCTTAAAATTCAATACATATGTTTCAACTAAATTAAATATATATTTCAAAATATTTACAGCTCATTATTAAAAACGTGTAATCGCTAAAAATCATTATTATCAGTAATGATTATTAAAAACATATAACCGCATCCACTATATAAATACGCAAAAACAATTTCATATCTCCCTCCCACACATTTAAAACATCAACAATAAGGTCGAGTGTACCGCCGCCATAAAATTTAGTAACATGATACTCACCGCTGCATTACGTGAGTACCCTGCTAGCTGGATCTAATGGCTGAGATTAAACAAATTATTAACACTGCAGGGGCATTTTTTGTTAGCCCGTATTGGTTGTTATTGTAACGGGATCAAGCCCATATCTAGAATTTTCTGTATATTGTTATTCATATGTACTATGTAATCATCTTCAGGCAATCAATCAAATCAATCATTTACAATCAATCGTATCATTCACATGGTATCACAGCCGTAATACCGATCCTCCAAACCCTAGAATAGCTGCTCCAATTTTTTTTAGCCATCGAAGTCCTTTGATCGTATATGTTAGTGTGTTGGTGACTTGTGCTAGGTCACAATCAGCACGTTTGGTATCGTTACTTGTGCGTTAAAAGGTCACAAGTTATCTAATCATGTTAAGGTCATGAGTGTATAAATACGTGCTTTGGTCACGTTTATGTGTTCATTCATTCGACATTAGTTGTGCTTTGGTCTTGGATCGACATCAGTAGTGTTTCTTGTTCTCTCTTTTATCATATACACCACCCCATCTCATATTCCATACACGACAACAACCAAAAAAGGGTTTTAAAAATCTTTCTTTTTGGTGGCTACTACATCATCACACGACAAAAACAAAAGGAAGGGTTTATACTATTGGTAGTCAAAAGTTACGGCTACAACAATAAATAAGTATAAAAAGAAAAAAATAAAGAAAGAAAGAAATGATTCTTTTGTATCTTTAGTCGACAGCAAGAAGAAAACCTACGAAGGTTTGTTTTATTTATTTTTGGTTTAGCATTTCGTGAACAACATGACAAGCCCACCATGATTTAGTGTTTTTTAGGCCCAACATGCACTATCTGTTTTTAATAGTGCAGCAGCCCAACAATTTTTTACATTGGGCCAACAAGCTTCGGGTCAACAGCTTTCGAGATTACCACATGTTTTTAGTGTCACGACTCCACAAGATCCTACTGGTGTTTGGAATATGGATACAGGTGCAACCTCTCATCTCAATAATTCAATTAATAGTCTTAGTGAAAATTTTAATACGTGTATGTATCCATCTATCTCAGTTGGTGACGGTCATTTTATACCCGTCACTAATACGGGCCATAGTATTTTGCCAGCTCCCTTTAAATCCCTTAACCTAAATAATGTTCTTATTACTCCTCATATTGTCAAAAACCTTATTTTTGTTCGTCAGTTTGTTCGTGACAATAATTGTACTATTGAATTTGATGTGTTTGGATTTTCGATTAAGGATTTCATGACACGTCGGGTGCTTCTCCGATGTGATAGCACGGGGGATCTTTACCCGGTCAAGTCTCCATCTCTGAATCCTCATGCTTTCCTTGTTAGTCAGCATGCGTGGCACCAGCGTCTTGGTCATCCCAGAAGTGAAGTGCTACGTCGTCTTGTTTCCAATAATTTTATTTCGTGCAATAAGGAGAAACCTCATGTGCTTTGTCATGCTTGTCAGCTTGGCAAACACGTGAGGCATCCATTTGGTCGTTCTAATACTGTCGTTACTTCTTGTTTTGACATTATTCACTCGGATGTGTGGACTTCACCCATACCGAGTCTTTCAGGGTTTAAATACTATGTTTTATTTTTAGATCACTATTCGCAGTTTGTTTGGGTTTATCCCTTGCTTAATAAATCTGATGTTTGTCTAAGTTTGTATTGTTCCATACCTATGTTTGTACTAAGTTAAAGTGTGAAAATCGTTCATTTCAGTGTGATCATGGTGGTGAATTCGACAACCGTAACCTTCATAAACGTTTTGCTGAAAATGGCATTCAGTTTCATTTTTCATGTCCAAAAACATCCCAACAAAATGGCAAGTCTGAACGCATGGTTCGTACTATCAATAACCTCATTCGGACTTTACTTTTTCAAGCCAACCTTCCACCTACTTTTTGGGTAGAAGCCCTCAATGTGGCCACTCACCTATTAAACTTCTTACCCTCTATTTCCATTAACAATGAAATACCTTATACCCATTTGTTTGGAAACAACCCTGACTATAGTCTTTTACATACTTTTAGGTGTTTATGTTATCCTCACCTTCACACCAACTACAAGCTTGAACCACGTGCCACACCTTCAATTTATTTAGGACAAGCTTCAAATCATCGTGGGTATCGTTGCCTTGATTTAAAAACAAATAAGATCATTATTTCTCGTCATGTTACATTTAATGAGACTGTTTTTCCTTATGGATCGTCTCAACCCGCTTTACCACCTACCTATACCTATACGACATACCCGATATTATCCCACTAGCAATTCTCACCAATCCCGTCGTGCAACTACCACCTAAACCCATCACTCCAATTCCTAACACACCAATCCCACTACACCAAGATACGGCTGAATTATCTACCCCGCCTCAACAAAGAACACCAACCCAAGTTAAACCACCGACAATCAAGCCCACTCACTGCCCCCATCGCGGTCCAACAACACACGCCTACTCCAACTCAATTAGATGCAACCCAAAATGAACCTGTTACTCAGTCACCTATTATAATTCCTGATCCACCTGTAAACTCAAACCCGGTTTCGGTTCACCCCGTGGTTACTCGTTTCCGTGTTTGGACTAACCGTCCCACTGAGTGTCTTACTTTACATGTGTCTTCGGTTTCACCCTTACCAAAATCTTATCGTGATGCGTTTAGTGATCCAAACTGGCAAAATGCTATGCGTGATGAATGTCATGCACTTCTTAAAAACAAAACTGGCAAAATGCTATGCGTGATGTTACGTGTGTTCCCTATTTCACTCACTAGAGCTGCTAAAAGATGGGTCGATAGATTACCATCCGGGACCGTTAATACTTGGCCCCTCCTAAAAAATACTTCATTCAAAAGTATTGTCCTCCATCTAGGACACCAAAGAAACTCGAAGAAATCCATAACTTCAAGCAAGAGGGGGATGAAACGATGTGCCAAGCCTGGGAAAGATACAACGAACTCCTGTACAAGTGCCCTACTCATGACCTTAATAGCTAGCAGAAGGTGAATGCCTTCTACAAGGGTCTAAACATCTCCTCGAGATAAATGATCGATTCACAGGGGCCAATACATGGAATGACTCCAACAAGGGCTTTAGAAACTATTCAAAAGATGGTTGACCACTCTCATAAGTGGCACAACGGAGGAAGCAATCGAAGTATAAGTGGGAGTGCGGAAGGCCTTGCAGCTATAAATAACAAACTCGAGAGTCTTGGTAGAGACATGAAAAAGCTTAAAGAAAATGCACTCTATACAAGTTAGGTGCAATGAGTACAATGGCACTCACCCTGCCAAGGAGTGCCCGTCTAAAGAAGAAGTCAAGAGGATTGAAGAGGTGAAATATGGAAATAGTAGACCATTCAACGGATATAATGGTAACAGGGTTAAATCCCGTGAAAGATCCCCAGGAAACTATACGAGAATCAACAATAACCCTCCTAAACCAAACCTCGAAGAGTTAATGCATAAACACATCGAGGAATCTACAAAAAAGAATGACAGATTCAAAGAATGGATGGTTAAGGTGAAAGAAGACACTGAAATGAACTTATGGAATCAGGATGCTGTAATTAAAAACCTCGAGACCCAAATTGGGCAGTTAGCTAAAAATATTGGGACCAGGAATGATGAAGCTGTTGCGTGCAAGGCCATATTTGCACAAGATAAACCGAAGGAAGAACATTGCACCTCTTCTGTCACTAATGACCTTTGTGGGATTAACTACTTAGGAGAATATGACATATCTGAAGATGACGAGAACCTGCTAAGCCAACTTCCAGAAAAGGAACTCTATCAAGAAAGTTTTATGTTGCCGTGCCCTATCGGTAACTTTAAAATTCCCGCTTTAGCTGATTTGGGGGCTGGGGTAAATCTTATTTTCACTTCATTGTTTGATACCTTAAAACTTACCACTTTAAAAGAAACAACAATGATGATTGAAATGACTGACTCTTCTAAAGCTGTACCTCGGGGGGTTGTTGATAATGTTCTTCTAAAAATTGGCAAATTCCTTTTTCTTACTGATTTTATGGTTATTGACATGGGCAAACGAGAGAATTACAACTTAATTGTTGGAAGGCCTTTTCTAGCCACTTGTCGAGCTCATATAAAAGTTTTTGAAAAACAAATTTCTTTAGGAACTGAAGGGGAAAGAATTACTTTTAACGTGAATGAACAATTGAATCCTCGATTGAAATTTTCAAAAAGGTTGACATTGTCAACGTCCCATTTCTTGACCCACCCTTATGCTATGACATAGGGACTAACAATTGTAAGAAAGGTATTGATAGTTGCGAGCAGGAACAAGAAACAAGTGATCTAATTGGGGGTGTCGAGGAATATCCATACATTATCAAGCATTGCTGCATCCTTATAATGGCGGAACATGACGGATCTATGGAAGCATGGCCCACATGTAACCCTTTTCACGAGTATTGTAATGGGGATATGAAGGTAGAAGAATGGACGTGCCCTCACGAGATTGAGAGACACGACATAAAGTTTGGGAATTTGTCCTTTGAAGATTGGTAAAAAGTGAGATTTGGAGACTCGAACATCAAGGAGTTACGACGCAACTATCCTTCTGTTTCAATTCTTTCTATTTAAATACAATAACCTTGTATTAGTTTTTAAATGAACTTTGTGGGTATGTTCCTTGTAAGCCCTCACGAGACTACACTCGTCCACTTGGAACACCAAGTGGTTTAAAAGGCTTGTTGCATACGCTAAATGCTGTTAGGATTTAGAAAATCCATGAGTTAAAGAGTCGGTCACCTCAAGTATATGTTCTCGTTAGAAAGCTCGTAGTCGTAGTTTTGTTATGTTAATAAGTAGTCTAATATGTAACACCGTGGAGGACGGACGAGTCTTTACCCACTGTATGCCTGATCCACAACCCGTAGGAGGCGTATTTTGTAAGACACTATAAATACCCTCTACCTCCCAAGGTAGAGGGTTGGAGCTTCAATACCATTTTTCTTTGTTTCACATAGTTTCCAACTCTCTTCTCTTTCTCTCTCTAAAACTTTCTCTCTCTAAACCCTTTCATACGCCTCTTATATGATTTGTGTTATGTGTTTATGAAATCCAAAAGCTAACAATTGGTATCAGAGCCAAGGTTTGATCACTCATCTTTCATGTTCTTGGTTTTAGTGGATTTCATAAGGTTTTAGGGGTTAAAAGTGTTTAGAAGAGTTTGAATCATTTGGATCATCTCTAGTGTTAAAGTTTGGATTTTGATTGTACTTTTGTGTTTTGAATCATCATATGTGCTTAGGTTTTGAATTGGAAGGCTTGAATCATCGTGGTTGGGTTGTTTTTGGATTGTAAAGTGGTTGTTTTTGAAAGTTGTACTAAGCGAGTTGAGTCTCGTATAACCTTTCTTCGAAGCGAGTTGGGGTGTTGCTTGAAGCGAGTTTCCATCTTTGCGAGTTGTTACTTAAGCGAGTTGTCGCCTAAGCTAGTTGCTTTGAAAGCGAGTTGTCTGTTTCAGCGAGCTGTCTCTTAAGCGACATGTGTTCTTGTGTTCTATACGAGTTGTGCTCTAAGCGAGTTGGTTTATGCGACTTGGCTATTAAGCGAGTTGTCTCTTTATGCGACTTGTGTTCTATGCGATTTGTCTTTTAAGTGAGTTGACCTCAAAGCGTGTTGACCACTAAGCGAGTTGATTAAGCGAGTTGACCTCAAAGCGAGTTGGTTAGGGTGCGACTTGTCAAGTTCACTACTTGTCTATCGAGACTTGTCACTTCTTCGTGCTACATTTTACGGTTGTTCTTTTGATTTTGTAAAATCTCGTGAAAGAGTCAATTTCCCGGTTTAATCAAAGAATAGTAAAATCCCGTTGAATCTGTAATCATGTCTAACAACGTACCTACTATCGTCTCTTCTGTTGCTGATGACGTTCAAGCTGCTGGATCCGACACTCGTCCTCCTATGCTTGACATAACTGATTATGACTCATGGGCTCAACGAATTAGGTTGTACTGTTTGGGAAAGGAAAATGGGGTTAACATTCTCAAATCAATTGATGAAGGACCTTATCAGATTGAGACTACCAGAGACATACTTGAAACTGCTGCGGATGGTTCAGTGATCTTAGGTTTGGACAGACCAAAGACGTATGATGAGCTAAATGAAAAGGAGAAAAAGAGATACGATGCTGATATCAGGGCTTCAAACATTATACTTCAGGGTCTACCAAAAGACATCTACAAGTTAATCAATTACAACACTGAAGCCAAGGCAGTTTGGGACAATGTTAAGATGCTTCTCTCTGGTTCTGAATTGACCAAAGAAGACAGGGAATCTCAATTGTATGATGATTTTGAGAACTTCAAGATGAACCCTGGAGAAAGTGTCACTGAATACTATGTGAGGTTCCACAAATTTGTGAATGATATGAGGAATATCAAAATGACCATGCCAAATATTCAACTCAATTCAAAGTTTGTGAACAACATGAATCCCGAATGGCACAAATTTGTCACCTCAGTTAAGCTAACCAAAGGATTAAGGCACACCAACTATGAGCAATTGTATGCCTTCCTACTTCAGAATGAGAAGCATGCTATGTTTGAACGAATGATTCTTGAAAAGTTCAAAGCTAATCATGGAGATGCAAGCTCATCAAATGACTCAACAACATTCTACACAAATGTAGGAATTACCACCAAAGCTTCTCAAGTCATACCAACGGGTAACGGTAACCACAAGCTCATTCCAGATCCATCATATAAGCCTTCAGACCCAAACACAATCATGGAACATTTCATCAATCAACTGGCTCTTATGGTTAAGCAAAATCTGAACCTCACTCCACACACTAACAATGATATCAGAACTGCATCCAATCTACACAATCGTGCTATTGTCAGAGATGGTAAGATCATGGTGCAACCAGTGCAAGGAAGACAGTATGAACAAGGAAAGGTTGGAGTAGGTGGAGGGTATGTGGCTAATCAGAACCATGGAAGGAATGCAACTCAAGGACAAGGAAAGCCAATCAAGTGCTACAACTGTGGTGGTGAAGGACATATTGCAAGGAACTGCACATCTCCAAAACGCCCTCAAAATGCAGAGTATTTCAGGGACAAGATGCTGCTGGTGCAAGCTCAGGACAGTGGAGCGGTTTTGGATGAAGAAGAGTTGCTGTTTCTTGCTGAGGGAAATGCCAAAACCTATGATGCTGATGTGGATGAGCAACCAATTCAGGAAATAGGTCACAATCATCAAAATGCCTTTCAAGTTGTTGACTGTGATGCATTTGACTCTGATGTCGATGATGAACCTACTGCCCAGACAATCTTCATGGCTAGTATTTCACCAATGGTCTCTCCAAAGGTCTCATCACCACAACAGGCTGGTCCATCCAAAGATTCAATCATTTCAGAGGTATTAAAACTATACGATGAAGTTGATGAGCAAGAGATGCATAATGATGAGTCTCTAAATACTCATCATTTTTGTACAATATAAACTGCAAAATCATCTGAAAACACTCAGAAACACATCAAAATGATCAAAATATCACAAATCAGTGTTTTATGTGTTTTAAATGCAAAAATATCAAAATCAGATGAAAAACATATCAAATTTGCAAAAATTGCAGTTTTAGTCCCCCAAGTTTCAAAAATTGTCAAAAATAGTCCCTGAGCCAAAATTTCAAAAGAAAAGTCACCAAAGGTCTTTTTAAAATCATAAATTGTCATATTTAGTCCTTTGGTGGAAAATCTAAAAGTTTTGAGAAAATTACAATTTAGTCCCTGAAAATCCAAAATGGTCAAATTTAGTCCTTGGAAATTTTCAAAAGTGTCAAACTAAACCTTGGTCTATTTAAGGTTGGCAACATTAGTCCTTGGATTACATCTTCATAATTTTCAGGTTTGGTCCCTTGAGTTTCAAATATTACACAAGTGGTCCTTGTGTTTATCAAACAAACCAAACGGATCCTATTACTAACCCAAGCCCATCATAATTCCCTTTGGCCCAAATCCTTTACCCAATCCAGTTACCCATTACCCTTGACCCGACCAAACCCACGTTTGAAATAAAACAAACCCGCCCCTATTAGCCTGTCTTCCCCGACAACTTGGTCTGCTACCTCCCCCCTCCTCCAGCCACCAACAACTTTGCTCCCCTATCACCTCACTTTGTCCCCCCTCTCCTCACCTACTTGCTAAAAGCATTAAATGCACTCAATCTCAACACCCACTGTTAAAATGCTTTTTCCCGCCAAAACCAATGGAGGGCCGTGATCAACTCTAAGACATCCTAAGGTCCAAACATGTGCTGGGATTTGGTCAGAAAGAGGAGAGAAGTGTCTTGGACTATAAAAGAAAGCAAGGGAAGAGAAGAAGAGAAGTAGATTTTAGTTTTAATTTTTCTCAATGTCGTTTTCTAGTTAAAAGTCTTAGTTTCAGTTTAAATAATGTAATTCAAGTTTCTTTGTATAACATTTGAGTTAAATCAACATTGTGGGTGCTTTTGAGCATCAATCTCAAGTTTTTATACAAGTTCTAAGTTTTATGTTCACTGTTGCACTGTTTCAGTTTTAAATTCTATTGCCAAGTTTATTAGTGATTTGTTTTAAGCTTGAATAAGCTTGTATAAGCTCATTATAAGTTTTTTACAAGCTACATTTCATTTTCAAAGTAAATGGGAATGATGGTCAACGAAAGTCAACTGGGCCTCAATTGGAATGGAAGCAGGTTATGGTTGATGCAGAGCAGTTATTTGGGTGGGAATAGAGTAGGATAGGGTAGTTTGGATTTGGTTTTGGGCCTGCATAATCTGGACACATGTAAGTGATTTTATCATTTTCTACAATTTCAAGTCTCTTTGCAGTTTTATTCTTGTCTATGTATCTATGGTCATTAGTAGTACAAACTCAGTTACATAGTTGTAATTAGCTCATGTAAGCTTAGTTTAATCAACATTTCAATCTGGATCACTAGTTTGCTTATTAAGTTCTCATGACAGATCAATATAAGGGGTGTTTGGATTAGGAGTAAATCTGTGCTACAGGTTAACACAATGGATGAGATCTGTTGCTTTAGATGTGATATGGTTATATGCATCTATTTATGTGCTTGTTTTGTTACATTTGAGCTCTAAGTCAAATCTTCATCTCAACTGATCTTGTTTCCATAACTGTTCAAATCAGTGGTTAAGATTGTGCATGTAGGCTTAGAAGTAGATAGGTTAGCTTAATCTAGTTCCATTTTAGCTTAAAACATCATTTGC
The DNA here is from genome assembly GCA_019973895.1 of Chrysanthemum seticuspe. Lineage (NCBI taxonomy): Eukaryota > Viridiplantae > Streptophyta > Magnoliopsida > Asterales > Asteraceae > Chrysanthemum > Chrysanthemum seticuspe. The sequence continues at coordinate 117,730,813 of BPTQ01000007.1, forward strand.
AGTTGATAAATCAAGCTCTAAACTCACCAAAGTCAAACTTCTAGTTCTGTCTATATAAGTCAAAAGAGTGTCAAAACCAGTTTTCTTCCACACTTGCAGGTCTTGCACAGTGTTTGTCTTTTATAATTAGAAGCTCAAAATTGGTTTATGAGATCCTTGATAGGTAGTCTTGAGTTCCCCATTTCTAGTTTTCTAAATAGTTTAATAGATAAGCCTGTGCATAAGCTTCAAAATAGCTACACATGCCCTGTGCAAAACTCAGCTTATGCTGAGTTTTTCTCAGTTCTTGGCAAGCTTCCACAGAGCTCTTAAGAGCTTATCCATGTCTGATTTTTGGTTTAGACAATCTCACCTAGGTCTAGTGTAGGATCCAACAAGTGCTTTTCATTTTCAGCTTATTGTGAATCCTATGCATAAGCTCAAAGTAGGTACCCCCTTCACTGTTTTAGCTTAAAATTTCATATACTCAAATCTGCACTAGCTTATATTCAGTAGCTGTAGCTTGTTGATTATTGTTCCATTTCAGTTATTTTAGCTTATCATAGCTTGAGTATCAGTTTGGTAGCTTTTGGTTAGCCTTTGGCTTATTTAGTGCTTATTTCAATAAGCACTTTCACATCAGTTCTATATTTCTCCACATAAGCACTTGTTTTTCCATTTTTCCTTTATTCCTTATATAATTTTAGACTTTTCCTGAAATTTTCAGATTTTTCTCAGCTGTTTTACTATTTTTCTTGATTTTTATTAGTTTTTAGTACTTTTTAAATAGCATTTAATACAAAAAATTCAGAAAAAGGTTCAAAAAATAATTTTTCATTTTTATTAAGTTAAGATAAATATAAAAAGGCAAAAAAGTATTTTTCCCAATTTTTCTTAGTTAAATTTGTATTTTTAAATATTTTAATTAGTTTTTAATAGTTTAAAAATCATAAAAAATAGAAAAATAATCAGAAAAATACAAAAATAGTTTTGAAAATTCTAGTTTGATATTTTAGACTTTTTCATTTCATAATTTTATTTTTCAAGCCTTATTTCCTATTTTCTTTCATTTTAGGTTATTATTAATTAGTTAAAAATAGTTTTTAATTAATAATAATTATTAGATAATTAGTTATAAAAATAATTTTCTTTTTCTATAAATTTTCTTTTATCATTAGGATTGTAAAAATGTATTTTTCATATTTTTAGGATTTATCTTGTGTAATTTTCACGTTTTTATTTGTACGTTTACGTATTTTTATTTTTTTTTTAAAACGTAAGTTTTTAGTTTTAACTTTTAAACGTTCATCAATTTTAAATATAGTGATAGCGTTTATTTAATATTTTTAATCTTTTTAATTTCCTTTAATTTTCACTTTAGCCCTTGTAGTTTATGTCCTTTTTCCGTAGTTATAATAATTCCAAATTATCCTTTTCCCGTTCAAATCTCGCGATCACTAAACGTTTGATAATCCATTGCATAGCTCGCTGGGACATAACGACCCGGGGAGACTCTATACTCCTCTGATCTTCATTGATTTCGTGCTGAAGCTGTTTTAAGTTTCTTACGCTTGCGTGAGAGAACTTGACGGTTTTGCGCGCATCAAATTTTTGGCGCCGCTGCCGGGGAGCTGTGGTGATTATCTTTCGTCTAGCAGATTAGTAATTTGGACATTCACTCTTTGTTCATACCATCCATCTGTATATGTTTATATTTTCTTATCCAAAAAACACAAAAATATTCTTCTCATTCCTCTTATTCGTTGATTCTATTTCTCTTACCCTCTTTTGCCGTTTAATTCTATTCTTCGTATCCTCTCAACCATTTGATTCTCTTCTTAATCCTCTATATGTTTAATTCTTATGTCGACATTCGTCAACTTCATCGTCAGAAATGTGTGTGAGCGGTGTGGAGGGCCTAGTTCAAGCGAATTTTGCAATTCGTGCGAATTATCCATCAAAAATTCTTTTCAAAGTTATTTCGACCACCCGCCACAACCTGAAATACATTCTAATCTTGACAAACCAGTTCAAACGTCGGAGCTACCCCAAGCACCCACCGAGGATTACGAGGACACTTTCTTTGAAGATAGAGCCCGTAATCTAATCGAACAAATTCAAGCCGACGAAAACAGGTCGAGAATTAGAATTGATTACGATGAACCCGTTCAAACACCGGTGACTAACCAGAATGACTTGCCTGATCTTCACGTTTCTCAGGAACCAAAACCGGAGACCATAACGGAAGTGGTGGAAATTGCTAGCTCTCAGAGCACACCACTTGTCCCACCTCCGGATTTTTCTGAATGTTCTTCGAGACTTGATAGTCATTCGGATTACCATGTTGGTTTTGATGATTCTTTGAATAAACTGATTCCTCTTCATAACTATCAAATGCAATCGTTTATTCCTTGTGTCGGTTGTGGTGAGCCTCTTTATGGTTCACCCTGTCGTTGGTGTACTTGTGTACAATGTGGTAATGATATCCATAACGGGAGTTGTTTGTTTTGTGGTTCGAGGAATTCATTTGATTATGATCCTAACCCGAACTCATTTAACGACTCCTCAAACTTTTCCAATTACCCACCACAGCCCGACTTATCATATAATCAACACTTCTGCTGTGAATTTTGTGGAGGTCCTCACCAAGGATTTGAGTGTCAATCAGGAAACACGTTTGTCTATGAACAGTTTTCCAATGATGCTCAGAACTTTGGTTATAACCAAAATCCATATGATTCACCATTCCAGACTCAACAGTTTTACTGTTGTGAGTACTGTGGAGGTCCCCACTTCAGCTCTGATTGTCAAAGAGGGAACCCAGTTCCTTGTAACAATCATGACTCTTATATGTGTGATAATTTCCAACCTCCACAGCACTATACGGTTCAAACTCCATCTGAGCCGTTGTCTCATGAAAACTCCCAGGATCTTGAAACCGCAATGAAAACACTTGAGGATATGATGAGTAATTTTAAGAATCAAGTGAGTGGTGAAAAGACCATAGGAGAATTGCTGGCCGAAGAACGAGAAGCTCGCAAATCTAGGGAAGAATTATTTATCCTAGAGCAAGCAGCTCTAAGACGTTCCCAATTTCTTAAGGCCGCTCTGTATGACGATGACGAGGAGGGTTTTTATCCTTTTAAAAGTAATATTTCTCAACCCCCTCAGTCAGTTGATATTCCAGCAGTTGAGATTCCATCTCAAACAACTGCTATCACACCCGAGATTCACACTCACTCTCTTATTATGGGGGACGAGCATCTCGACACTGTTCCTGAAAAGGAATCGGACGAATTCATAAAGTCTAGTGTTGAGGACCTTGTCCCAATCCCAAGAGAGTCACAGGGAATTCTTGATCATGTGTGTGATATCCCTCCTCCTCTTGTCTTCCCAAAATATCATGTTGAGATGCTCTCCGATTCTGATGATGACGATTCGTTATCTTGTGGAGACATCGTTTATGTGGAAGATTCTCCTTCTGAGCTTGTTAGCTTAGAAGAAGAGAATGATGAAGTTACTGACACTGAAATCAAAGATGAAGCTCTTCGAGCAACATTATTGAATGTCAGTCTTCTCATTTCTAAAATTGAGGCTTTCAAAGAGAAACCTATTTCATCTCCTATCCCCATTAAGGGTAGTGACACTCTTTCCGATGATTCTATTCCGGAAATGAAAGCCTTCTGTTTTGATAATGTGGGAGAGAAGATTAGTGGCAGTACCACTCCTCATTCTCATAATTTTCTCCCCGATTATGAATCATGTACATTGGAGGAGTTCACCAGTGAACTCACTCATATCAATTCTGAATATGATTCATTCACTTTTGAGGAGTTCTCCGGTGAACTCACTCATATCATATCTCCGCGGGAGTATGATAAATTTTACTTTGATCTAGACACTCCCGAGAATTGTCTTGATCACATAAGATTAAATGATGAGATTCATAATCCTGAAATTATGGATCCTCCTATAGATGAAGATGAGTTAGTCATGATGTTTATCATGATTTTCTATCTCTTCTTCACCTATCCCGTGATTTCGCCTGTTCTTCACTCCTTCGGGAATGAAGACATTATCTTTGATCCCGGCATTTTCACTTATCATTTTTTGAGCCGGTTCTATGTATATCTCATCGGTGTGGAACTTTCACGTGCTTCAAATGTTTGTCCAAACATCTTGAATGAAAGTCCGATGGAGATTGTTTCTTCCACTTTGCTTCCCCATGAACCAATGAATTCGGGGTCGAGTCAAGCTAGCGACTCGGAAATCAAAAACAGTAGCACACACCATATGGGTTTTCACCCATATTTCTGACTTCTTACCCCTTTCTACCACCTAAGTGTGGGGGTGATGCCCCACATGTTAAAAAAAAAAAAAAAAAAAAAAATCTTCTTTCTAAATAATGGCCGTAGTATTTCCCTTTTACGTTCTTTGTTTCGGCATAACCGCCGGTACTTTGAATATTGAGGGCAATATTCATTTCTAAGTGTGGGGGGGAATTCTCACGAATTTTATTATATAATTATACCAATTCCCCCGTTTTTGGCCAAATTTTTTTTGGAGTAAGTGTTTTACACTTTCTCATTTGGTTATCAGTCCGCCATGTCTGTAAGACTAAAGGATTGGCTAATCCAGGAGCAAACGGCTCTTGGTAAAGATTTCTCAAATCCGTTTATACGGCTTGCAATTTGCCCAAAATTGTATGGTATTCGACTCACCATATCCTAAAAAGTGAAGAGTTGGCTAGCCCGCAAGATTATGGCTTGTGGTAAAGGCAGTGGAAAAACCATAATTGGTAATCAGCTCACCAAAGATAATGTTGATAATTTATCTAAGAGTTGGCTAGTCCAGAAGGGTACGGCTTCTGGTAAAGACAAAATCAAATCCGTTGAAAGCTGGTGGTTTGCTCAAAATCACATGGTTATCGGTGTACCATGGTTCTTACTTGAACTGAAACATTTGGCTACTCCGGAAGTAATGGCTTTTGGTAAAGAGATTAAAATCCATTATGTTTTCTCAAATCATTGCTAGGGACTAGCAATATCTCAGTGTGGGGGATTGATGAGTCTCTAAATACTCATCATTTTTGTACAATATAAACTGCAAAATCATCTGAAAACACTCAGAAACACATCAAAATGATCAAAATATCACAAATCAGTGTTTTATGTGTTTTAAATGCAAAAATATCAAAATCAGATGAAAAACATATCAAATTTGCAAAAATTGCAGTTTTAGTCCCCCAAGTTTCAAAAATTGTCAAAAATAGTCCCTGAGCCAAAATTTCAAAAGAAAAGTCACCAAAGGTCTTTTTAAAATCATAAATTGTCATATTTAGTCCTTTGGTGGAAAATCTAAAAGTTTTGAGAAAATTACAATTTAGTCCCTGAAAATCCAAAATGGTCAAATTTAGTCCTTGGAAATTTTCAAAAGTGTCAAACTAAACCTTGGTCTATTTAAGGTTGGCAACATTAGTCCTTGGATTACATCTTCATAATTTTCAGGTTTGGTCCCTTGAGTTTCAAATATTACACAAGTGGTCCTTGTGTTTATCAAACAAACCAAACGGATCCTATTACTAACCCAAGCCCATCATAATTCCCTTTGGCCCAAATCCTTTACCCAATCCAGTTACCCATTACCCTTGACCCGACCAAACCCACGTTTGAAATAAAACAAACCCGCCCCTATTAGCCTGTCTTCCCCGACAACTTGGTCTGCTACCTCCCCCCTCCTCCAGCCACCAACAACTTTGCTCCCCTATCACCTCACTTTGTCCCCCCTCTCCTCACCTACTTGCTAAAAGCATTAAATGCACTCAATCTCAACACCCACTGTTAAAATGCTTTTTCCCGCCAAAACCAATGGAGGGCCGTGATCAACTCTAAGACATCCTAAGGTCCAAACATGTGCTGGGATTTGGTCAGAAAGAGGAGAGAAGTGTCTTGGACTATAAAAGAAAGCAAGGGAAGAGAAGAAGAGAAGTAGATTTTAGTTTTAATTTTTCTCAATGTCGTTTTCTAGTTAAAAGTCTTAGTTTCAGTTTAAATAATGTAATTCAAGTTTCTTTGTATAACATTTGAGTTAAATCAACATTGTGGGTGCTTTTGAGCATCAATCTCAAGTTTTTATACAAGTTCTAAGTTTTATGTTCACTGTTGCACTGTTTCAGTTTTAAATTCTATTGCCAAGTTTATTAGTGATTTGTTTTAAGCTTGAATAAGCTTGTATAAGCTCATTATAAGTTTTTTACAAGCTACATTTCATTTTCAAAGTAAATGGGAATGATGGTCAACGAAAGTCAACTGGGCCTCAATTGGAATGGAAGCAGGTTATGGTTGATGCAGAGCAGTTATTTGGGTGGGAATAGAGTAGGATAGGGTAGTTTGGATTTGGTTTTGGGCCTGCATAATCTGGACACATGTAAGTGATTTTATCATTTTCTACAATTTCAAGTCTCTTTGCAGTTTTATTCTTGTCTATGTATCTATGGTCATTAGTAGTACAAACTCAGTTACATAGTTGTAATTAGCTCATGTAAGCTTAGTTTAATCAACATTTCAATCTGGATCACTAGTTTGCTTATTAAGTTCTCATGACAGATCAATATAAGGGGTGTTTGGATTAGGAGTAAATCTGTGCTACAGGTTAACACAATGGATGAGATCTGTTGCTTTAGATGTGATATGGTTATATGCATCTATTTATGTGCTTGTTTTGTTACATTTGAGCTCTAAGTCAAATCTTCATCTCAACTGATCTTGTTTCCATAACTGTTCAAATCAGTGGTTAAGATTGTGCATGTAGGCTTAGAAGTAGATAGGTTAGCTTAATCTAGTTCCATTTTAGCTTAAAACATCATTTGCAGTTGATAAATCAAGCTCTAAACTCACCAAAGTCAAACTTCTAGTTCTGTCTATATAAGTCAAAAGAGTGTCAAAACCAGTTTTCTTCAACACTTGCAGGTCTTGCACAGTGTTTGTCTTTTATAATTAGAAGCTCAAAATTGGTTTATGAGATCCTTGATAGGTAGTCTTGAGTTCCCCATTTCTAGTTTTCTAAATAGTTTAATAGATAAGCCTGTGCATAAGCTTCAAAATAGCTACACATGCCCTGTGCAAAACTCAGCTTATGCTGAGTTTTTCTCAGTTCTTGGCAAGCTTCCACAGAGCTCTTAAGAGCTTATCCATGTCTGATTTTTGGTTTAGACAATCTCACCTAGGTCTAGTGTAGGATCCAACAAGTGCTTTTCATTTTCAGCTTATTGTGAATCCTATGCATAAGCTCAAAGTAGGTACCCCCTTCACTGTTTTAGCTTAAAATTTCATATACTCAAATCTGCACTAGCTTATATTCAGTAGCTGTAGCTTGTTGATTATTGTTCCATTTCAGTTATTTTAGCTTATCATAGCTTGAGTATCAGTTTGGTAGCTTTTGGTTAGCCTTTGGCTTATTTAGTGCTTATTTCAATAAGCACTTTCACATCAGTTCTATATTTCTCCACATAAGCACTTGTTTTTCCATTTTTCCTTTATTCCTTATATAATTTTAGACTTTTCCTGAAATTTTCAGATTTTTCTCAGCTGTTTTACTATTTTTCTTGATTTTTATTAGTTTTTAGTACTTTTTAAATAGCATTTAATACAAAAAATTCAGAAAAAGGTTCAAAAAATAATTTTTCATTTTTATTAAGTTAAGATAAATATAAAAATCCAAAAAAGTATTTTTCCCAATTTTTCTTAGTTAAATTTGTATTTTTAAATATTTTAATTAGTTTTTAATAGTTTAAAAATCATAAAAAATAGAAAAATAATCAGAAAAATACAAAAATAGTTTTGAAAATTCTAGTTTGATATTTTAGACTTTTTCATTTCATAATTTTATTTTTCAAGCCTTATTTCCTATTTTCTTTCATTTTAGGTTATTATTAATTAGTTAAAAATAGTTTTTAATTAATAATAATTAGATAATTAGTTATAAAAATAATTTTCTTTTTCTATAAATTTTCTTTTATCATTAGGATTGTAAAAATGTATTTTTCATATTTTTAGGATTTATCTTGTGTAATTTTCACGTTTTTATTTGTACGTTTACGTATTTTTATTTTTTTTTAAAACGTAAGTTTTTAGTTTTAACTTTTAAACGTTCATCAATTTTAAATATAGTGATAGCGTTTATTTAATATTTTTAATCTTTTTAATTTCCTTTAATTTTCACTTTAGCCCTTGTAGTTTATGTCCTTTTTCCGTAGTTATAATAATTCCAAATTATCCTTTTCCCGTTCAAATCTCGCGATCACTAAACGTTTGATAATCCATTGCATAGCTCGCTGGGACATAACGACCCGGGGAGACTCTATACTCCTCTGATCTTCATTGATTTCGTGCTGAAGCTGTTTTAAGTTTTCTTACGCTTGCGTGAGAGAACTTGACGGTTTTGCGCGCATCACATAACAAAGTACAATCACATGAAACTAATGAATCAGATATAGATAATGTGGGTAATAGTAATATTGTCACATATGATCAATATGTAATACAAAGTGAAAGTGAGATCGTACCAAGTGATGCATCTTCTGCAGTCAATGATGACTATGTTTTTTTATGAATACGCTGCATGTGCCCCTGATGATTCTGTTATCTCTGAATTGAATGCCTATAAAGAACAAGTTGCCATTTATGAACAACGTGCTAAGTTTGAGTTAACTACTCGTGAGCAGGAAATGGATGACCAAATGCGTACAATTATTAGAAAAAGTAATTTTAGGGAAGAAATATTAAAATAAGAGCTAGATTCCTTAAAAGACAAACTAAAAAAAACTGTTAATCAAAAGCAAGAACTTCAAGAAAATGTTAAAGTGCTTAAACAGGGATTTAATGCTAAGGAATCAAAACTTTTAACTGATTTTTCCAACCTAAAAACTTTGAAAAACAAGCTTGAAAACAAGTTGTACGTACAAGGGAATACCATTCAGACTGCTCACATGATCACTAAGCACAGAGTCTTAAGCAATAAGCATAGTATTCCCCTAGTAGAGGAGGCAAATCCCGAGTACTGTAAAAGGCTAAAGCTTTCCATACAATTGTATATGATGGTAATGATATCCTCAAGCCTAGGAAACCATCATCATGTATTGGAAGCACGGAAGAGGATAGAAAATTAGAAGATGCCTCTAGGGAGAAAATGGATAAGAAGCTAAAAGATCCTCAGTGTAAAAAGCAAAACATAACGATCAAACCCCATGATTACACTAAAGAAAATTGGATTTCCCTGAACATGTTTAAGCCTCAAACTCAATTAACCCCAGAACAAGTTTTTTGGAAAAAGGACATAGATATGCAAAAAGCTAATGTACTTGTTGTAACAAACACTCCCCTTAGGAAAATGCCTCCAGCTACTGTGTATCCTCCGAATACACCAATGCATTTAGTTCCTAGAACCCTTTCCACTAAGAGCAAGACCTTAATCAGCCTGTATGTTGTATATCAACTATTCGTTGATTTTGAGAAGACATGTAGTAAGAGAATCACACCTATCGGGATAACTGAAGGGGAAAGGGGTTTTGAGCAAACTAAAGAATGTTATTTAACTGAGGTCATGCCTTTCTTTAAATAATTAAAAAATCAATTTGAGAGTCTTCAAAAGGGGATAGACTCAGAGATTAAAGAAATGGAAAAAGAATTTGACGCAATGATAGTTGAGGTCAATAATTATGAACGGGAACTCAAATATCATGAAATTGAAAGGAAGAATCTGCATATCTTAAATGAGAACTTGATATTGAGTTGTGTGGCTCAAGATGTGTTTTATACTGTTACTAAGTATTCTATTACTGCCTCTCAATTTCATGAATTATCTGTTGCTTTGAAAGTTTCCCATGATCGTGTCATTGAGCTTGAAAACAAAAACTCAAAACTAAATGAGAAAATTGACCAGGATGATCACGATAATTTGGTAAAACACTTTTCTAAGCTGGAAGTTGAGCATTTTGTTTTGCAACTAAAATATCAACATCTCAAAGAAAATGTTAAAACATCAAACATCAAGATATCCTCGGATGTTCCAGAGTTTGATGCAGTTTTTGAAATAAACAAACGTGACGAACTGATTCGAGCTCACTGTAACACGATCAGAAAGTTGAAAACCCAAATTTCACAATTAAAGGGTGAAAAGAACAATGTGAATGGCTCCCAAATGCCTCCTCCTTTAGATTCTCAATTTTCTCAAAACTTTCATCTTCAAAACATCATTAACGTATTACAACAAGAAAATGAGAGTTTTCTAGAAGAAAATGAAAAGGTCAAACGACACTTCAAAGAGTTATACGATTCAATGAAAGTCACTCGTGACAAGAACAATGAAAAAATAAATTCGTTACAAAAGGAAATTGAGAATCTGAAGAATCAGGTAAAAGGGAAAATGCCATTTGTCTTTAATAAGAATGTTGCATCAAAGGCATCTGCAGATTCTAAATATACTGTGACTGTTAAATACATTCCTCCTCATCTTAGAAGCAATGAACTTGTGTTTCATGATTACTTTTATCATCTTAAGGATAGTCTAGAATGCATTTGTGAGATTATAGAAGAAGATCGCATAAATAAACCACTTGATAGTGAAGTTAGGCATGCTTGCTTATATGCCAAACGATCTCAGGAGCTTTTAGAATGTTTAAGAGCAACATTCCCAAGATCCTTTTGTAAGAATGATAAAGTTATTATGCCTTGCTTTATGCCCAGTGTTAAGAAAGTGAACTTTAATGTGCCTTCAAGTAGTTCAGATCCCAGCTCTAAACCTGAAATGCAAAAAGTAGCAAAACCAACTAATGTTCCCATTCCCTCTACAGGAGTAAAAAGTGACACCAAAGCGAGCATGTCAAAGCCTCAAGGCAACACAAAGAATGATAGGACCTTGCAAGCTAGGAATGTTCAGTGGAAGAGAGTAGAAGATCACCTTAGGAAGAATGAAACTATGTTGAATAAAACGAATCGTGTTGATTCTAGTGTTAGCTCTAAGCATGCTATAATTAATGCGAATTCTGCTACTTTTGGCAAAACATGTAATGATGATTGCTTGGTTTCTGTTACTAATCATGTATGTGGTGTGAATGATTTGATTAATGCTGTTAAATACCCAGTTAAAATCGTTAATGCCAACAATCATGTTAAGAAGGCTAGAAAGCAATGGTGGAAGAAGGTTAGAAAACATTGGAAACCCACGGGAAGAAAATTTAGTAATGTAGGTTATCAGTGGATACCTACTGGCCGCAAATTTAATCTTAATGAGTTGTGCCCTAAATTATCTAAGTCAATGCCCATTAGGAAATGGATGCCTACCAGTGGAACTATTCCTTTAAGAAGTGAACATACTTTGAATAGGTCTAATGCGTACAATAGCACTGCATCTATCCCTAATGATTCCATTGATTCTGCTTTTGATGTGGGTGTTCCAATCACTGTTACTAACCAAATGGAACCCATTCTTGCATGGGGATCCCAATTATCCAGTTATCCATTCTTGTCTGTGTTCAACTGCAGGTCGTTCAAATCGTTCTGTGGTACTTGGACTCAGGCTGTTCCAAGCATATGACTGGAGACCGGTCACGACTCGTGAACTTTGTGAGTAAATTCATCGGGACTGTTAGATTCGGAAATGATCACTTTGGAGCTATTTTGGGTTATGGAGATTATGTTGTTGGAAGTAGTGTGATGATATGTCCGTAATGTAGGCTTAGGGGTATGTGTATGAAAAAAAAACCTCAATATCGATATAAAAAATAATCACGAAGATAGATTCAAAATTCCTTTAGGAAAAAGAATATTAAATCAAATCCCGTGTGTGATCGTTGATACGGATTAGTCAACCCGAATCGTTTCCCAACGAGGCGTGAATTGCCAACGTCGTTTTTGGTTTGGAATTTAATGCTCGATGTTTTGATTTGTTGATTTGATTTTATTAAACTACGGGAGAAGGGAAAGTAATTAAGGGAAATCTACTCTACGGGAAATCCTAAGTGCGAGATTAACTAAAATGTAATAAACGAAACGTAAATAAAATGCAACTACGTCTAATCTATATCCTAAAAATGCCTAAAATTACTTTTACTCTAGAAATGAAAGTTGGAAACTATTTATGAATTAAAACTATTTTTTAGGATTTTTCTGGATTTTATTAGAATTAAAAACTAATTTTTAACTTTTAAAACTAATTTAAAATTCTAAAAATTATGAAAATTAAAGAGAAAATTATGAAACTATTTTTATAAAATCTAAATTAACTAAAGAGAATTTTCAAAACTAATTTTGTATTTTTCTGATTATTTTTCTATTTTCTACGAATTTAAAACTATTTAAATCTAATTAAATGGCTAAAAATTACAAAGTAAGCTAGGAAAAATCTAGAAAAATTATTTTTTTACTTTTTGTATTTATTTTAATCTATGAAAATTGAAAAATTATTTTTTTGGAACTTTTTCTGAATTAATTGCAATAAAAGCTATTTTAAAAGTCCTAAAAACTGTTTTAAATTGGAAAAATAGTAAACAAAACTGGAAAAATCTGAAAATTTCAGGAAAAGCCTAAAATTATATTCTAAGTTAAAGAAAAATATAAAAACTAGGGCTTAAGTGTGAAAATGTGAAGCTGTAGTGTAATCTGCCTTCAAATAAGCTATTAAGAATAAGCTAATGAGCACAATAAGCTACCAAACTGTTACTGAAGCTAATTTATACTAAAAGGACTTAAAAGTAACTAATTATTGCTACTCCTAACCTCTAATAAGCAATCTACCAAGTTTTAAGCTAGTTAACTATTCTAACCAAACAGCTATTAACCCCTATGTTTAAGCTGTTGCACAGGCTTATTCAATAAGCTAATGTGTAAACCAGATCTGTGGTTCTCAAGACCACCAACCAAAGAGTAGTTATGCCAAATTTCAGATCAAGACAAGCTCAAATGAAGCTAATACAAAGCCTAGAAAGTTTGATGAAAACTGGTTTTGACAACTTTGACTTTTGAAAACAGTTTTGGTTATTTGACTTTTGTGAGATTTGAATCAAAGTTTTGGATTGATTATGATGTTATAAGCTTAATTATGATGACAGCAAGCTAGATCTACTGATTTAAAGCTTATACACAGGGTTTTAACTACTGATTCCAACAGAAATAAGCACAAGATCAGTTAAAGATGAAATTTGACTTTTATTGATTAAATGTGCAAATGAGGGACATAATTGATTGTATCTAACCTAGATAAGACTAATGCAACATATTCTAATCAATGACTAACATCCTAACTCAGATTTAACTAACAATCCAAACACCACTTTTCAAAACTGTTATGCAATCTACTCTAGCTAAATCACAATGACAAGCTTATTCTAACTTCAAAACAGATTCAATGCACCTAAATAAAGCTAAATGACAACAATGATCAATAATTATAACAGATCTAATTGAAACAATTACTGCTACTTTATTAAGCCAATACTGAGATTAAGTTTAAACTTACAAGATGTCCAGCCACTATGGCTTGCTCATGAGATTAATGGAACAGTAACCTAAACCCAATATCAACTAACTTCAACCCAATTCCACAGCTAACACCAGCAAACCATCCATTTCTTCTCAAATTAGCCACAGTTGACTTTTGTTGACTGCTTTTTGGATTTGAAGTGAATTGAGATTGAAATGAAGATAAGCTCACTATAAGCTATCAAAAGCTTAAATGAGTTTAATAGATCAGTAGCACAGGTTTTTACAAGCTTATAAGAAGATTTAGAGTATTTTTTATTTTTCACATATTTTTTTCTGATTTTTATTTATTTTTGAGTTGAGGAAGGAATAAGCTGAAAATAAGTTTTGATTGATGAAACAAGTTTTAAACAATAATAATAAGCAGATTCAAATGATAAACAACTAATCAAAGACTTGATACTAAATCTTAATTTCATTAATAAACTGAATACAAAAGTAAATTACAAAAACTGAAATATAAAACTAAATTGAAAACTGAATACAATATGACTTTAAGCTACTGAAAATAAGAAGGAAAGAGAGATGATCCATTGTGAACGAATTGGGGTCTTTAAATACTTGAGCTCAAGGTCTTGGAAGGATCTAGAAAGTGTAATCTGTGCTTCTTTGAGAGGATATCAGCCCTTAGATACGTTTCCAGCACATTCCCATCAATAGCAACCCTTGGATCAACATTACCACGTATCAACAGCCAATGAGAGAGTAGGGATTGGCATTGCATCACACGGATTGATGACCTGGACACCCCCATGTGTCAGGTGTGTCAGACGAAAGTACAAGACTACCCTTAATTGCTGTTAATTTGACCAATTTGACAAAGGGTAATTCTAGGGTTCATGTAATTCCAGGTTTGGGGGTAAAAAAGGGCGCAGTTGGTTTTTTTATTATTGTTTGATTATATTGACCTTTTGACCGGGTTAAATGGTGTGACGGGTTGGATATTGGGTATACGTGTTTGAGTAAAACCGGGTAAGGGTGTTATTGGACCGGGTAAATGTTTATGGATTGGGCCTTTGGACTTTGGATTGGATTTAGGATATATTTAGGACCCAAGTAGTATTTTAAGGACCAAAGGTGTATAAACTGAAACTTCAAGGACCAAATCTGTAAATCTGAAAATCTCTTTCAAGGGCTAAACTTGTAATTCTCAAATAATCCAAGGGCTGAACTTGTAAATTCTGAAACTTGAAGGGTCATTCTTGCCAAAAGCTCAAAAATGAGGGACTGATCTTGACAATTCTTCAAACTTGATTATAACTTCCAAAAATCATCCTCAGAGAATAAAATCTTCAAAAATGCACAATCTCGACCTTCCGGCTCAACTCAAACTCTCTTAATCTCTCGTGCTCGGATTTACGTCTGATTTGGCTTCTTTTTGTGTGTTTTGACATATCCGTACCTGCACAAGCACAAACTCAAGAAAACCACAAATATCAGCAATAAACGGCTCTTTCTTGGTTATTTTGGGTTTTATTTGATAAAGAAATGATATGTGTTTTTGCACATATCATGTGATCTCCAGGGTATACTATGTTGAAGGTCTTGGTCATAATTTTTTTTTGTTGGTCAATTCTGTGATTCCGATCTAGAGGTGGCTTTTAGAAAACATACTTGCTTTGTTAGAGAACTTGATGGTGTGGAACTTTTAAGAGGAACACGTGGTACAAACCTATACACCATCTCTATCGAAGATATGATGAAGTCTTCTCCAATCTGCTTGTTGTCAAAGGCTTCAAAAACAAAGTCATGGTTATGGCATCGTCGTCTCAATCACTTGAACTTCGCCACCATTAATGATCTTTCTAGAAAGGACCTAGTAAGAGGCTTACCCAGATTAAATTATGAAAAGGATCATCTTTGTTCAGCATGCAAATTGGGAAAAAGCAGGAAATATGCCCACAAACCCAAACCCGCAAACTCAGTTATGGAAGTTCTTCATACTCTTCATATGGATTTGTGCGGACCTATGAGAGTGCAAACAAATAACAGGAAGAAATATGTGTTAGTCGTGGTTGATGACTACTCTCAATTCATTTGGGTTAAGTTCTTGAGGACAAAGGATGAAACTCCAGATGTCATCATTAAACTTATCAAACAGCTGCAGGTTCGACTTAACAAGACTGTTAGAGTCATCCGAACAGACAATAGAACTGAGTTTGTTAATAAAGAACTTAGTGAGTTTTATGAAAGTGTTGGAATCAGTCATCAAAGAAGTGTTCCACGAACTCCTCAACAGAACGGTGTAGTTGAAAGACGAAATCGAACTCTGGTGGAAGCCGCAAGAACAATGCTGATTTATTCAAAGGTTCCAACATTTCTCTGGGCTGAAGCCATTGCCACTGCATGCTATACCCAAAATCGATCCCTAATTCACACAACTCATGGAAAAACTCCATATGAACTTGTCCACAATCGAAAACCTGATCTATCCTTCCTTCGTGTGTTTGGTGCTTTGTGTTATCCAACTAATGAGGGTCAAGATTTAGGTAAACTGAAAGCTAAAGCGGACATTGGAGTGTTTGTAGGATATGCACCAAACAGAAAAGGATACCGAATCTACAACAAAAGAACCCGAAATATCATGGAAACAATTCACGTTACGTTCGATGAGCTGACCGAGCAAATGGCTCCAGGACAATCCAGTTTCGGAACCGCCTCTCAACTTTCATTATGTAGTCCCATTAGTTCCTCTCTTGTACAGAATCCCTCATCTGCAGTTCCATATGTACCACCTTCGGAAGAAGATGCGAAGAAATTATTTAATCCAATGTTTGATGAATACTTTGAATCTCAGGACAACATCCACTCTACTACTTCAACAGAGGCAACTCCTAATCCGTCCAACACAATCAATCCATCCATCTCTATGTCGTTATCTCACGAAGCGCCTACTGCAGATCATTCTTCATCATCCTCAACTCTTCAATCTTCAAGCGTACATAATGGAAATGTTGTTGCAGTCACAGATGAAGAAAACCCTTTTGCCACTCCAGAAGATGCACCGTTTGAAAATATTTTTGCCCCTGATCCATCATCAGAACCATCTTCATTAGGGGAAAACAACTCTGCTACCTCAGTTCTTCAACCACAACCACACGAGCACTTCAGAAAACTGACACACGATCATCCGTTGGATAATATCACAGGGAATCCCTCTCGTCTGGTATCCACCCGTAAACAGCTTGCAACATATGCCTTATGGTGCTTCTTCAATTCCATACTGTCAAAAGTCGAACCAAAAGATGTCAAAACCGCAATGTCAGAGGACAGTTGGTTCAATTCAATGCAGGAAGAAATTCATGAGTTTGACCAACTTGATGTTTGGGAATTAGTACCAGCTCCTGAGTGTGCTATGATTATTGCTCTCAAATGGATCTTCAAAGTGAAACTTGATGAGCATGGGGATGTATTAAAGAACAAGGCAAGACTTGTTGCAAAAGGATATCGTCAAGAGGAGGGTATTGACTTTGAGAAATCATTTGCTCCAGTTGCACGTATTGAGGCAATCAGAATCTTCTTAGCTAATTCTGCTAGTAAGAACATGGTGGTTTATCAAATGGATGTAAAGACTGCCTTTCTTAATAGAGATCTGAAAGAAATCGTGTACGTCAGTCAACCAGAAGGTTTTGTGGATCCTGAACGTCCTACTCATGTCTATCGCTTAAAGAAGGCTCTCTATGGTCTAAAACAAGCTCCAAGGGCGTGGTATGATACTCTGTCAAAGTTCCTCTTATCTACTGGATTCAGCAAAGGAGCAGTGGATCCCACATTGTTCACCAGAAAGTCAGGCAAACATTTAATCCATGTTCAAATCTATGTAGATGATGTTATTTTTGCCTCGACCGACCCTACTAAATGTGACCATTTTTCAAATTAAATGGGCTCCAAATTTCAAATGTCTATGATGGGACAAATGTCATTTTTCTTGGGATTACAAATTTCACAAAGTCCCGGAGGCATTTTTATCAATCAATCTAAATATGCTAATGAAATTTTAAAGAAATTTGGATTTGACACTTGTGACACCGTTGACACTCCCATGGTGAAGCGTACCAAACTGGATGAGGACCACTCAGGGATCATGGTAGATCAAACGAAATATCGTAGTATGATTGGATCCCTGATGTACCTCACAACCAGTAGACTTGATATTATGTTCGCTGTATGCATGTGTGCTAGATATTAGGCTAAGCCTATCAAAAAGCACCTTGATGCGGTTAAACGGGTCTTTCAGTATCTCCAAGGTACCATTAACATGGGACTTTGGTATCCGAAGGACACCAACATGTCACTAACAGCATATGCAGATGTAGACCATGCAGGGTGTCAAGATACACGTCGAAGCACATCAGGTGGTGCTCAATTCTTGGGAGAAAAACTTGTAAGCTGGTCTTCTAAGAAACAAATGAGTACGTCGATATCCTCTACAGAGGCTGAATACATCGCCATGTCATCTTGTTGTGCTCAAATCCTATGGATGAGATCCCAACTATCTGACTATGGCTTTGACTTCAACAAAATTCCTCTGTATTGTGATAACAAAAGTGCCATTGCTCTCTCCTGCAACAACGTTCAACATTCAAGAGCAAAGCACATCGACATTCGACATCATTTCATTCGGGAACAAGTGGAAAAAGGTGTGGTAGAACTCTATTTTGTGAGCACTGAATATCAGCTAGCAGACATCTTCACTAAAGCACTCCTTCGAGAACGTTTCGAGTTTATTCTTCCACGTCTTGGACTCAAGAGTCTTCAACCTGAAACACTCAAACGTCTTCAAGAGGAAGAAGAGGAGTAAAGGCATCTATTCATCTATTCTTTGTACATATTTTCATCAAAAACAAAATACAAAATTATAAAACCAACAAAAAGAAAATAGAAAAATATAAAACTTTAAAAAAAAATCCATAAAAAATTTAAAAATCTGAAAAATTTCAAAAAAATATTGTCATTTTTGTCTTGATCTTTTAATCGATTTCATCTACGGTCTTTGTGTTGTCATTCAAAGAGTGACACGGGTCTTTAGATGAAGTTCGAATGTACATAAATTGTTTAAAAAAAATGAGATGGAGAAAAATGGTGGCTTACTGTTATTTCAGACAGTAACCTGTGCTTAAAAAGAAAGAACAGAGCCATGCCTTATCTAATTTTTAAAATCTTCTGCTCTGATTCTAAAAATCAAATGTTTGTCGGCAAAAAGACAAATGTTTCCTTCACAAATATTTTTCCTTCTAAATATTCTTCTGAAAAATATTTATCGTCTAATGAAAACAAATTGCTTAGAAAAAAAAAAAAAAAAAAAAAAAAAAAAAAAAAAAAAAAAAAAAACTTGGACCATATTTTTGAAAATCATCTGGGCTTATTCGTTGACAAAATCTCTAACTCTCAATCAACAATTCATATCATTGATTGAGGGGGAGAATGATTTCATTAACACAAAAAGTTATTTTTCAATCAATTGGCACGTACTCATGCAGGGTCTAAGTTTGAATAATCAAAATGAACAAATGTTCTTTATCAAATGGATCTAGACCAAGGCTAATGTCATGTTTTCAAAGGATACTCAAGCATGTTGAATCATTGGAGTTTAAAGTCTCAGATTTGATCCTTATCGGTTAAAAGTTTTCACAAGCAAGTCACAAATCTCCTCAAAAGCTTTCAAAAACAATTTAAATCAATAGAGATCACAAATCTCAAATTACTTGAAAATTGTGATCGGGGGAGAATTTGTGATTTAAATTGGATTTAAACTGATAACTCAATAAATGGTTGTGAAAAGTGTTTAACAAGGCGTCCCTTCTACATATGTCAAACGATTTCAAATTTTCCATGCATATGTTAAGGGGGAGCATCTTTCTTATACCATAAAGGGTTAAAACGTGATGATTTGTATCAAAGTGCAAGCTCCATCTAATATATGCTAAACTTATTTCGAATCTCGAAGCACATATTGAGGAGGAGCATTTTAAAAGGAAAATAAACCTTCAAGGTACAACTATTCATATGTTTCAACATAATGTACCTTGATTGATTTTCTAATGGTTTTCGTATGGCTATATAATCGTGAAAAGTGCTTCTAAGAACTCCTTCTTCTTTGTGCAAAACAATTTCAGAATTATATGCACATGTTGAGGGGGAGAAATTCTTTTGAAAACCACAACCTTTCCCAAAAATATCTTTAACTAAAGTATGAAAAATACTAATTTTGATCGGGAAAGTGATGTTGATATCTTTTAGAAATTGTTGATCAAAGAATCGAATTTTTCGTTCTTAAATATGAGATTTTCAAGTCCTCTTGCCTCCATGTGCTAAAACCAGTTCAAATATATATGATACACATGTTGAGGGGGAGCTTTTTCTAAAAATATCAAAAACAATTCAGGTACAAAATGTTTTGATCATGAATCACAAGTACTTGGATTGATTTTCAAATGGTTTTCAATTGGTTCCAATGGAAGAAGAACAATACCAAAAGACTGACCAAATTTACTTTATGTATGGAGTTATAAGGATGGTTAGGTTAGGTATTCGTTCCCACGATCCCACCAGAGCCGGAGGGATCTACCCAGGGACAATCCACTAGATAGTGTAGAGTCTTTAGGTATGATGAAAAAAGGAGAAAAATGAGAATATGGGAAGAGTGCGGACTGAGATAGAGCTAGAACTGGAATAAACCCAACAAGGTTCTAGTAATGAAGTCTCGGTAAGCACTGAAGGGGTTGAAGAATGAAAAAGAATTGAATGTGAAAAAGGGTAAAAAGAAATAGCCCTCCATTAATTCTACCTTAGGGCAGAAACCGGGTTCAATACATATGCTACTGGTGATTACTAAGGTAACACTGGTATTGAAGAGAAGACGTCATGGACCCAGTGATGCACTGCACTAAACTTCCGAAGCTACTCAAGTTCCTCTTAAAAGGACTTGTTTCATTCTCACGGGGAACCTACATAATCTATCGAATTTCTCTTAGAGATTGTTGATATTGAAGAAGGAGACCATCTCCCTAGTCTCCGGCATAGGAACCAAATGTGCAAAATTGAGTCTAGAGCCACGAGATCATCAATAAATCTCATTAGGACACTTTCAATGAAGACTCTCTGTTTCACACAATGTGGAAAGAGAGAATATATTTTAAGAGTCCTACGCATTATCCTTGTGGTATTGCCAGAACATCTGAGTGATATGCAAACATATTCACAATGAAGATGGAAAGCCTTCTAGAGCCAACATCAAACAAGCTCTTTGTAGGTGGCATGTGAGATATATCCAATAGATCAACCATGTGACAACTGAATAGAAACAATGGGGCGATTCAAAATTATGAGTCAATCCTGGTTCAGGTTATGGATTGACGGATACCTTTGAAAAACCAGTCGTTGTGCGCAAAAATTATTTTTCTATGGCACATCGACCGTGTATCACATTTTCAAATATCAAAAGGTGTTTATGATTGAAAATTGATTTTTCATATAAAACCTTCGTTGTATTGCGAAAATTCTTTCTGATATGCAATACACGATTGTTGTTCAAATCATTTTTAATCAATCAGTAAATCTCAATTTTCTGGTTCACTCACTCCGTGTTGTCTTCTTTGAGACGTTCCGGTTTGAGAACGGCTAGAGCAGCTGCGAAACCCTGTCAAGGAGATTCTTCAGAATTATACCTGATCACAGGCAGTACTTGTACTGATCAATGGGGAACCGTGGACCGTGTACCTCAATTCAACGAAAGTGATCAAAGATACTTTCGTGTGCTTTATTGCTAACTGTTGTATGCAGGTACACCAGACGTTTGCAGCTGATCAGAATTGAGAGGTCAATCCATAGCCGCATGCTCACAAAACACATTCACATCTAGAGAAATCATGATGAAAGCATAAAAAACTCTGATATTTTCACTCCATGTTTTTGCTACGCTGCTGCTAATATCATGATTCAATAAAAGCTTTCACAACTCTGATGAGAAGACATCATGATAAAAAATGTGAGCATGTCGGTCCAAATGTCATAACATCACATGATGGCAACAATGCAAAGGAGGAGCCAGAGATATATGGTGGCTGATGATCTCAAAACTGGCTCAACAATTATCAACACGTGGATCAGATAAAGACCTCCACTTGAGGTTTCATACATGCGGAACATGAAGAATCTAAGACTACGGACTACAGGGCGAAGAACATAATCAAGATACCAAGAACAATCAAAATGTAATATATGTTTGTATTCAATGTAATTTGAGGTGACCTCCCTTAGGGGGAGATTGTTAGGATTTAGAAAATCCATGAGTTAAAGAGTCGGTCACCTCAAGTATATGTTCTCGTTAGAAAGCTCGTAGTCATAGTTTTGTTATGTTAATAAGTAGTCTAATATGTAACACCGTGGAGGACGGACGGGTCTTTACCCACTGTATGCCTGATCCACAGCCCGTAGGAGGCGTATTTTGTAAGACACTATAAATACCCTCTACCTCCCAAGGTAGAGGGTTGGAGCTTTAATACCATTTTTCTATGTTTCACATAGTTCCCAACTCTCTTCTCTTTCTCTTTCTAAAACTTTCTCTCTCTAAAACCTTTCATACGCCTCTTATATGATTTGTGTTATGTGTTTATGAAATCCAAAAGCTAACAAATGCAAACGTGATTCCTACGAAAGTGAGTTAGATTTCTTTTTTTTTTTCTCTTTTTCTTTTTAGAATTATGCTTGTTGGTTAGTGTGATTTCAGGAAATGAAGTTTGCTCGTGGATGCTTAAGCGAAGGCACGATTCTTTTCGTGGGCCTTCTTTCTTTTAGGAGCGAATTTCAGGGAAGTTCTCACTCTAATTCTACTTTCTCTTCACCTTTATTTAACGTTTAGTATAAAAGGGACTTTGTACATTTCAAGTGGGGGGACGGGAGTAGAATTATCTCTTGAACTTTATTGCCCTCGTTTTTCTAGTTTATTTTGAAAAATTATGCCATTTTCAAAATGTTGACATGTTTTTATTAACCTAACTAGAGTAGACCTTAGCCGAGCACATTATAACCCTTGATATTATATGGTGAGATTAGCCTTATCCGTTTCTAAATATTTTCTCAAATCCACCAAATTATGAATGTGTCGGTAGCTGATCCGTGCAAAACCGTCAAGTTTTTCTCACTCAAGCCGGCCACTTGTGAATGGCCGACCGTAAGAAACTTAAAACAGTTTAAGCACAAATGCAATGAAGATCAGGAGAGTATAGTGTTTCCCCAGGTCGTTAAGTCCCAACGAGCTGTGCGAGAATAGTCAAACGTAAAGTGATCGAGAGGATTTGAAAGGGAAAGGATAGTGATTGATCTATACCAGTATACCTAAAGAGAAAGCCCATAAACTACAGGGGCTTAAATGCAAATTAAAGAAAATTAAAAAGATAAAAAATATTAAATAAACGCTATCACTATATTTAAAATGATGTTTTTGTTTTTATGTTTTTATAAAACTGAAATTAAAAACTACGTAACGTACAAATGAAAACGTGAAACTTACACAATATAAATCCTAAAAATATGAAAATGACATTTTTACAAACCTAATGATAAAAGAAAATTTATAGAAAAAAAAGAAAATTATTTTTAAAACTATTTATCTAATTATTATTAATTAAAAACTATTTTTAACTATTAAATAATTACCTAAAATACAAGAAAATATGAAACAAAGCTAGAAAAATAAAATTTTGACTTGGAAAAATCTAAAATAACAAAAGAGAATTTTCAAAACTATTTTTGTATTTTTATGATTATTTTTCTATTTTCTATGAATTAAAAATTATTAAAAACTAATTAAATTACTTAAAAATACAAATTTAACTAAGAAAAATATGGAAAAATATTTTTTTGACTTTTTATATTTATCTTAACTTAAGAAAAATGAAAAATTATTTTTTTGAACCTTTTCTGAATTATTTGTATTTAATGCTAATTAAAAAGGCTTAAAAACTATTTAAAATGGAGAAAAATAGCAAACAAGACAGGAAAAATCTGAAAATTTCAAGATAAGCTTAAAATAATATAAGGAACCTAGGAAAAATGGAAAAAAAAGTGCTTGTGTGGAGGAAATTGAAACTGATGTGCAAAGTGCTTATAAATAAGCACTTAAATTAAGCCAACAATCACAAAAAGCTACCAACTGCTTACAGAAACTCTAATATGCTAAAATGACCATAATGCAACAAGTTACAACAAACTCAAACCTCTGAATAGCTGAATACACAGATTTGATAAATTGAGATCATAAGCTAAAATCAGTGTGAGGGTACCATGTTTAAGCAGAAGAATAAGCACTCAAATAAGCTGGAAACTAAAGAACAAATGTTGGAGCCTCACCTAGACCTGGCTAGCTACTACTAAACCAAATACCAGACCATGATGAGCCAAAGTGAGCTCTGTGCAATCCTTGCAAAACCCATGTGCAGACTCAGTATTGACTGAGTCTATGCACATGGCATTTATGCCCATATTGAACAGCAATTTTGAGGCTTTTAGAAAAATACAAAAATTCTACAAAAATGATATTAAGAATCTAGATCAGTTGAAGTTCTTGAACCCACAATTTCATGTGATTTGGCTCAAAAATGAATCCAAGAAAAATCTCTCTAGATTGGGTGAAAACTGTTTTGCTACACTTTTGACTTTTTAACAGTTATGAAGTTTTGACTTTGATGAACTTTGAGCTCACTTTATGGGCTGATTATGATATAATATGATGATTTAAACTTAATGCAAGCTGTATCTAGGAATTCTAAACACAAAACAATTGTTTGCTTTTTGAAAATTCTAACAGATAAACAAGTTAAGACAGTTTATTGTGATTTTGACTTTAACAGTTCTAAGGTGCAAAGTGTTGACAGATTTGACTCTAATTAACCTAAATGTACCTAAAACAAATAAGCTTATCCACTCCACAATCCTCTAGCTCAGATTTCAAGCTCAATCCAAACACTAGATTTCAAACTGATTTCCACTATCATCTATCCCATATTCAACTTTAAATCAAAGCAGTGGTGAATAAAGCCTAATTATCCAAATGTAAACTAACTAATGAGCTAACAATGATGATAACAACAGATAAAAATTATACCAACCTTTGCAATGACAGTAATGAAAAAAAAAACAATATGAGAACTGACAAGTGTCCAACCAAATTGTGGCTTGATTCCAAACTGTATCCACACTACTTTATGCCAATCCTACCCAAAATCAACCTCTGCAACACCCCATTATCATTTCCAAGGCAATTTGAGCTTCAGTTGACTTATGTTGACCAAAATTGAAAATTGATTGAACCTGTTTTCCAAGCTATTCAAAAGCTATAACAAGCTTAAGTTAACCTGGTTGAGCTTAAAAATAAGCTAATAAAAGCTTTAAGATAAGAGTTTGAAGCTAAGATTTGTAACAGTAAACTGAAAACTTGAACTATAGATGAAACCTTGAAATAAGACTTGAAATGAATTAAGATCACTAAGTAGCTTAATTTTAATACAATAAAGGCTGAAGATTACATTTTAAAGTGCTAGTTGAAAGAATTTAAGAAAAACGACATACAATGCAAATTAAAAACTAACTACTCTCTTTCAGTTGCCTCTCCTTCTCTTTTTATACTTCAAAAGGTCTTGCCACGTGTTTCTGAGTGGATCCCACTTGATTCTAGAGCCATTGGGTCACTTTTGTGAGTTTTGGCCATTTTGTCAATTTTGGCGGGAAAGGTGTATTTGACCTCTGTGGACTCAGTGACTGCAACTAGGGGGGGGGGGTGGCTAGGTGTGATGATGATGTGGGTTTAGAGGATAAGGGATAAGGTGAGAGGATGGTGGGAAAGGTGAGTGTTGCAGGGTTGTAGGCCAAGTTGGGAAGAAACCCAGTTAGGAGGGAAACTGCTTGGGTTGACTGGATTTGACCAGGGGGTCAAAAACATGGAAAGACAGGGGTCCAAAATGCATAAGTGACAGGGGGTCAAAACAGTTTTGACAAGTCTTGGTTATTATGACAAGGACTAATATTGAAATGCTGATTTTTTTGAAGGACCAAACCTGCCATTTTCTCAAAGTTTACACAAGGGTTACTTTTGACAAGCTTCCATAGTACAAGGACTATTTTTGACATTTTCAAATTTTCAGGGACCAAACTTGACATTTTTGAATGTTGAGGGACCTTTTCTGCCATTTGACAAAAGATTTATTCAAGGACCATTTTTGACAAGTTAGAATAATTCAGGGACCTTGAATAACATTTTTCTTTATTTGGTTTTACCAGGGACTGTTTTTGACAACTTTTGAAACTTGGGGGACTAAAACTGCCAATTATGCAAACTTGATATGTTTTTCACCAGATTTTGATATTTTTGCATTTAAAACACATAAAACACTTATTTGTGATATTTTTATCATTTTGATGCATTTCTGAGTGTTTTCAGATGTTTTTGCAGTTTAAATGGTACAAAAATGATGAGTATTTAGACACTCATCAATCCCCCACACTAAGATATTGCTAGTCCCTAGCAATGTTTTAAGAAAAATTAATGGATTTCATCTCTTTACCAAAAGCCATTACTTCTGGAGTAGCCAAATGTTTCAGTTCAAGTAAGAACCTTGGTACACTGATAACCAATTGATTTTGAGCAAATCACCAGCTTTCAACGGATTTGATTTGTCTTTACCAGAAGCCGTTTGCTTCTGGACTAGCCAACTCTTAGATAAATTATCAATATTATCTTTGGTGAGCTGATTACCAATTATGGTTTTTCCACTGCCTTTACCACAAGCCATAAACTTGCGGGCTAGCCAACTCTTCACTTTTAAGGATAAGGTGAGCTGAATACCATACAATTTTGGGCAAATTGCAAGCCGTCAACGGATTTGAGATATCTTTGCCAAGAGCCGTTTGCTCCTGGATTAGCCAATCCTTATGTGGGTTAGACATGGTGGACTGATTACCATTTGTTGTGTTTAGTACATAGTACTTCCACTAATTTTTTTTTTAAAATTTGGCCATTTTGGGGGAAAAAGGGACTAAAAGGGTACATTTATGATCAAAATTCGCCAGAATTTCCCCCCCACACTTAGAAATGAATATTGTCCTCAATATTCAAAGTACCGGCTGTTATGCCGAAACTTAGAACGTAAAAAGATAACATTACTAGCTAAGTGTGGAAACACAACAATTATTCTCTCTTTTTTTAATATTTACAATTTTCATTCATTTTTTAGATCTATATACAACATGTGGGGTATCTCCCCCACACTAGGGTGGTACACACGGGTGAGAACCCATGTTTAACTACTGTTTTTGATTACCGAGTCGCTAGCTTGACTCGACCCCGAATTAATTGGTTCATGGGGAAGCAAAGTGGAAGAAACAATCTCCATCGGACTTTCATTCAAGATGTTTGGATAAACATTGAAGTACGTGAAAGTTCCACACCGACGAGATATACAGACAGACAGACCGGGCTCACAAATGGTACATGGAAATGCCGGGGTCAAAGATAATGTCTTCATTCCCGAAGGAGTGAAGAACAGGAGAAGCCACGGGATAGGTGAAGAAGAGATAGAAAATCATGATAAACATCATGACTAACTCATCTTCATCCATAGGAGCATCCATAATTTCAGGATTATGAATCTCATCATTTAAGCTTACTTGATCAAGACAAATCTCGGGTGTGTCATGATCAAATTGGAAGTTATCATACTCCGGCGGAGATATGATATGAGTGAGTTCACCGGCGAACTCCTCGTGAAGAGAATCAATCACAAGATGTAAATCTGTGAATTCTTGTTCCACTGTAGACTTATCACTATCCTCAATCTGAGTATCAAAGAGTGGATTCTCAGAACTTAAAGTGAATTCAGAGTCGAATTCAAATAGAGGACTAGTGAAAGTAGTTTTGAATGTTTCAGGAACAAAGTGATTAACATTCTCTATTGGACTGTTGGGATAAGAAGTGAGTGAACGATCATTATCAAGGAGACTTTCAGTCTCTCCCAGATCGGCTTTGAAATCAGAAAGACTATCATTACTTTCCGATGAAAGTGGATTGATGTGAGTGAGTTCATCGGTGAACTCAAGATGATGAGCAGCATCAGACTGTGGGAGTGATGCCTCAACATACTCGATGTTTCCATGAGAAGTACAATCGTCGCTAACATCGGAGAAAGTTTCAAAATGATCTTTTGAACACTCAAGAGGGGAAAGAGAATCACACATATGATCAGAAGTTCCCTGTGACTCTCTCGGGATTGGGACAAGGTGCTCAACACTAGACTTTATGAATTCGTCCGATTCCTTTTCAGGAACAGTGTCAAGATGCTCGTCCCCCATGTTCAGAGAGTGAGTGGGAGCTTCGGGTGTGATAGCAGTTGTTTGAGAATGAATCTCAACTGCTGGGATATCATCTGATGAACTTGATGAATCAAGTGTATCCTCATCATCACTGTCATCAGGAATAAAACGAAACTGAGAGCTAGATCTGGCTGCTTTTTCTTTTGCAATTGATTCCTTAATAGATTTTTCAAAGGCAATTTGGGAATTTATTTTAGCAGCCTGCTCTTCAGCTAGCAATTCTTCCATGGATTTCTCATGTGAATTTTGAATGACGGGACATTGTGGGAGTGGAGATTTGTCAAAACCGGAAGGTTGACATTGATAATCATCATGAGGATCCCCACAATATACACAAGAAAAACTGGGAATATTATGAAGTGCTGTTTTTCTCAACTCCTCAGTTCTTTCCACTGACTTCAGAAGCTCTAGATAAGTGTCTTGTTGGGTTTGTTGAGGAGTTTGAGTCATTTGGCACTGTGGAGGTTGGTCGTGATATGGATAGTCGTAATTGTTACAAGGAAATGGATTCCCTGTTTGACAATCAGAGCTGAAATGGGAACCTCCACAGTTCTCACAACAGTAAAACTGTTGATCCTGGATTGGTGAATTATATGGATATTGGTCATAACCAAAGTTCTGAGCATCACCAGAAAACTGTTCATAGACAAACGTGTTTCCGGATTGACACTCAAATCCTTGGTGAGGACCTCCACAAAATTCACAGCAGTTAGGTTGGTTATATGAAGATAAGTCGGGCTGTGGTGGGTAATTGGAAAAATTTGAGGGGTTGTTAAATGAGTTCTGATTAGGATCATAATCAAATGAATTCCTCGAACCACAAAACAAACAACTCCCGTTACGAATATCATTACCACATTGTACACATGTACACCAACGACAGGGTGAACCAAAAAGAGGCTCACCACAACCGACACAAGGAATAAACGATTCTATTTGAGAGTTATGAGAAGGAATCTGTTTATTCAAAGAATCGACAAAACCAACATGGTGATCTGAATGACTATCAAGTCTCGAAGAACATTTTGAAAAATCCGGAGGTGGGACAAGTGGTGTGCTCTGAGAGCTAGCAATTTCCACCACTTCCGTTATGGTCTCCGGTTCTGGTTCTTGAGAAACGTGAAGATTAGGCAAGTCATTCTTGCTAGTCACCGGTCTAAATTCTGCATGTTTGCTTTTAACCGTAAACCGTGAAAGTTTAGGATCAATTATGGACGGCTTATGAGCAATTGAGGGGATAGATCTTTGGATAACCGTAGGTTGGACGTATTTAGCACTTCCATTATCAGAGGGAAGTACCTGGTCCTTTGTCACCCCGGTTTCTCGTTCTATTTCCCTACGCAGAATTAATGGATCATCACGAACAACACGAATCCTTGACTTTTGTGATAAAGTCTGAAGTTTTTCAACTTCGTCCCAGAATTCGTCGTAGTCGAGAGATTCCATGAGAATAGAAGTTAGAATCAAAAGGATAGAGGGTAAAGGGATAAAGAATCAAAAAGGGTAAGAGGGTAAAGAGGAATATTTTTGGTATTTTTGAAAAACATTTTGCAAAAATAAGAAAGAAAATCTTTTTGGATTTTTGGATTTTTACAAGAAAACATATACAGATGGTATGAACAATGAGTGAATATTCAATCACTAATCTGCTAAACGTAAGACTATTAGCACTGCTCCCCGGCAGCGGCGCCAAAATTTGATCCGTGCAAAACCGTCAAGTTTTTCTCACTCAAGCCGGCCACTTGTGAATGGCCGACCGTAAGAAACTTAAAACAGTTTAAGCACAAATGCAATGAAGATCAGGAGAGTATAGTGTTTCCCCAGGTCGTTAAGTCCCAACGAGCTGTGCGAGAATAGTCAAACGTAAAGTGATCGAGAGGATTTGAAAGGGAAAGGATAGTGATTGATCTATACCAGTATACCTAAAGAGAAAGCCCATAAACTACAGGGGCTTAAATGCAAATTAAAGAAAATTAAAAAGATAAAAAATATTAAATAAACGCTATCACTATATTTAAAATGATGTTTTTGTTTTTATGTTTTTATAAAACTGAAATTAAAAACTACGTAACGTACAAATGAAAACGTGAAACTTACACAATATAAATCCTAAAAATATGAAAATGACATTTTTACAAACCTAATGATAAAAGAAAATTTATAGAAAAAAAAGAAAATTATTTTTAAAACTATTTATCTAATTATTATTAATTAAAAACTATTTTTAACTATTAAATAATTACCTAAAATACAAGAAAATATGAAACAAAGCTAGAAAAATAAAATTTTGACTTGGAAAAATCTAAAATAACAAAAGAGAATTTTCAAAACTATTTTTGTATTTTTATGATTATTTTTCAATTTTCTATGAATTAAAAATTATTAAAAACTAATTAAATTACTTAAAAATACAAATTTAACTAAGAAAAATATGGAAAAATATTTTTTTGACTTTTTATATTTATCTTAACTTAAGAAAAATGAAAAATTATTTTTTTGAACCTTTTCTGAATTATTTGTATTTAATGCTAATTAAAAAGGCTTAAAAACTATTTAAAATGGAGAAAAATAGCAAACAGGACAGGAAAAATCTGAAAATTTCAAGATAAGCTTAAAATAATATAAGGAACCTAGGAAAAATGGAAAAACAAGTGCTTGTGTGGAGGAAATTGAAACTGATGTGCAAAGTGCTTATAAATAAGCACTTAAATTAAGCCAACAATCACAAAAAGCTACCAACTGCTTACAGAAACTCTAATATGCTAAAATGACCATAATGCAACAAGTTACAACAAACTCAAACCTCTGAATAGCTGAATACACAGATTTGATAAATTGAGATCATAAGCTAAAATCAGTGTGAGGGTACCATGTTTAAGCAGAAGAATAAGCACTCAAATAAGCTGGAAACTAAAGAACAAATGTTGGAGCCTCACCTAGACCTGGCTAGCTACTACTAAACCAAATACCAGACCATGATGAGCCAAAGTGAGCTCTGTGCAATCCTTGCAAAACCCATGTGCAGACTCAGTATTGACTGAGTCTATGCACATGGCATTTATGCCCATATTGAACAGCAATTTTGAGGCTTTTAGAAAAATACAAAAATTCTACAAAAATGATATTAAGAATCTAGATCAGTTGAAGTTCTTGAACCCACAATTTCATGTGATTTGGCTCAAAAATGAATCCAAGAAAAATCTCTCTAGATTGGGTGAAAACTGTTTTGCTACACTTTTGACTTTTTAACAGTTATGAAGTTTTGACTTTGATGAACTTTGAGCTCACTTTATGGGCTGATTATGATATAATATGATGATTTAAACTTAATGCAAGCTGTATCTAGGAATTCTAAACACAAAACAATTGTTTGCTTTTTGAAAATTCTAACAGATAAACAAGTTAAGACAGTTTATTGTGATTTTGACTTTAACAGTTCTAAGGTGCAAAGTGTTGACAGATTTGACTCTAATTAACCTAAATGTACCTAAAACAAATAAGCTTATCCACTCCACAATCCTCTAGCTCAGATTTCAAGCTCAATCCAAACACTAGATTTCAAACTGATTTCCACTATCATCTATCCCATATTCAACTTTAAATCAAAGCAGTGGTGAATAAAGCCTAATTATCCAAATGTAAACTAACTAATGAGCTAACAATGATGATAACAACAGATAAAAATTATACCAACCTTTGCAATGACAGTAATGAAAAAAAAACAATATGAGAACTGACAAGTGTCCAACCAAATTGTGGCTTGATTCCAAACTGTATCCACACTACTTTAAGCCAATCCTACCCAAAATCAACCTCTGCAACACCCCATTATCATTTCCAAGGCAATTTGAGCTTCAGTTGACTTATGTTGACCAAAATTGAAAATTGATTGAACCTGTTTTCCAAGCTATTCAAAAGCTATAACAAGCTTAAGTTAACCTGGTTGAGCTTAAAAATAAGCTAATAAAAGCTTTAAGATAAGAGTTTGAAGCTAAGATTTGTAACAGTAAACTGAAAACTTGAACTATAGATGAAACCTTGAAATAAGACTTGAAATGAATTAAGATCACTAAGTAGCTTAATTTTAATACAATAAAGGCTGAAGATTACATTTTAAAGTGCTAGTTGAAAGAATTTAAGAAAAACGACATACAATGCAAATTAAAAACTAACTACTCTCTTTCAGTTGCCTCTCCTTCTCTTTTTATACTTCAAAAGGTCTTGCCACGTGTTTCTGAGTGGATCCCACTTGATTCCAGAGCCATTGGGTCACTTTTGTGAGTTTTGGCCATTTTGTCAATTTTGGCGGGAAAGGTGTATTTGACCTCTGTGGACTCAGTGACTGCAACTAGGGGGGGGGGGGGTGGCTAGGTGTGATGATGATGTGGGTTTAGAGGATAAGGGATAAGGTGAGAGGATGGTGGGAAAGGTGAGTGTTGCAGGGTTGTAGGCCAAGTTGGGAAGAAACCCAGTTGGGAGGGAAACTGCTTGGGTTGACTGGATTTGACCAGGGGGTCAAAAACATGGAAAGACAGGGGTCCAAAATGCATAAGTGACAGGGGGTCAAAACAGTTTTGACAAGTCTTGGTTATTATGACAAGGACTAATATTGAAATGCTGATTTTTTTGAAGGACCAAACCTGCCATTTTCTCAAAGTTTACACAAGGGTTACTTTTGACAAGCTTCCATAGTACAAGGACTATTTTTGACATTTTCAAATTTTCAGGGACCAAACTTGACATTTTTGAATGTTGAGGGACCTTTTCTGCCATTTGACAAAAGATTTATTCAAGGACCATTTTTGACAAGTTAGAATAATTCAGGGACCTTGAATAACATTTTTCTTTATTTGGTTTTACCAGGGACTGTTTTTGACAACTTTTGAAACTTGGGGGACTAAAACTGCCAATTATGCAAACTTGATACGTTTTTCACCAGATTTTGATATTTTTGCATTTAAAACACATAAAACACTTATTTGTGATATTTTTATCATTTTGATGCATTTCTGAGTGTTTTCAGATGTTTTTGCAGTTTAAATGGTACAAAAATGATGAGTATTTAGACACTCATCAGTAGCTTGTAAACTTTAGAACTTGGCCTTTGCATCATTTCGAGACCATAGACGAGGTATGTTGAGTTCGCTTAATGTATTTGGAATATTCAGTTTAAGAAGGCAATATTATAGGATTATCATCAAAACAGCCTATCCTTGTGTGTCTATCGATTAGTCACCTCGACTTCTCGACCCTCATGTTAAACTCTTTTGTTGCACTCACCTTTAGTGCAAGATACCCCTAGATACACCCGTCTAAACCATTCCTTTCATTTTGTTCACCCAATATATATGTTTCGATACACCCAAACACCTTAGCCTACCGTGTAGTCTTAATCTGTGATCGGGAAGTCATTGTTTGCCTAAGTTCAAGGTTCAAGTTGAGAGGTTCAGAAATCACGCTTTCGTCAAAGATATATATTTGAAGATCATTGAAGACCCCCACAGATTCTCATGTTATGTTCATCTCAAGTGGGGGGATGTTATGTTTAGTTATGATTAAAAAAAAAGTATAGTTATTTGTTTATTGTAAAGTGCAAAGTTATAAGCACTATGTTTAGAGCTCATCAAAGACATAGTATCGAGGAGGCCACCTCGGTCACATTTGAAGATTTAAGTTGGTAATTATTGTGCCAACAGTTGAAGAACAGATAATGTGCCCATCATGATGTCCGCTAATGGCACATCTACTTGGTATATCATGATCCGGTTTCTTAGCCTTGAAACTTGAACTTTGGATGAATGGTAAGCGGTGATTGACATGGTTATAGGTTTAGACTATTTGCTTGTTATTTTTACTTTACACCCATTAAATCCCATGTCTTATCCTACCCTTTAGTCATGAAGCGTGTCTAGGTGATGAAGCGAGCAATCTTTGGTGTCTTGGCCATGGATTTGGTCATGTATCATTGATTTTTTCCACTTTTCCATGACATGTTAGTAATGATGATTCACCCTTAACCCATGTCGTGTCTACCCATATTGCTTTCAAGAATTGTTTAATCCTTAACTCTAGTGGTGGAGATTTGTGTAACCGCCAAGCTTATGATAGAATACATGCTATGACTGTGCTTTGCGTGATCACCCCGAAATTAACACTTAGACTAGTTGAGAGATTTTGAATGTTTTGTTCCCATTTCGTGAGGTGTTCGGCTTTGATTTATTCTAGCATAAGGGATTTTTAAACTTATTTTTTCTAGGTAATGGGAGATATCTTTTTAGAAAATTATCTAATAAGGTCTACTTGAGGGCAAGTAGAGTTCAAGTGGGGGGATATTTTATAACATCAAATAGTCCTGAATATTAAGTGTCAATTTCCCCCAATAATGCTCGTATTTTATATCACTTATATGGATTTACGCTTGTTTTCTTTTATATTTCATTTCAGGTAAATTACGAGCATTGGAGCTAAAGAGACGTGGATTTGGAGATTTTATAACAGATTTGTGATAATATGCCCACTGTGAAGAAGCTACGGCGTAAATCCACTCTCACATTACGCCATAGCTAGTGCGTGACTCAGAAGGCCAACTCAGCAACAGATTACGACGTAACTCCCAACTAAGGATTACACCGTAACCAATTAGGTCAAAAGATATTCCACGCCACTATCAGCTATGCCGTAACTCCTTCCAATGATTACGACGTAATCATGTCATTTGTAACATGTATTGAAGATACGGCGTAACTCATCCCATGTGTTACGCCGTACCCAGCTTTACGAGAGCATTATTATGGATTTATAAAGGTTACGGCATAACTCTAAACTAAAGTTACGCCGTGTTAGGAATCAGAAATTCCATAGTGAAGAGTCGGTCACCCCAAATGTTATCTAGCATAAGTTAGCTCGTAAACTTGTAGTTATTTACGTTATTTAGTAGTTTATTAGTTAGTTTGTAGCGTAGATTAGTTTAGTGTAACACCGTGGAGGAAGGGCGGGTCTTTACCCACTATATACCTGATCCACAGGCCGTCAGAAGGTCGTGTAGTCTTATAACTATAAATACCCCTTCCATCCTTGGAAGGGGTGTGGCTTGGAATCTAACCTTTCATAATTTGTTAACCAACTCTCCACCAAGAACATCCTCTCATCTCTTTATCTCTCTAAATATGGCTAACATGTATTTCCATCATCCAAGACCACCCGAATCATTAAACACAATAAATATAACGATCCTACAATTGCTACCAGAGCCAAGGTTGTTGTGTTGTGTTGATTTGTGTGGTTTCGTGCTATGGTTATTGTGGTTTTTGAAACATATGTTAAGCTGTCTTAGTTATTATTTGTTTTTGGCCGGATAATGTTTTTTATGGGTAAATTGTTTTTTACACATTTTTGGGTCAAAGAATGTCAATAGCTTTGCAGTTTATGTCCTTTGTGTCCTGATATCAGTTTTTGGTTTGTCATTGGGTCATTTCTGGGTAAATTGTTTTTACTTCAAGTGGTCATTGGGTCATTTCTGGTTTGTCATAACGTGGTCAAATGGGTAAAAAGAAACTGTTTTATGCATTTTTTCTGGGTTTTTATGAAGCTGATTGGAAAACTTGGTCGGAAAACTCATCGGAAAAAGTCATATTTCAAGTTAGCAACTTGTCGCAAAACTGTCCAGATGCAATGAATGTATGTAGCGACTTGTCACTATTTTGATAGCGACTTATGTTATCTAGCGATTTGTATTAGCGACTTGTACTTGGTAGCGAGTTGTTGACTATTGAGTCAACAACTAAAGCGAGTTGGCTTAGCGACTTGGCTTAGCGACTCTGCTAGCGACTTGACTTGACTTGACAGAAAGGTAGAAGAAGAATGACCATGACCAACAACATATACCAATACCATCAACAAGACTCGACCTCAGGTTGTTAAACCATCCTTGGTTCATAGTTTTCAGAAGAAGATTGCTTATCAGATCTGAAAGAATTAAAACCTACTCAACAATCAACATCAACAACTAATCCTACTCAAACATCATTCCAAATCTAAATAATCATATAGAATCTCAGAACCGTTTCATCTCGCTCGTGCTAATCAAAGACATATCAAGATTTATACAAATCTATTACCGAGAGAAACCTTCATCATCAACCCAAACTCAATATCACTTACTCGATCATAGTAATGACTAATTGATCTCAGTCTTTTTTCTTTTATGTGTGGTTTATCAAAACACATAGATCTTTAAAAATCTATACATAAAAGAATTAACATAATTGATCTTAAAGTCTGTGATAATTTTCGAAGAATAAAGCTGTGATATTAACTATTGAGTCAAAATCATTTCTTTGTTTCGTTTCGTTCATTAATGACTTAATCTAATCCAATCTCAGACCATCTTATTTTCGTATAAATTCTTTGCACATCAAGACTCGGGGTCTGTTGAACGAAAATGAAAGATTAAGATCCTCATCGATTTTTTTGGGACATACTTCGATGGTACTTTACGAAACAAAAGACAAGATTGATATCATTAACCGTTATCATCTTGTCTTAACATCGTTCCAGAAAAACAAATACATAAAGACAATAAGTCATGAAGAAACCTACCGATAACCGTATGATTGATCTTGTAGCCGATTTCAAGAAACTCAAACCATCCCTGTGGTGAGTGAAAGGTCCATACGATTTCAGGATGATATGACTTGTTTTGAATCTGAAGATGAGAAGCGTATAAGTTTTTTTCGGATATATGAGAAAGTTATGATGGAGGCGTAAGTTTTGAGATTATATTTAGGGTTGGCTGATGCTTATTGATGAGATTTGAGAGAGTATTCTGATGAGGGGCGGAAATATGGTGAGAAAGATTAGGGTTACAAGAGTGTTTAGTGTGTTATATACCCGTGTATTAGGGTTGTGTGAAATTGAAAATGGATCGGGTTTGTTGTTTTTTTTATTGGACATGGGCTTCTCAATTCGAATATGGACCTAGACTTTGTGTTTACATTCGACTAGGCCTGATTTAAAAAGTTGGAGTGGGCTGTATTAATAGAATTTGGATGATGTGTTGGTATTCACGTTTATGGGATATTGAGCTAATATAAAAATTGTTAACCGATTTTTTTACGAAATTCTGGTTACAATTTTCTTTATATTTTGGTCCATTGAATGGTATTTTTGATCATGATAAAATTTCACGGAAGATACATGCATTCACGGCTTGAACAAAAATTTGAAGAAAAAAAAATGACTTTGGGGTTGTTTGTACGGTACTGCTTATTTGGATTTGATGTGAGATTTTTTCGGGCACGCTTACTTATTTCGTCTTCTTTCTTTCTACCATGCCGCGAAGATGACTTGTTTGGGCGTTTATAGAGGGTGATAAAGACTTGGCTATTTAGTTATGGTTGTGATTCTTTCTCGTTTAACCCACAACGTAACTATCACTTCGGTGTCTCACACAGTTGAGGATACGTCAAGAGGTTTTGTACATTGGGTACACCGTTTCTTCTTCACAAGAATTAGTACAAGTTTAAGTAACAAATCTGGGGAATTTTACTTCATGATCAAGTTTGGTATATCGGGTTTACTTCACCATGTTGTCACTGCAATAGCCGACAGAATGCGTGAATGAGGTGTTTACCAAAGTGTTTAATTGGATGGTTGATGATGGTGTTGATGTTGGTAAATGAATCGTTGATGAACCACTGCATGTTCCCCTAAAACAGATTCTCACTGAAACCAAAATTGTCATAACACATTCAAGCTGACATTGTTTACGGTTTTGTCTTGATTTTGTAAAATCCCGCGAAAGAATCTATTTCTCGGTTTAAATCATAGACTTGTAAAATCCCGTGACAATGGAAACATCCTGGTAATAGTAAAGTGCATTTCTGGATCTATCTTATGGTTTATTCTTGGTTTTGTAAAATCCCGCGAAAGAAACTATTTTTCGGTTTAAACCATAGAGTTGTAAAATCCCGTAATGATGGAACCATCCTGGAGAAAAGGAAAGTGTATTTCGGGATCTTTTCTGATGCTGGTGCTACGGTTTCTACTTCAAAGAAGGGATAAAAGGGTGTACTTCATGAATTGGATGTATGTTTGGATATTCGTCATGGCAGTTTGGTTATTACATGGTTTTACGGGGTTATGTGCTTTTAACCATGGTCGGGATGAAAACCATTATCATAGTTCACTTAAAACGTCAAAAAGGCTAGATTTGAGCATTTAATCAGACGATGTGACAACGGGGTTAATTCAATATTATTTATTTGAGGTTGAAGTGAAATATCACGGGCAAGTGTACTTAGTATCTGAAGGTATCGGGGATGGATGGATGAAGATACTTCAAGATCCTTGTTCAAGCTTATTATCAAAAATGAAGACTTGGAAATCTAGTTATTGTTGGGTGACTTTTACCTCTTCTTTTACCACTTGGGGGAATTGGGCTCTTATCACCTCAAAATAACTATCACTTAAAGGAGTTACGTTGTAGTGCTTAGTGTCACATTGAATTGTGGAATTTCAAGAGGTGATGTACGTCTATTACTTGATGGTTGGTTGGTTGAAGAGTATAGAGTACTTAGAGATTCAAATGGGCATGAATTCTCGGCACCGCTCTTTGTTACATATGTGCAAGTTTAAGTCACGAGTTCGGGTTAGTTTACTTCAGGGTCAAATTCATCATACTGGGTTTTCTCCATCAGCTGTCACGACATAGAGCCTACTGAATGATAATGGGTTGATTACATGTTTTGCCAAGAGAGATGAAAAGAGAGAGATAATGACGTATGAACACAACAGTTCATGCCTCGTACTCTAAAGAAAAGAAAAGTGTACGCTTCAGTGCGCTTTATCTTCTGAAGAAGAGAAATCTTCTTATTATGACCATTCTCATCCACATGCTTCATACTTTTCCTATGCGCTTCAGTCATCAAGTGAACCGGGCTACCACTGATTGTTTTCTCATTCCACTTGCTCGATTATAATGAAGATGGCGACATCATGTGCTTATTTTGCGGGAGAGAAGTGTGAATAGAACATTCGGATGATTTTCACTTATTTAATCAAGAATGGCAACTCCGTATGCAATTCTTGAGGGGGAGAAGAAGTGTGAAATTACTGAATGGTTGATTGATTTATGTAAGATCTAACTTTTCACATACACATCAAACCATAACACAAGGTGGCGAATAGGATGGAATTCTAGAGAGAGAAAGTTAGAGGTTTAGGGAACTTAGTGAGAGAAAGTGAAAAATATTATTATGAGCTCCAACTCTCTACCTTGGAAGGTAGAGAGTATTTATAGTCTTACATAACTCGCCACACTTTGGGTTGTGGATCAGGCATACAGTGGGTAAAGACCCGTCCGTCCTCCACGGTGTTACTTAACTAAATTACTACTTAACTTAAAAGAACTACGACTACGAGCTTTCTAACGATTACATATACTTGAGGTGACCGATTCTTTAATACCGGGAATTTCTAATTCCTAACAATCTCCCCCTAAGGGAGGTCACCTCAATAATATACCAAAATTACATTGAATACAAATAGATATGACATTTAACAATTGATCTTGCATTCTTGATGTAGTCCTTTGCTCCTAAGCTCGTAGTCATTGATTCTTCACAATGCATGTTTGGTTATTCCAAGTGGAGGTCTTTTACTGATCCACGTGATGATAAGTTTGAGCCATCTTTGGAGATCATCAGCTATCAAAAATCTCTGAGACATCCATTGTGGTGTTGTGACTTTGGGACCGACATGCTCACATTTTGGATCATGATTTCTTCTCATCAGAGTAGCGGAAGCTTTTGTTGAGTCATGATATTGGCAGCAGCGTAGCAGAAGCATGGAGTGAAAATATCAGAGTCATTGATGCACTAATCATGATTTCTTTTGAGATGAATGTGTTAAGTGAGCATGCGGCTATGGATTGACCGCTTCATTCTGATCAGCTGCAAACGTCGGGCTTACCTGCATACAACAGTTAGCAACAAATCGCACGAAAGTGTCTTTGATCACTTTCGTTGAATTGAGGTACACGGCCCACGGTTCCCCGTTGATCA
This sequence comes from Chrysanthemum seticuspe, assembly GCA_019973895.1. NCBI lineage: Eukaryota > Viridiplantae > Streptophyta > Magnoliopsida > Asterales > Asteraceae > Chrysanthemum > Chrysanthemum seticuspe. The sequence continues at coordinate 117,770,753 of BPTQ01000007.1, forward strand.
GTACAAGTACTGCCTGTGATCAGGTAGGATTCCTAAGAATCTCCTTGACAGGGTTTCGCAGCTGTTCTAGCTGTTCTCAAACCGGAACGTCTCAAAGAAGACAACACGGAGTGAGTGAACCAGCGAATTTTAAGTCCACTGATTGATGAAAAGAGATTTGAAAAACAATCGTGTATTGCTCAATAGAAATTGTTTTTGCAATACAACGAAGGTTTTATTGAAAATCAATTATCAATCATAAAAATACCTTTTGGTTTAAAAAAATGAGTACACGGTCGATGTGCTAAAGAAAAGAGTTTATAAGCACAAAGACCGGTTTTTCAAAGGTATCCGTCAATCCCTAACCTGAACCAGGATTGATTCAAGAAATTGAATCGCCCCATTGTTTCTGTTCAGTTGTCACATGGTTGATCCATATAATAGATCTCACATGCCACCTACCAGGAGCTTGTTTGATGTTGGCTCCAGAAGGCTTTCCATCTTCATTGTGAGTGTGTAAACACATCACTCAGATGTTCTGGCAATACCACAAGGATAATGCGTAGGACTCAAGATATAATCTCTCTTTCCACATTGTGTGAAACAGAGAGTCTTCATTGAAAGTGTCCTAGTGAGATTAATTGATGATCTCGTGGCTCTAGACTCAATTTGTGCATATTTGGATCCTATAACGGAGACTAGGGAGAGGGTCTCCTTCTTCAATATCAACCATCTCTAAGAGAAAGTCGATAGATAATGTCGGTTCCCCGTGAGAATGAAACAAGCCCTTTTAAGAGGAACTTGAGTGGTTTGGAAAGTTGAAGTGCAGTGCGTCACTGGGTCCATGACGTCTTGTCTTCAATACCGATGTTACCATCAGTAGCATATGAAGTGAACCCGGTTTCTGCCCTAAGGTTGAATTAATGGAGGGCTATTTGTTTTCACCCTATTTTCATTCAATTCTTTTTAATTCTTCAACCCCTTCAGTGCTTACCGAGACTTCATAGCTATTACCTTGTTGCGTTTATTCCAGTACTAGCTCAGTCTTAGTCTGCACTCTTCCCATATCTCACTTTTCTCCTTTTATCATCATACCTAAGGACTTCTACACTAACTAGTGGATTGTCCCTGGGTAGATCCCTCCGGTTCTGGCGGATCATGGGAACCAATACCTAACCTTATCATCCTTATATCACCGTACATAAAGTAAAGTTGGTCGGTCAATTTGGTATTGTTCATCTGCCATTGGATCCAATTGAAAACCATTTGAAAATCAATTCAGATACTTGTGATATATTATCAAAGCATTTTGTACCTGAATTGTTTTTGATATTTTTAGAACGAGAACTCCCCCTCAACATGTGCATCAAGTATTTGAGAAATGTTAAGCACATGGAGGCAAGAGAAAGAATTAACTTCTTTGATTACAATTTTCTAAAAGATATCAACATCACTTCCCTCAACAGATCAAGTGGGTATAACATTTCCGGGAAGGATGAGGTTTCCATGAATTTTGCTCCCCCTCAATATGTGCCTTGAGGTTTGAAAAGAGTTTTGCACATACTAGAGGGAACCTGCACATTGGGATAAATGATCACGTTTCAAATCATAGGTTTAAGATAGGTGCTCCCCCTCAACATGTGCATTGAAAAATTGAAATCGTTTGTCACATGTGGGAGGGACAGCATGTTCATTCATGTGAAACCATTTACCTTAATATCAGTTTAAATCAAATTTAAATCACACATTCTCCCCCGATCACAATTATCAAATCATTTGAGATTTGTGATCTCGTATAGATTTAAATTGATTTTGAAAGCTTTTAGGGAGAATTGTGACTTGTTTGTGAAAGCGTTTGAACTGATAAGGATCGGATTTTAAGACTTTAAACTCCATTTATAAAACATGCATGTATATCTTTTGAAAACAATTTTAATGCCAAATAACTTTTTAATTTAATTGAAATCATTCTCCCCCTCAATCAATGACGTAGGTTGTTGATTGAGAGATAGAGATTTTGACAACTAAGTCCTGATGATTATCAAAAATAGAGATTGAGTTATTTTTCAAAGCATTTAGTTTTCAGCAGATAGGAGTTTATAAAATCAGAGCATAAGATTTGAAAACATGGTAAAACATGGCTCTGTTCTTTCTTTAAAACCGGGTTATTGCCTGAAGATGACAATAAACCATTTCTCTTTCTCCAAAAAAATTTTTTTTTTTTTTTTTTTTTTTTTTTTTTTTTTTTTTTTTTTTTTTTTTTTAATAATAAGATTCGAACAAACATCTAAAGTCCCGTGTCATTCTTTGAATGACAGCACAAAGACCGTAGATATTATCGAACCGAGAAAAACATGACAAAATGACAATATTTTTTGAAGATTTTTCGAATTTTTTTTTTTTTTTTTCAGATTTTTTTATGGATTTTGAAGGTTTTATAATTTTCTATTTGATTTTTGAGGGTTTTATAATTTTGTATTTTGATTTTCGAATAAATATTTACAAGAGATAGATGAAGATAGACCTTTACTCCTCGTCTTCCTCCTGAAGACGTTTGAGAGTTTCTGGTTGAAGGCTTTTCAAACCAAGTCGTGGAAGAATAAACTCAAAACGTTCTCTTGGAAGAGCTTTGGTGAAGATGTCTGCTAACTGATATTCAGACCTCACAAAATATAGTTCCACCACACCTTTTTCCACCTGTTCCCTGATGAAATGATGTCGAATGTCGATATGCTTTGCTCTTGAGTGTTGAACGTTGTTGCATGAGAGAGCAATAGCACTTTTATTATCACAGTACAGAGGGATTTTGTTGAATTCAAAGCCATAGTCAGATAATTGAGATCTCATCCATAAGATTTGAGCACAACAAGATGACATGGCTATGTATTCAGCCTCTGTAGAGGAAATAGAAGTACTCATTTGCTTCTTTGAAGACCAGCTCACAAGCTTATCACCCAAAAACTGAGCACCTCCTGACGTACTTCGACGTGTATCTTGACAACCTGCATGATCAGCATCTGCATAGGCCGTTAGTGACATACCGGTGTCCTTCGGGTACCATAGTCCCATATTGATGGTTCCTTGGAGATACCGAAAGACCCGTTTAACTGCTTCAAGGTGCTTTTTAGTAGGCTTAGCCTGGTATCTAGCACACATGCACACAGAGAACAAAATGTCTGGTCTACTAGCAGTGAGATACATCAGGGATCCAATCATACTCCTATATTTCGTTTGGTCAATCATGATCCCTGAGAGGTCCTCATCTAGTTTGGTTCGGTCAATCATGGGGGTGTCAACAGGGTCACTTGAATCAAATCCAAATTTCTTTAAAATCTCTGTTGCATATTTAGATTGATTTATGAAAATGCCTCCGGGACTTTGTGAAATTTGTAATCCCAAGAAAAATGACATTTGTCCCATCATTGACATTTGAAACTTTGAACTCATTTCATTTGAAAAACGATCACATTCCATTGGGTCAGTCGAGGCAAAGATAATATCATCAACATAAATTTGAACGTGAATCAAATGTTTGCCTGACTTCCTGGTGAACAATGTAGGATCAACTGCTCCTTTGATGAATCCGGTAGATAGAAGAAACTTTGACAATGTATCATACCATGCCCTTGGAGCTTGCTTTAAACCGTAAAGAGCCTTCTTCAAACGATAAACGTGAGTAGGATGCTCTTGATTCACAAATCCTTCAGGTTGGCTGACGTAGACGACTTCTTTAAGATCTCCGTTTAGAAAAGCCGTCTTTACATCCATCTGATAAACCACCATGTTCTTGCTAGCAGCATTAGCTAGAAAGATTCTGATGGCCTCGATTCGAGCAACAGGAGCAAAAGATTCTTCAAAGTCTATACCCTCCTCTTGACGATATCCTTTAGCAACTAATCGAGCCTTGTTCTTCAACACATCACCATGCTCATCAAGTTTTACTTTGTAGATCCATTTTAGAGCTATAATCATAGCACAGTCTGGAGCAGGTACTAACTCCCATACATCAAGACGATCAAACTCATGAATTTCATCTTGCATAGCATTGAACCAGCTATCTTCATTCATAGCAGTTTTAACATCTTTTGGTTCGATCTTAGATAGTACGGAGTTGAAGAAGCACCATAAGGCATCGGTTGCGAGTTGCTTCCGGGTTGATACAGGACGAGAGGGATTTCCAATGATGTTGTCTAATGGATGATCGTGAGTCCATTTTCTGAGGTGTTCATGTGGCATTTGTTGAGGAACTGAAGTAGCTGAGTCGATGTCTCCTGAAGAAGATGGTTCTGATGATGATACAGGAGTAGCAAATATGTTTTCAAATGGAGCATCTTCAGGAGTTGCAAAGGGATTAACTTCATCATTGATGCCAGATACATTTCCATGATGTACATTTGAAGAATGATGATTTGTTGATGAGACTGAAGGATCAGCAGCAGGTGCTTCTTGACTTACAGATATTGAAACTGATGGATTGACTTCATTCACTGGAATCTGAGCATCCTCTGTTGTAGGGATCAGCACCTCATTAGTCGTAGACTCATACAGTTCATCAAACATTGGATCAAACAATTTCTTTACATCATCTTCTGATGGAGGTACATATGGTGTTTCTTGAGAGGAGTTTGGAACAAGGGATGAACCAATAGGACTGTTATGAAGTGCGGGTCCTGAGCTGGAGTGTCCAGGAGCCATTTGACCGGTCAGCTCATCAAACGTAACGTGAATTGTTTCCATGATATTTCGGGTTCTTTTGTTGTAGATTCGGTATCCCTTTTTGTTTGGTGCATATCCTACAAATACTCCAATGTCAGCTTTAGCTCTAAGTTTGCCCAAGTCTTGACCCTCATTAGTTGGATAGCACAAGGCACCAAACACACGAAGGAAAGATAGATTGGGTTTCCTGTTGTGGACAAGTTCATATGGAGTTTTTCCATGAATGGTGTGAATCAGGGAACGATTTTGTGTGTAACATGCAGTGGCAATTGCTTCAGCCCAGAGAAACATTGGAACCTTTGAGTAAATCAGCATTGTTCTAGCAGCTTCAACAAGAGTACGATTTCGTCTTTCAACTACACCGTTCTGTTGAGGGGTTCGTGGAACACTTCTTTGATGGCTGATTCCAACGCTTTCATAGAATTCACTAAGTTGTTTGTTGACAAACTCAGTTCCATTGTCTGTTCTGATAATTCTGACAGTTTTGTTTAGTCTAACCTGCAGCTGTTTGATGAGTTTGATGATGATATCAGGAGTTTCATCCTTTGTCCTTAAGAACTTGACCCAGGTGAATCTAGAATAATCATCAACCACAACTAACACATATTTCTTCCCAAAGATATTCTGCACCCTCATTGGTCCACATAAATCCATATGAATCATATGAAGAACTTCTGTGACAGAGTTAGTAGGTTTGGGTATATGGGCATTGATGAGTGTCTAAATACTCATCATTTTTGTACAAAATAAACTGCAAAATCATCTGAAAACACTCAGAAACACATCAAAATGATAAAAATATCACAAATCAGTGTTTTATGTGTTTTAAATGCAAAAATATCAAAATCAGATGAAAAACGTATCAAATTTGCAAAAATTGCAGTTTTAGTCCCCCAACTTTCAAAAATTGTCAAAAATAGTCCCTGAGTAAAAATTTCAAAAGAAAAGTCATCAAAGGTCCTTTAAAAATCATAAGTTGTCAAATTTAGTCCTTTGGTGAAAAATGTAAAAAGTTTTGAGAAAATTACAAATTAGTCCTTCAAGTTTCAAATTTGGCAAAAATGGCCCCCGGAAAATTTCAAAATGGCAAAATTGGTCCTTATACTTTTGAAGCTTGTCAATTTCAACCCTTGGAGAAACTTTGTTGAATTGGCAGCCCAGGTCCCTGAATTTTCAGAAGTTACAACAAAGGTCCCTAAGTAATTAAAACCTTTTAAAACCATTTTGGACCCTTTACACCTATGACCCCCTGCCATATAAGCTTTTTGAACCCCCCTTTTTGTATTATTAGTCTGGCCAGTCAACTGCTTGGTCAAACAAACAAAAAAACCGCCAAAGTCTCCACCCCCCTTCACCTGCTCTGCAACTAGCTCCACATATCCATCCCCCCTCCTCTCCACATCACCCTCCATGTCCCCTACACATCCCTAAAACAACAAAAATCATTAATTACATCCCTACTCCCACACTCAATCCCTCCATCTGTCAAAACCATGTTTCCCGCCAAAATGCATCAACGGCCATAATGCACTCCAAGCCATCCAAAGGTCCACATTATTGGTGGGATTCACTCAGAGCAAGTGGTAAAAGTCTTTTGCATATAAAAGAAGGTGGAAGAGAGAAGAACAAGGAAGTAGCTAGTTTTTATTTTTTCTTTAATATCGTTTTTTTTTGTAATGTTTTAATTTAAGTTATGTTATTGTAATTTTTGTTTTTAATGAATCAAACTAAGTTATTGTATAAGTTGTAATCCAGTTTGAAGGTGTAATTCAAGGTTTAATATCATTTTGTGTTTTCAAAGTACACTGTTACAAATTTCAATTTCAAACCAATGTGTAAAAGCTCTCAAGTAGTTTATCTTAACTCAAACATTCTCATTCAAGCCTATTAAAGCTTTTGATAAGCTTGAGAATCAGTTTTAAGCAAATTTGTTAGAAAGTCAACAAAAGTCAAACGGGTTTAATTTGGAAGTCAAACTCAGTTCTGGGTCATTATGTGTTCTTAAGATGTTTTGTGAATAAGTTTTAATTCAGTTTTTATCCAAGGATTGCTTGATTATTGTTTTCTCTTGTTATGCTAATCTTTTAAGTAGTGTTTGGTTTAAGCTTATTTTAAGTCAAAAACTCATTCTTACCCACTTTGACTTTACAAGTCAAAGTGGTTTTATGATTTTAAACTTGTTCCAAAAGTAGTTTTATTGAGTAACAAGTTTGCAAGTTTTGAAAACAAAAAAAAAGAGCAATATCTGCTCTGTCCTGCTCACGTAAAACAGCAGCAGTAGCTGCTGTTTGACGGCTTCTCCTCGGCTCATTTTTGGTCCAAATCTTGTCATAATTGCTTTTCTGGGATCCTCATATACCCACCTCAATATTTGGTAACTTTATTTGGCACTTAGGATAGTTTAGGTTAGCTCAAATTGCATTACAAATCTGTCCCAAACCCATAACTGTTTCTGGTTCAGCAGCTTATTGTGTCCAAGTAGCTTTTCTTTTTTATGTGTAATTTGCTTAATATTAGGACTTAGACTTTGAAATTTGGTATACTTGGTATTCACTAGGTTAGCTATAAGATAGCATTATTTATAGTATTGAAATAGTGCTTATTAGAGCTTATTTTTAAGCTCAAACAGCCCCTTAGGACCCACATCAGTATCTGTTTCAGCAGCCTATTTGCAGCCCTTGTTTTGTGCTTATTAGTGCTCCCATCAGCTTATTTAGGTATCCTTAGTGCTTATTAGGTCCTAGAGATTAGGTGAGTTAGTTTTTTAGCTTATCTCTTGCTTATTGTATGCTTATTTAGCCCTTTAGATTAGCTAGTATCCATTTAATGCTTATTCCCTTTTAGCTTAGGATTTCCCTTTAACATCCCAACTGCTTATCTGTCCCCCCCATACTTAGTTGCTTTTAATGTTCCTAGCTTATTTAAGTTTCATGTTATGCTTAATATATTGTTTCTCCTTTTAAACTGCTTATTCAATTGCTCTTTTGTGCCTTAAAAGTCTGGTAAAGGGTGTTTGTTTTAACTTCTTTCACAAACTGTTGGAAATAAGCAGTCTGAAACTGCTTATTTCAAGGGTCTGGTGAAAAGTGCTTTTACAAAAAGTGTTGGTTTTGATCTTATAAACAAGTTCCAAAAAGAAAATTTGAAAAAAAAAAAATGGTTTGCAAAAAGGTGCAGGGGTGGGATTCGACCCCCTGACCTCTTGCTCAAAGACACAACACCACACACTCAAACCAACGCGCCCTTGGGTCTTTTTCATTAAAATCTTACACCTCTTAGTATTTAACTACATTTTCCACATATAGCTTATTAAGCTTATTTAGCTTATTACTAGCTTATTCGAGCTAGCTTTTTCAGTGTTTGTATTTTTTATAAATTTGTAATAGTATAAAGTATTTTTACAAAAAGTTTCAGATTTTTCTCGTTATTTTTAGTATTTTTTAACATTTAATTAGTGTAAAATCTTAATTAATTCATAATAAATAATTTAAAAGTCTAAAAAATATAAATCTTTTTTGTAAAATTTTCTTTTGTCATATATTTTGTAAGAAAATTGATTTTACACTTGTAGGCCTTTTATTTCTTAAAATTTACGTTTTATTTTGCGCTCCAGCGCCATTTTCGTAAATAACGCTCGTTTCTGTTTTAAGTAACGTTTTAAGTTTATTTAGGTTTACGTTTTAGTTAATATAGTTTATTTAAGTCATTTTATTTTATAAAATCATAAACGTTCATCATTGTAAATATAGTGATAGCGTTTATTTAATAGATTTTAACTTTTTAATTTTCTTAATTTGCATTTAAGTCGCATACTTCTTGCTTTTTCCCAATTGACATGCTGAACAAAGATGATCCTTTTCATACTTTAGTCTAGGTAAACCTACAACTAAGTCCTTTCTGGAAAGATCGTTGATGGTGCCGAAGTTCAAGTGATTGAGACGACGATGCCATAACCATGACTTTGTTTTTGAAGCCTTTGATAACAAGCATATTGGTGAAGCTCTCATCATGTCATCGATAGAGATAGTGTAAAGGTTTGAGCCATGAGTTCCTTTCAACAGTTCCTTACCATTAAGATCTCTAACAAAGCAGGTATGTTTTCTGAAGGCCACTTCTAGATCAGAATCACAGAATTGACCAACAGAGAACAGATTATGACCTAAACCTTCCACATAATACACTCTGGAGATGACACTATCACCAACAACATAATCTCCATAACCCATAATAGCACCGAAATGATCATTACCAAATCTAACAGTCCCGATGAATTTGCTCACGAAGTTCATGAGCCGTGACCGGTCTCCAGTCATATGCTTGGAACAGCCTGAGTCCAGGTACCACAGAACGATTTGAACGATCTGCAGTTGAACACAGACAAGAATGGATAACTGGATATTTGGGATCCCCATGCAAGAATGGGTTCCATTTGGTTAGTAGCAACAGTTGGACCACCCACATCAGAAATATAAGCATTCATATCAGACAGTGAAGTAGGGGAATCATTGTGAATAGATGCAATACTAGTGTCTGTATTAGTCCTATTTACAGTGTGACCACTTCTTAAGGGAATAGTTCTACCAGTAGGCATCCATTTTCTAGAGGGCATTATCTGATTAGTCTTATGACCAACAGGTATCCAATAAAAGCCTATTCTGCTGAATGTTCTTCCTGTGGGTTTCCATTGTTTTCTAACTCTCTTTCGCTTTTGCCTTTTAGCCTTTTTAGCATGAATTTTAGCATTAACAACATTAACTGGACAATTAACATCATTAGGCAGAACATTAACATCACATTCATGATTAGAAACAGAATTCAAGCAATCATCAGTACAAGGTTTGCAAATAGCATCAGAATTCGAATTAATTACAGTACGCTTATGGCTAATACTAGAATCAACACGATTCGTTTTATTCGATTCAAACTTAAGGTTCCTAGATTGTTCTTCTACTCTCTTCCAGTGCACAATTTTAGCTTGAGAGGTCCTATCATTCCTTGTATTGTCTTGAGACTTTGACCTGCTCCCTTTAATGTCACTGATTACTCCTGTAGAGGGAATGGGAACATTAGTTTGTTTTACTACTCTTTGCACCACCTGTTTAGATGTGCTGGGATCTGAACTACATGCAGGTGCACTATGGTTCACTTTCTTAACATTAGAGGTACTGAGATTAGTACTCCTAGAAGGCACATTTGAGTTCACTTTCCTAGTATTGACAGATCTAAAATCTGAACTACTCACTGGTGCACTACTCCTCACATTCAAACCATTGGGAATCGAGTGCATGTCATGTTTGGCCTTAGGCATTGAGCATGGAATCAAGGGGTTAACTCTCTCACCTAATGTCTTTGGGCATATAGTGATCAAACATTCTAAGATTTCTTGAGATCGTTTGGCATATAAGCATGCATGTCCAATTGCATTATCATGAGGTTTCTCTAGCTTGTCCTCTTCAACAATCTCACGCAGGCATTCTAAGCAATCCTTAAGGTATGAGAAATATGTTTGAATGGCAAGTTTGTTGTTCCTTAGGTGAGGGGGGACATATGTCACAGATAAAGTAGATTTATTCCCAGAGTGAACCTTAGATACAACATTCTCCTCATTGATCATTGGCATTTTCCCTTTTACCTGACTCTTCAGATTCTCAATTTCCTTTTGCAATGAAGTTATTTGTTCGTTGTTTTTGTTACGAGTGACTTTAATTGATTCAAACAACTCATTGAAATGACGTTTAACCTTTTCATTCTCTTCTAGAAAACTTTCGTTTTCCTTTTGTAAAGCATTTACTAGGTTTTGAAGATGGAACGTTTGAGAATTCTGAGAATCTAAAGAGGGAGGCATTTGGGAGCCTGTCATATTGTTCGTTTGACCCTTTAATTGAGAGATTTGGGCTTTCAACTTTCTGATCGTGTTACACTGAGCTTGAATCTGTTCATCTCGTTTGTTAATTTGAAAAATTGCATCAAACTCTGGAGCATCTGAAGATGTCTTGATATTTGAAGTTTTGACATTTTCTTTGAGATGTTGATATTTTAGTTGTAGATTAAAATACTCAACTTCTAGTTTAGAAAAATGTTTAACCAAATTGTCATGATCATCCAGTTCAATTTTCTCATTTAGTTTAGAATTAGTTTTTTCAAGCTCAATGACACGATCATGGGAGACTTTCAGGGCCACAGATAATTCATGAAATTTGGAAGCATTAATAGAGCAATTTGAAGCAGTGAAAAACACATCTTGAGCAACACATTCAGTAATAAGATTCTCATTTAATGTATGCAAGTTCTTTCTCTCAATCTCATTATATTTTAGTGCACGCTCATAATCACTAACTTCAGCAACCATTGCATCAAATTCCTTTTCCATACCTTTAATATCAGCTTCTACCCCTTTTTTAAGACTCTCAAAGTGATCTTTTAGAAGTTTAAAGAAGGGCATGACCTCAGTTAAATAACATTCTTTCATTTGTTCAAAACCTCTTTCACCTTCAGTTATACCAGTGGGAGTGATCCTTTTCTTGCAAGTTTTCTCAAAATCAACAAATAGTTGGAATATAACGTATTGGCTAATTAATGTCTTGCTTTTAGTGGCAATTGTTCTAGGTACAAGATGCATAGGTGTATTAGGAGGATACACAGTTGCTCTAGGCATTTTCCGAAGGGGAGGGTTTGTTTCTACAATATTTTCGGCTTTCTGCTTATCTAAATCCATTTTCCAGAAGACTTGTTCGGGAGTCAACAAAGTCTGAGGCTTAAACTTGTTTAATGCAATCCAGTTTTCCTTCTTATAATCATGAGGAGTGATATTTATGTTCTTCTCTTTGCATTTGGGGTCATCTAGTTTTTTGTTCATCCTTTCCCTAGTGACTTCATCTGATTTCTTATCTTCCTCAGTGCACTCAACGCAACTAGGTTTCTGCCTAGGCTTAAGAATTTCATTACCATCATAAATCACCTTATGAGCATTTCTAGCCTTTTTGATTACCTCTGGATTTGGTTCCTCAACAAGGGGAATGCTATGCTTATCGCTTAAGACTCGATGTTTGGTGACCATGTGAGCAGTCTGAATGGTGTTTCCTTGTATGTACAACTTGTTTTCAAGTTTGTTTTTCAAAGTTTTCAGATTAGAAAAATCTCTCAAGAGCTTTGATTCTTTTGCATTAAATTCTTGCTTAAGCATTTTCACGTTTTCTTGAAGTTCTTGTTTTTGCTTAGCTGTTTTAGAAAGTTTTTCTTGCAAAGAATTTAATTCTTGTTTCAATACTTCTTCTCTAAAATTACTTTTTCTAATTACTGTACGTACTTGGTCATCCATTTCCTGCTCACGAGTGGTCAACTCAAATTTTGCACGTTGTTCATAAATGGCAACACGTTCCTTATAGGCATTTAGTTCAGAGATAATGGAATCATCAGGAGCACATGCAGTGAATTCATCAAAAACATAGTCATTGTTGACTGCAGAAGATGCATCACTAGGTACAACTTCACTTTCACTTTGTTTCTCGTATTGATCATATGGGACAATATTGATATTACCCGTATTTTCAATATTTGATTCAAAAGTTTCGGTTGGTTGTACTTTGTCATGCATCTGTTGCACATCAGCATCATCATATAGCTTTAATACCTCAGAGATGAGTTTGTCCTTTGATGGGCCAGCTTGTGGTGAAGAAGTGACCTTGGGAGACACCATGGGAGAGATGCTAGCCATAAATATTGTGTGTGCAGTAGGTCCATCATCCACATCAGAGTCGTAAGCATCGCAGTCACCGACTTGAAAGGCATTTTGATGATTGTGACCTATCTCCTGAATGGGCTGCTCATCTACATCTGCATCATAGGTCTTGGCATTGCCTTCAGCAAGAAACAGCAGTTCCTCTTCATTCAAAGTAGCACCATTGTCCTGAGCTTGAGCCAGCAACATCTTATCTCTGAAGTATTCGGCATTTTGTGGACGCTTTGGAGATGTGCAGTTCCTTGCAAAGTGTCCCTCACCACCACAGTTAAAGCATTTGATTGGCTTAGCTTGACCTTGGTTACCATTTCTTCCTCGATTCTGGTTTCCAACATAACCTCTCCCAGCTCCACCTCTCCCCTGATCATACTGTCTTTCCTGAACTGGTTGCACCACGATCCTTCCATCTTTAACAGTGGCTTGATTATGTGGGTTAGATGCAGTTCGTAGGTTGTTGTTGGTTTGTGGGAGAGAGTTCATGTTTTGACTAATGAGTAGAGCTAGTTGATTAACGATGTTATCCACGCGTGCATCAGCATCAGCTTGTTTGAACTGAGGATCAGGGATGAGTTTGTGATTACCATTACCCAAGGGAATGACTTGTGATGCTTTGGTTGTGATTCCAATGTTTGAGTAGAAAGCTGTTGAGTCATTAGACGAACTTGTCTCACCCTGGTTGGTTTTGAACTGATTGAGAATCAACTTTTCAAACATAGCATGTCTCTCATTCTGAAGGAGGAAGGCATAGAGTTGCTCATAGTTTGTATGCTTCAATCCTTTAGTGAGTTTCACAGATGTGACAAACTTGTGCCATTCGGGATTCATGTTGTTCACAAACTTTGAGTTCAACTGAATGTTAGGCATAGTCATCTTGATGTTCCTCATGTCATTCACTAACTTATGAAATCTCACATAGTACTCATAGACACTCTCATCTGGTTTCATCTTGAAGTGCTCAAATTCATCATAGAGTTGGGATTCCCTGTCTTCCATAGTTAATTCTGAACCTGAGAGAAGCATCTTAACGTTATCCCAAACAGCCTTTGCATCAGTGTTATGATTGATCAGCTTGTAGATGTCTTTAGGAAGACCTTGAAGAACAATGTTTGAAGCCCTGATATCTGCATCGAATCTCTTTTTCTCCTCATTATCAAGCTCATTGTACGTCTTAGGTCTGTCCATTCCGTAGACAGGAGTACCATCTTCATTAGTATCAAGTATGTCTCTAGTCGTTTCAACTCGATATGGTCCTTCATCAATGGATTTGAGAATGTTTACACCATTTTCCTTTCCAAGACAATACAATCTGATTCGTTGAGCCCAAGAATCGTAGTCAGTTCTGTCAAGCATTGGTGGACGAGTATCTGAGCCAGCTGCTTGAACATCCTCGGCAACAGTGGAGATGACAGTGGGAACAGTGGGAATGTTGGTAGACATGTTAACAGATTATACGGGATTTTATAACTCTATGATTAAACCGGGAAATAGATTCTTTCACGGGATTTTACTAAATCAAGAGAAAACCGTAAACAATCACTCAAGTTGCTAGATGATAAAGTGCTAACTCGCTACCAAATAATGCACTAAGTCGCTAGAAATTAGTGCACTAAGTCGCTAACCCTTAACTCGCTACACGTCTAAGTCGCTAGAGTCCCAAGTCGCCAACAGAAATGCAAGTCGCTAAGTAGTAACTCGCTACAGACTAAGTCGCTAGCCAAATTTGTGCAGTAATTCGCTACACAAGTCGCTAGATATGCAAGTCGCTAAAGAGCAACTCGCTACAGACTAATTCGCTACCACAAGTCGCTAACCGTAGTGGAGATTCCACTACTTGTACTTTAACTCGCTAGCTCTAACTCGCTAGCTTTTATAACTGTAAGTCGCTACCAAGAAAACAAGTCCGAGAGCTAATTCGCTAACTTGAAAAACCAAATAACCTTCACTTTTCAATCCAAAAACAACCCAACCAAGATGATTCAAGCTTACCAAATGAAAACCTAAACACTTTTGATGATTCTAAACATAAAAGTACCAACAAAATTCAAACTTTAACACAAGAAATCAACCAAATGATGCAAAAACCACTAAACTTTTTCAAACTCAAAAACCACCTAAAAACCACTATAAATCCAAAGATGTGCAAGATATGATCTAACCATGGCTCTTGATACCAATTGTAAGATCTAACTTTTCACATACACATCAAACCATAACACAAGGTGGCGAATAGGATGGAATTCTAGAGAGAGAAAGTTAGAGGTTTAGGGAACTTAGTGAGAGAAAGTGAAAAATATTATTATGAGCTCCAACTCTCTACCTTGGAAGGTAGAGAGTATTTATAGTCTTACATAACTCGCCACACTTTGGGTTGTGGATCAGGCATACAGTGGGTAAAGACCCGTCCGTCCTCCACGGTGTTACTTAACTAAATTACTACTTAACTTAAAAGAACTACGACTACGAGCTTTCTAACGATTACATATACTTGAGGTGACCGATTCTTTAATACCGGGAATTTCTAATTCCTAACAATTTATGAGAATAAATGGTCAAACGGATCCAAACTCATGTAAAAACCGATCTTCTTCTTATCGGGTCATCGTTACATGGAGTTTCTT
Organism: Chrysanthemum seticuspe; assembly: GCA_019973895.1. Lineage (NCBI taxonomy): Eukaryota > Viridiplantae > Streptophyta > Magnoliopsida > Asterales > Asteraceae > Chrysanthemum > Chrysanthemum seticuspe. The sequence continues at coordinate 117,785,804 of BPTQ01000007.1, forward strand.
CTATGAGCCGTTGGTTGACATCTTCACACATGCTGATATGATTATCGACAAAGTGCTTCCGGTTAATGCTTCACGTACACATCAACATGATGATTCTGAACAATCTCTATGTTCTTGTTTGATGTGATTGGTAGTTTGGTGTTACCATTTCGTGTGTTCGTTGCGGGCTGATTGCTGATTTCCTTGATGAACATCTTTCTGTTCTTGTTTGATTGGGAGGGATCTTAATTAAGGGGATTTGCAAGATGTAAGTTAATTGGGATGCTTTTTGGTGTGTTCAAGATGTTAACTATTTATTCCCCAACTGGACAATCTTGAAGAAGGTCGAGTCTACAGTCGGTTCTACATTTTCTGCTACATGTTAGAAGACTAAAGACGAGTTGCATTTGATTATCTAAAGACTTCTTCTTATTCAAGCATTCATCATAAATATTGTCGGTTTAGGGGAGAGCACTAATTGGGGGAGGGTGAAATGTCTGATTTAATCCCCAATTAGACTTGCTCACATTCTTCTGCAAGTTGATTCTCACAAAGACTTTCAAGTGTTCTTCTCAACAGATTTCTAGTATACGGGCTTATAGTGTGTTGCTGATTATGAAGTATCAAAACCAGCAAGGGGGAAGGAGACAAGCACCTAAACGCGAGTAAACTTGATGAACTTAATACTTCTAATTAATTGAAGATATCCTGGGAAGACAAATGTTATTACCACAGAGAAACTCAAGGTTTGACTCATGGTGAGTAAACTTGATGAACTTAATTCTTCTAAGTGATTCAAGATATCTCGGGAAGACGTATGTCATGACCGCAGAGAAACTCAAGGTTTTACTCATCAAGGCGTTTAGTGTTATTATTCCAACTATGTGGGGGAAGTGATGTTAGAGAAATTTTCTGAAGATATAAGGGGTACACAAGTGTGTGATGATCTCGATGTTATCGCAATCATCAGGGGAGAGAGAATTATGTACATTGGGGGCGCTCAGCTGTCTCACTTGAGGGCTTAATCAGTGATTCAGAGATATAATCACTTATTCCGGAGTTGACATCCGCAGAGATTGTCATCCGCAGAGATAATCAGTGATTCGGCATGCTTCTTCAATGTTATCGGTTGTTCTCTCTTTGGGGAATGTGTGTACTTCGGGTCCTTGAGCTTCATACACGATCATCAGGGAAGAAAGCCATTGTTTACCACAAACATTGGGGAGGTGTTTTCTCTCTGGGCATGAAGTGTATTCGGGAGAGTTCTTGGATATTGGTGTACTTCGGGTTCTTGAGCTTCATACACGTTCATCAGGGAAGAAAAATGTGAACATGGGAAGGTGTTCTTCATTCCCCTCATGAAGTGTATTCGGGAGAGTTCTTGAGCATTATACTAAGAGACGGACTGCATCATTTCAACTACACGGGGGAAGTGGTCTCTTGACAACTTTTTGGAATGGATTGCTTCAGACTTCAGTGGTAATGAAATATGAGAAGAAATTTAAAGAGTGGGATGATACGTTGCTGTTCTTGTTGATGATATTACCTCGAATGGAGATCCTCGATTATCGCTCTTAAAATGAAGCAGCGGGATCGTTGATAATGGTGTGCTTCTTTGTGCACCTGACTATTGGAAGCTTGAAAGAAAGCTTTGAATCTGCTCAGCTAAAGGATTTTCTGTTTGGGGGGAAGCTGCCAAAGTCTCTCTTTCTCAAAGGCTCATGTTCTATCTTCTATTCTCGAGCCTCGGAAGCTTTGGTGGTGAAAGTTTTAGGGATGATGACTTCTATCTTCTACAACGGGGCTGCTCGATATCCTTATCTCGGTACTCGTATCATCATCTTCTTAAACTATATCATCTACTCTATCTGTGTATATATTTTTCAAAAACCAAATACAAAAATATAAAACCACAAAAAGAAAATAGAAAAATATAAAACAAACAAAAACCCATAAAAATCAGAAAATTTAAAAATACCAAAAATATGTTTTCTCAAGACATGTCTTCTGGTATTGATAACATCTGCAGTCTTAGAAATGTCATTCAATAATGGCACGAGACTATAGATGAAGTTCGAGCAGGAGGTGTAAATATTCTTTTTCCAAAACATGTCAAAAATTATGGCTTGCAGTTACTTCAGACTGTAACCCGTGCTTAAAACTATGGCTTGCTATTATTTCAGATAGCAACCCATTTTTCAAAGGAAGGAAAGTGCTGCGCTAAACCTATTTTCAAAATATTCCGTGCACTTATCCTAAAACATAATGAGGAAAGTATGTCGAAGGACTGCTGTTCCTACTCAAATATTTTTCCGTCTAAAATTCTTCAGAAAAATATTTGTTTTAACAAAATGGTGGAAAATGAGTTGCTTGTAAATCAATCAAATTCAGAGTTTTCGTTAAAATTGAAAACTCAATCAATGACTTCAGCGCTTTTAAACTTTTCAGAAAGAGTCATTGATTGAGGGGGAGAATGTTTTTCAAATTTACATCATCTAACGGGCTTTCTTAATTATCCTAATATGCTTAATTAAAAATGATGTTAACCTACGTTGAAGGACTAGGTGCCTAGGATAAGATTGTTAGGATTAGATGATTAGAGTTTGAGGAACACATTATTCCCATGCCTTTTATGATCTGATTGATATGCTGTATTGACTTTGATTAGTCGATTGTTGTTTGGGTGATGTCGACCACCATATATCTGTATATGTGTTCACTAACGTATGCAAATATCATGGATATAAGAATGTTTCCGATACGGATCCCACAATTGATGATGATTGGATGCCGAGAGGAAAGGGTAACTATATCTTGGGTTGACAAATGAAGAAACGGAGCTTAATTGGACTTCTATGTAGAGTTGGCATAAATGCAACGTAAGAGGTCTCACTGCATCAGCAGATGGTTTTCTTCATCAGCAAATGAAGAAACGGAGCTTAATTTGACCTCAGTTGGCATGAAAAAAATGCAATGTATGAAGTCTCACTGCATCTGCAGACGGTTTTTCTTCTAAGCCCTACAGCAACAACATAAGCTTCTCAACCACCTAACGCATCTTTGTGCAGGGATAATAGTGATAATACCATTTTTCTAAAACTTTGAAAAAAATATTGTTTTTGAAAATGGAAAAATGTTGTTTTGAAAATAAATCGGATTCAAAATGTTGAAATCAACCGGACTTTATTTTGTCAAATCTTAAGTGATTTCAAATTAAATATTTTCAAACGATATTTCATCAAAAAGTCCGTTTGTACAACATAAAGTGGTGATCTAAAGATTTAATGTTATGTCATGGTATGATTTTCTTTAAAACTCAAAGATCTTACAAAATGATTTTTTTTTCTGTTCTTGTTTGATTGTGAAATTGTTTTATTTTACTAAAGATCTCTTAAAAACAATCATACCTGACACTAACAATCTTTAATGTCTTAAAATGGTCCTTATCTGTCATTTTTTTAAAATAAAATCTTGCCACGTCTTTCCCCAAAACTCCCTAAATGATTTAAATCTTTTGGGATCACAAATCTCAAATGGTTTGAAATTTTTGATCGGGGGAGAGATTGTAATTTAAATCTCTTATCTGTTTAAATGGAATTGGTTTTAGTCCTTTAAAGGCACTCCGGCCTCCATGTGCCAAATGATTTCAATATACATAATGCACATGTTGAGGGGGAGCATTTATCCAAAAACATTATGAGTTTTTAAATCAGGCACATTTTCTCCCATGTTTTCTAAACCTCATTAAATCAGTTGGGATCCAAAATCTCAAAGGGTTTGATATTTTTGATCGGGGGAGAATTTGTGATTTAATAATGAAATTTGAGCAAAGGTGATCGTTTTGATTCAAGTGTGCATACTGCTCTCTCATATGTGCTAAACGCTTTCGAATCTCGAAGCACATATTGAGGGGGAACAAATGGTTTCTTAATGGCTTTTGTGTTCGTGTATGTGCTTCAAAAGAACTCTTTCCTCTATGTGATAAAATGATTTCAAATATCCTATGCACATATTGAGGGGGAGAATTTACCAAAGAAAATCAAATGGCCTTTTCTATGAAAATAGTGATCAAAGAAAATATTTCAAAGTCCTCTTGCCTCCATGAGCTAAACAATTTCTAAATCATATGCACATGTTGAGGGGGAGGTTTTCTAAATGATCAAACTATTAAGGTACAAAATGCTTTGATCTCGTATCACAAGTACCTTGATTATTTTTCTAAATGATTTTTCAATTGGTTTCAAGGAAGAAATGAACTGTACCAAAAGACCGACCATTTTACTTTATGTATGGAGTTATAAGGATGGTTAGGTTAGGTATTTGTTCCCACGATCCAGCCAGAACTGGAGGGATCTACCCAGCGACAATCCACTAGATAGTGTAGAGTCCTTAGAGATGATGAAAAAAGGAGAAAAGTGAGATATAGGAAGAGTGCGGACTGAGACAGAGCTAGTACTGGAATAAACCCAACAAGGTTCTAGTTATGAAGTCTCGGTAAGAACTGAAGGGGTTGAAGAGTGAAAAAGAAATGAATTTGAAAAAGGGTTAAAAGAAATAGCTCTCCCTTAATTCAACCTTAGGGCAGAAACCGGGTTCAATACATATGCTACTGGTGGTTACTAAGGTAACACTGGTATTGAAGACAAGACGTCATGGACCCAGTGACGCACTGCACTACAACTTCCCAAGCTACTCAAGTTCCTCTTAAAAGGGCTTGTTTCATTCTCACGGGGAACCTACATAATATATCGACTTTCTCTTAGAGATTGTTGATATTGAAGAAGGAGACCCTCTCCCTAGTCTCCGGAATAGGAACCAAATATGCACGATTGAGTCTAGAGCCAAGAGATCATCCATAATATCTCATTAGGACACAAAATTAATGATGACTTGCTGTTTCACACAATGTGGAAAGTAAGTATATATTGAGAGTCCTACGCATTATCCTTGTGGTATTGCCAGAACATCCGAGTGATATGTAAAAATATTCACTATGAAGATGGAAATCCTTCTAGAGCCAACATCAAACAAGCTCTTGGTGGGTGACATGTGAGATCTTTTCTAAAGATCAAACTTGTGACAACTGGATAGAAACAATGGGGCGATTCACTCGTGAATCAACCTTGGTCCAGGATTGGAATTGACCAATACTTTTGGAAAAACTGTTCGATGTGCAAACCTTCTTTTCTCTAGCACGTCGAATGTGTATTCATTTTCAAACACAAAAAGTATCTCTGATTGAAAAATACTTTTGGAAAAACCGTTCGATGTGTAAATCTCTTCTTTTCTCTAGCACATCGAATGTGTACTCATTTTCTAATACAAAAAGTATTTTGATTGAAAATGGATCTTTCTCATAAAACCTTTGTCGTATTGCAAAACTCTTTCTTCAAGCAATACACGATTGTTTTTCAAATCATTTTTCATCAATCAGTGAATCTCAATTCGCTGGTTCACTCACTCCGTGTTGTCTTCTTTGAGACGTTCCGGTTTGAGAACAGCTAGAACAACTGCGAAACCCTGTCAAGGAGATTCTTAGGAATCCTACCTGATCACAGGCAGTACTTGTACTGATCAACGGGGAACCGTGGGCCGTGTACCTCAATTCAATGAAAGTGATCAAAGACACTTTCGTGTGTTTTATTGCTAACTGTTGTTTGCAGGTACATTTGGACGGTTGCAGCTGATCAGAATTGAGAAGTCAATCCAAAGCCGCATGCTCAAAGCATCCACACTTAATTGAAGAAATCATGACTGCTGCATATCTACATAACCTGGTTCTGATATTTTTATACTATGCTTCTGCTACGCTGCTGCAAATATCATGAACCAGTAAAGCTTCCGCTACTCTGATGGAAAGATGTCATGATCCAAAAGGTGTGAGCATGTCGGTCCAAAAGTCACAACTTCACATGATGGCAACACTACAATGGGTGATCCAGAGATTTACTGTGGCTGATGACCTCATTGAAAGCTTGAAGATCATCAAGATGTGGATCAGTTCAAAGGCCTCCACTAAAAGTACAATATAATCGGACTTTGAAGAATCACATCTAAAGCACAATGATGCATATGTTGAAGAATTAAAGAATTAAAGTCTACGAGCTCAAGAACGAAGTCATGAATAGAATGCTAGGATTCATAAATGTAAAACATGGGGTGACCTCCCTTAGGGGGAGATTGTTAGGAATCAGAAATTCCATAGTGAAGAGTCGGTCACCCCAAATGTTATTTAGCATAAGTTAGCTCGTAGACTTGTAGTTATTTACGTTATTTAGTAGTTTATTAGTTAGTTTGTAGCGTAGATTAGTTTAGTGTAACACCGTGGAGGAAGGACGGGTCTTTACCCACTGTATACCTGATCCACAGGCCGTCAGGAGGTCGTGTAGTCTTGTAACTATAAATACCCCTTCCATCCTTGGAAGGGGTGTGGCTTGGAATCTAACCTTTCATAATTTGTTAACCAACTCTCTACCAAGAACACCCTCTCATCTCTTTATCTCTCTAAATATGGCTAACATGTATTTCCATCATCCAAGACCACCCGAATCATTAAACACAATAAATATAACGATCCTACACGCCGTAACTAGATTTCACCTATAAATACAAGCCCTAATTTTTTCATTTCACATCATTCACTCAACACCAAAAAGCAGAGAACGTGAGTAGGGGTCCAACGGCAGATCTTGAAGAGCATACGGAGCCATCTCCAAGGGAGAAATCACTTCCTAACGATAAGCATTAGCGATTATCTTTTCTTTTACTTTCAATTCATGTATTTCAATATGTTGAACATTGAATTGGTTGTTTCTTTTAATATGATCGGTCTAGCACCTTTGGTGCTAGCCTAGTTATGATTCCGAAATTGTTTTGTTTACATTTACATGCTTCCGTATAATTGTTTCTAGTGTATGCATGCATAGTTCGTTGGTAGTTACCCTTGTTTCAGTAGTTTTGAATGGCTGTAGTGTCTAGTTGCTTAGGAGAATTGACCAACTGACCCTAAGTAGGTAGACTGAGTGGGAAGGGTACGAATTTACCAACTGACGACCCTTCTTCGCTTGTGCGAACTGACCAAATAATCACCTGCCGTTTGGATGAACTTAAAAATTTAGGGATGAGTGTCTAAGATGCTAGCGCCCGAGAACTCATTGTTACGAATCTTGCATATAGAGGTGCTTAATGACTTGGCTTAGGGGACTAAAAACAACTGGACTTTCAAGGGTAGTAGCTTGATCTCCGGTGGAAACCTTTGCTGATAGGTTAGGACGAACTGACCAAATGCTGTCCTAGCGACCTAAACCCCCACTTGAATCAATTGGAAGTAGTTAGACGTGAACATAACATGATAGGATGAGTAACTAGGTTAGCACCCTTTACCCCTATTGATCACAACTCTACCTTTATTTGATTTCTTTCATTTCTTGCTTTCTAGTTTATTAATCATTTCGATACTTAAAACAATTAACACCAGTGACACATAGACTTAATTAGAATCTGCTCACATAGCTCTTGAGACGACCTCGGTTTTACCGATTACTACACTACACACGACCGGGTACACTGCCCGTCAGTGCATAAGGTGGACCATAGGTAAATGAGACACTTATAAATATTAAAACCTGGTCAGTAAAACCTGCATCAGGGTACCTTAGATTATGGGTTACAATTGTTTGCTTCTTCTACTTCATCATTGGTTGCCTATTCTGATGCAGATTGGGTTGGTTGCCATACTACTAGGAGATCGACTTCAGGCTATTGTATCTTTCTTGGCAACAACCTTCTATCTTGGTCTTCTAAGTGACAACCGACACTCTCTCGTTCTAGTGCAGAATTAAAGTACTGTGGGGTTGCCAATGTTGTTGCTAAGACTTGTTGGTTACGAAATTTACTTCGTGAGCTACACAAACCTTTATCTTCCGCTACGCTTGTCTAATGTGATAAGGTTAAAGCAGTCTACTTATCATGTAATCCGGTTCAGCATCAGCGTACGAAGCACATAGAGATTGATATTCACTTTGTTCGAGACTTGGTTGCCACTGGTCAGGTTCGGGTTCTCCATGTTCCTTCACATTATCAGTATGCAAACATTTTCATGAAAGGATTACCATCTGCTCTGTTTGAGGAATTTCGCACCAGTCTGAGCGTCCGGTGTCTCCCGCTCCGACCGCGGGGGAGTGTTAGCCCGTATTGTGTTATTGTAACGGGCTCAAGCCCATATCTAAAATGTTCTGTATATTGTTATTTATATGCACGATGTAATCATCTTCAGGCAATCAATCAAATCAACCATTCACAATCAATTGTATCATTCACATTTTCTTCAATATATAAACCATATTTTAAAATTCACCCTTCTTTTAAAGTCATATTTTACACATAGAAAATGTGTGTTTTCTCATCTGGCGTTCCCTGCATCTCACCTAACCTCCATAACCAAATCAAAACCCTAATTTCGCCATTTATTTCATCAATCGATGATCAAATGAATAATCAACAACCACAATTTATATAAATAACCATGATTTAATCATTTATGTGGTTGTGACTGAGGGAGATGTTACAATATAGATTATCTCGCATACGAAGTCATTCATGAAACGCCGAACCTTATTAGTAAGCTTATAGTTACTAGCTTAATGATTCTATTCATGTCTAAGTTTATGAAGTTCTATTACTATATATCATATGTTGTTAATCAGTTGAAAGTGATTGGTTAAACATTGTGTGAATTTGTTGAACTAGTTTATATCTATATGATCAGAACTTATGTTTTATAAGTGTTTAGATAATCTCTGAATGTGTAACTGAATTTGTTGCGAATCGCTCCGTGAATGTGTTGAATGTAAGTCGAAATAAAGCAGTTATAGTTAGTTAATTTTGATCGATGATAAAGTACATGCGCGTATAATTACTGTATTTGTGTGAGAGTGTTTAACGAGTTGATTTATACATGATTGGACCTCATGTTGTTCAGATAATGTTTGAATAAGTAACTGAATATGTTGCGATGTTTGCGCTGAATGTGATCGAGTCAAAATGAAGCGGTTCTAATTTTGATCGATAATGATGTATACAGATATATTATCACTATATTTGTGTGCATTAGTTGATATCAAGATGATCGGACCGCATACTGTTTAGATAATCTGTAACTAAATTTGTTGCAAATAGTTGCGTGTTTGCATTGGATGTAAATCAAAATGAAGCGTTTCTAACTAGCTACTTTTGATCAAACATGTATTTGTGTTAAAGTGTTTAATGACTTCATGATTGGACTTTAGGCTATTTTAAATAAGTTATTTGTTAAATGTATCGCATGTGATTTTCAACTAGGATTTTTGTCAAATATATCACATGTGATGTTAAACTAGGATTATAAACTTGTGTGAAGTATTTGTATTTGAGCTGTTGTTTGTAAGTTGACAGCTTAACAAAGTGAGTTGCTAGAATATTTAATTTAATGATTCTCTGTTTTATGAATATTTAGGTACAATTACAACAAAAGATAAAGCAAGAATATGAGCAATTTAGACTATGGAAGGCATCACGGTAAAATAAAGTACTTAAAGTATTTAGACTTTTACTATATTAAAGTGTTGTTTGGTTGTTATTTCTTATATTCATTGAGTACTAGTATTTCAATAAAATTTAAATAATCACATAATAATGAACCTCTAGTTAAGGATATTTAGTTTCGATTAGGTTGGTTTATGCGACTTTGAACTGTAGCCCTAGTGCTGATTATCTTTATTGCCGGAAAAATAGAATTGGAATTAGTTTTGCCATATAGAATGGATTTTGGATGCTTTGGATGTATTAAGTTTTCTTATTGGAAATATGATTAAATTTGTTGTTTTTGTCATGTAAAGGGGATCCACGAGGGAGAAGGCTTTGTCGTGTAGCAGCTTTCCACACAATTTTATTGAAAAGAAGTAAGTGTTTCTTTGTTTTCATATGTTGAGATTTGTTAGTTTCTTGTTTAAACTTATCTTGTATTGACGATATATATTTGTCACGATAGATATGCAACATTGCTGCATCAATGTCTAAATTCTGTTAAGAAAGGGTGTTCGAAAGAGATAGATCGAGCATCGCATGTCATTGGTATGTAACTTAGTTATTCGTTTCTATGTAACTAATATTTAGTGGTTGAGCTAGGTCTAAAATATCGTTTTGATGAAACAAAGCTATATACAGTGTATATACA